>JAZKJV010002578.1:0-492558 GCA_037367405.1 Ottelia alismoides | reverse complement strand
TATTGTGGCTTATGCAGAGATCTTGTCAATCCCAACTTATTGGGCACCTCGTACTCAACCTTGGCAAGCTAGAATATCTGCAGTACAGTGAGTATTCTGCAATATACCAGTTTTATAAATCTTTTTTTTACTTTTTTACCTCTCTAATTATATATTATAATAGATTTTTCATAATTAAACTTACTAAATTTTAATATTAGATGTCAAGTAGAGACGATACCATGGACTCTACAACGGAGCATCGATTTGTAAGTCTTAGTCATGATCATGCAATTCAAAATGAGCCTGTTCATGTGGAGATGTCTCCTCATCATACTAAGTCTTGTAAGGAAACAAGTCAAAGCTTATCTTCTCGAAAATCGTCGTGGGTATGGAAACATTACATCGTTAATGATTTTACAAACCCAAGTGAACGACGAGGAATGTGCAAATATTGTCGAGAATTCATCAAATGCCCACCATCTCATGGAACTAGCAGTTTGAACAATCACCTAATGAGATGCGAAAAGTTTGTTGGAAGTGATAAATCTGAGAAGTTAAAGATTTTACAAGGAAGAGCTGTACAAGATGTTGGAACTGCTTCATCTCATTCACAATTGTCTTCAAGAATTGATCAAGAGGAATGTCGTAAAGCCCTTGTAAGAATGATCATTATTGACGAGATGCCATTTAGAAGTGTAGAACGTGAGGGCTTTCGTCATTTTTGTAGTGTTGTCATACCTCAATTTAAAGTACCTTCTCGTTTTACTATCTCGCGGGACTCTTTTGATGAGTATGTGAAAGAAAAGAATGACATCAAGAATTTTATTGTGAAGCTTTCTTCAAGGATTTCTCTTACTACGGACACATGGACATCATGTCAAAACTTAAGTTATATGTGTCTCACAGCTCATTTCATTGACAACGATTGGGCTTTACACAAGAAGATATTGAACTTTTGTCCAATATCTAGCCACTCTGGTGAAGTTATAGGCAAAGCAGTGGAGAATTGTCTACTTGATTGGGGAATAGAAAAAATCATGACCATTACTGTAGATAATGCAAGCTCTAATGATGTTGGTATTCAATATCTGAGGAAAAGACTTAATAATTGGAAGGGAACCATTTTGAGTGGTGAGTTTTTACACTTGAGGTGTGCGGTGCATATTTTAAATCTAATTGTCCGGGAAGGATTGACATATGTGGATGACTCAATTGTTAGGATTCGTTCAGCTGTGAAGTATGTGAAGTCATCTCCAAATCGAGAACAGAAATTCAGATCCTGCATAGAGAAGGAAAAAATACTTTCAAAGAGTCTTGTATGTCTAGATGTTGAGACCAGATGGAACTCCACATACTTGATGTTGGAGTCTTCTATAAAGTTTGAAAAAGCATTTGATTTGCTAGAAACGGTTGATACCAAGTATGTAGATGATCTCACATCTTCTAAAAATAAAGGTTTGCCAGGAATATACGATTGGGAGCGTGCTCGCACTTTATTACCATTTTTAAAAATCTTCTATGATGCCACATTGAAATTATCCGGCACTAAGTATGTAACGGGTAACGAGTACATGCAAGTGATGCTCGGCATTGGCATAATTCTTTCAAGAAGATGTAGAAGTAGCGACCCACGTACTCAGTTTATGGCTACTAAAATGAAGGCAAAATACGATAAATACTGGGGAAATGTTGAAAACATAAACATCATGCTATTTCTTGCCATTGTTGTGGATCCTCGGTATAAATTGGCCTACGTGAACTGGATAATTGACCAATCATATGATTGTGAGAAGGCCACCATCTTAAAAGAAAAGGTACAAATTGTGTTGTCTTCAATGTATGAAATGTATGCCTCAATTGTGCCTTTATCAAATATGCAGTCTTCTACCATGGTATGTGAAGTGAATGAAGAAATTGATGATGTACAAGATATCGAACAATTTATGACAATGTTATATGATCAACAAAATACAAGTCAACGAGGAATAGATAGCAAAAATGAATTGGACAAGTATTTGGGAGAAGAATGCGAGGATCGCAATAATAAAGTCTTTGAAGTATTGGTTTGGTGGAGGGGGAATTCTTCTAGATTTCACATCTTATCTACAATGGCACGTGATTTGCTAGCAATGCCAACTTCAACAGTTGCCTCTGAGTCAGCCTTCAGTGCCGGTGGCCGTGTTCTAGATCAATTTCGCAGTTCTCTTACTCCAAGGATGGTTGAGGCTCTCATTTGTGGGCGAGATTGGTTTCAAAAATCAAGTAGCCCATTTGTAGAGGAAACTCTCGAAGATATTGATATGATGGAATCAGGTACTCTTTATATATTTATTTATTTATTTGTGAACATATATATACATTAAAATTATGTAATGACTTGCATTTTATAATTTTGTAGAGTTGGCTAGTGCGAATGCAGAAGATACTTCTACAAATGTTGTTGATTAGCATTGAATCACCAGGAGAATTTTGATGCTTCATGATCACCTCTTTTGGTAAAGGTTTTCCCTCTTTTGTTGTGCTTTGAACTGTGCTCTATTCTGACATTATTCTTTGTTTGATTGTATAGGGTTGAAAGACAGGTTGCAAACATCTTTCACACGGATTGTTTGACTCATCTCTTTGTCTTGGAACTGTGATGCAAAGCATTCAAATGTTATAGTCAAGGAAGAACTACAACTTAGTCAAGTTCCCTTTTTATTTCATGGAAAAACTCTGTTAAGACTTTTATTTTAAGATTCGAAAGTCGTGATTGAATAGACATTAGCCGTTCTTTTAATTTTTCTTCTTAGTGGTACTATTACTAAGTTTTCCAACTCTTTCATGACGATATCTTAGTGATAGTTCATAATAGTGTTAATTCCAATTTACAGTATATTTTTTTTGTATTTCAAAATTTAAAAAAGAGACGGACATGCTTTTGTAGTATGAAGTCAAGTCTTCTGCCTAGACTAATGCAGGTCCAGTACTGAGAAACACAGAAATAATGCAGGTCCAGACTAATGCATATTCTTCTGATCATCATGCAAGAATAGTTATTGATTTGCAGATGCAGATGCCTTGCACCCACTAGTGGTTGACAACCAAGGAATAGTTACGTCTATCCAGTTCTCCCTCTGATGGATGCATACGAGCAGGGATTGTGCACTTGGGCGAGGTGGTAGACAAGAACATCAACAGGCAGAAGACACAGGTCTTCTTCAGAGGTTTTTCTCCCACACATTTCAGGTAAGATCTACAGATAAGGATTTCATATGCGAATAACCCGATCACTACGATGCCAACATTTTTTTTGATGCCATGATGTTCATACTATTACTTATATGCTATGAATTTGAGAGGAATTTGAGAGGAATACTGAAAGGTATAATATCTACTCTTCATAGATATAATGGATTACTCGAGATTATCTTCAATGTGTATTATTATGATTATTTGGCAGCACCAAGAGAGGGAGTTTGTGTTGAAGTTCTCTGCCATGGAAATATACAATGAAGCTGTCCGTGACCTTCTCAGCGCCGACGGCACTCCTCTTAGACTTCTCGATGACCCTGAGATGAGGAGGAGCTCGTGTTTCAGGTGGATCTGTTTTATGACTATTGGCATTTTTGCCTCGATAGTAATTTTTTTTTGCTATAGAGAGGCACTATTGTGGAGAAACTTACAGAAGAAACTCTGAGGGACTGGAATCATCTGAAGGACTTACTTGCAATCTGCGAAGGTGAAGAATAGTCGTAAATCCTGCGACTTTCCTTATGCTGAATTTTGCCAATTTACTGACGATCTTGCTGATTTCTCCTCGCTTCAGCGCAAAGGCAAATAGGAGAAACATCATTGAATGAGACTAGCTCTAGATCACATCAGATTCTTAGATTGGTACTAATTCGATCATGATATCAAGATAACTGTCATCGGACAGAAATAGTTTAATTTTAACAGCTGATGGTGAAATGCAGACAATTGAAAGCTCTGCTCGGGAGTATCTGGGCAAAGACAACTTGAGCACACTGTCTGCCAGTGTGGTAAGAACCTATTTAAAGCTACTTCAGTGATTTGGCCAAAATGTAGGGAAAAGGCAAATATATAATGCCGTGTTCTACATACAGAACTTTGTCGACCTTGCTGGCAGTGAACGCCAGCAGCAGCAGGCTCACGGATTTTAGCGAAACCAGTCACGTACCTCAACATCAGCAGGCTCACGGATTACAGGAAAGACGGGAACCCCTCGATCTACAGGATGAAATACAAGAGCATCGAGGAGCAGATTGCTTCCTTGAGGTCCCAGGACTGCAGCCACTGGTGCCTTCCAGGAATACCAGACACGTGGAATGAGCTCCTCTATGCTTCTCTTCTTAGAATTGGCAGAGGGAAATGGAGAAACTGAGTAGAAGTTCGAATTGTGCACTTGTTTGTGTAATTATACTGTCATTAGTTTGATTTATCCTCGTAAATTTTGATCGAAATCGACTGGTACAGAAAATGGTTATTGTCTTTTTTTATTCTTTGTTATAAAGATGAGGCTGCACCTACTTGTGTTATAATTTTCCAACTGATAATAACTTTGTATATTCAAGAGTGTAGATTTTTGTACATTCCAGAGTGCGGATTTTATGCATTCCAGAGTAGATATTGAGATCTGTCTAATGGTTTTTTATGTGTTCCATAGTCCAGATTTTTATTTTAATGATCCGCGGATACCCGCGGATATCCATTACCCATCCAACTTATTCGGATACCCACTAAAATGGGTACCTGTTGGAATGGATCGGGTCGATCCGTTGACCCGTTGATGACGGGTCAGGACGGTTTGGGTTGAACGGATCGGGTACCCGCCCCATGCACACCCCTGCGTCTAATTACATTAAATGGAGTGGATATCTTACATAAAACAACAGATGTCAAACGTCATTTGAATTATATTTTTTTTGAAAACGACGTGATTTTTACAGTTTTATCCTTTGAGTTTTTGCAATCACACTTATGCCCCTAACTTTTTTTAAGCATGCTCATAGCCGGTTTGGACCCATATATTTATAAAATGGACATGCCCTATCCAATCCGTTCTTTGGCACGCTCGTCAAATGGGTGAGCCACATACATTAACAAAAAGTTCAGCCATCTCACAAAAACAATAAAACAAAAAAACTGTATTAAATAAGTAATTTCTTTTACATTTTTAGTGTTATATTTTATTTAGTGGCTAGCATTCCAAGTAACACATAATAATTATCTAGATTTAGGAAGTATATTTGATGCTATTTATTCATTAATCCCTATAAATATAAAAATAAGAAAAATAATTCAAACTTGGTCCATGTTGTGGCTACCGCCCCCTTGGATCTGGGCACTCGACAAACCAATTCCACGTACGTATACTACATGAAAGTATAGAACATGCAACGATCATTATCCGTCTCCGTTGACAGGGCGGCCGCCCCCTTTGATCAGAGGGGACTGTCAAAAGACCGTCTCCATAGCTTGCATCCCATTTGCTATAAGGGACGGTGATTGACACCGTCCCCTATAATCATGCATAGAGGATGGTCGTGACCGTCCCTTAAAGTCAACTTAGAGGGGACGGTCGTGACCATCCCTTAAAGACAACTTAGGGGGGGGGGCGGTCATGACCGTCCCCTAATGTTAAGAGCAGAGGTGACGGTCAGCGTCGTAACCATCCCATAAAGTTTAGAGAAGGGGGGACGGTCATGATCGTCTCATACGATTACTAAGGGGACAGTTAGGAAGGGACGGTTGCGACCGTCCCCTTTGTTCTACCAAAAAAATTATCAATGCTACAGATATGCTCTTCATTTTACCCTGCAAAGAGTGACATTAAACATTGAGTAGTAGTAACAATATTTTCTCTTCATTATAAAGAGTAAGATCAAGAATGAAAATAACATTCATTCCACATTCAAATTTACAAGAAATATTTGAAATGATGACTATGCTAAGAGATTAAAATAAAACTACTCTACCATAAATTGTTCAAACTTATTTAAACAAATTAAGCTACTTTGCAAAGTAATTGTTCAAATAAATTATACAATATACTAAACTAAATATCCTACCAACTAAAGAAAACATCTAAAGTAATCTTAAGCGGCATCCTCATCCACATTGTCGGCGTTGTCATCGTCATCATCATCTTCTTCTTATTCTTCTCCTCCTCCTTTATCATCGTCGCCTAGCCTCACAACTAGATTACCCACTTGTGTTGGTTGGTTAGTCGACGTTGCACCTTGATGTTCCTGCATGAATGTATTAAAAATTGTCATTTGTTGTCGTAAATTCTAAATCTCAAAATTCATTCTAGACACCTGACTCTATAATTCCCTCTCCCTTTGTGTCTTATGAGAGGAAGATGACGAGCTGCTCCCTACTCCATACCAATTATGTATGGTGGCACCACTACCATCACAACGGACTCGTCCTTGATGCTCTAGACCGGTCGCCTGGAAGAAGGTCGCATCAGGAGTAAGATGTGTTTGACTCGTACCAGTGCTGTCTAGAGAGCCAGTGGTCGTGAGTCTGATTATCTCCTCCTGAAATTTTATTAAAGTAAGTTTAAAATCCATTTAAATTGTTAAAACAGATGCAAAATTATTATTAATGACTTACATGAATTGGACCATAGACAGGATCTACCCAATGAACTTCCCCGCCCACATCACGACTCTTAGATTTCTCAAAGACTTCCATCCGGTTGGGCACACGATTGTTCTCCCCTGCTTAATGTGAAAAAGATAACTAGAATTTACGATATAATTTTAAGATATAGTAATGGATGAAATTTAAATATAATGCATATAGTAGATTACTTACAAAGTCATCCTTGAGTTGATTTGTATTCCTTCTCTCCATTATATGGGTAGACTTGAAACCTTTCCCTCGATTTTGAGCATTTCGCTTTGAGATACCCTATACAAAGGTAATAATTGAAACAATATAATTCCAAATAATTGATAATACACACATATGTATCGTACCATATGTTCTTCCCCCATCCAAATATATATCAACATCCTCTAGTGTTCAGCAGGTACACTTGGAGGATAATTCGCCAAAAGAGTCTCTAATGGAAGCTCCGGGTCGAAGTACTGAAGATTTGTAAGAAAATTACTTATATACATTTCATAAATGATGAAAACCAAGTTACTGTACTGAAAAATTAATATTTCACATATTAAATCAAACAAATTTGGAAAAAATTATTGATGAACTTACACTTTGAACATTGATAACATTGTCACAAAACCTTCCAGTACATATTATCACATCCACATCTACAACACCAGATGGATGTTCTTGGATCTTAGCTTGATATGCATCGTTTATATTTAATAACTCATCATCATCATTGACATCAAAAAAATCGTGTGGTACTGTCCTCACGGGTATGATCCACCCATCACTTAAGTTGTCTAGAATGTAGAATACTTGTCTTACCTGACTCGTAAGAGTAAAAGGCTCATTTGTTTGCAATTTCTCTGATTATTTTAAAGAAATAATCCCATTTCTATCTTTTTGATATCATATCCCCTCGTGACTGACATCGAACCAATTGCACATAAAAAGAACACATCGACATTCATAAGTAAAGCCGATCTCTATTATGTCAACTATTTCCCCATAGTAGCCGTCTAAATCTGAAGGTAAGTCTATTTTTACTAAAACACCAAACATTTGCATTGATTTCATCTCGTCGCGGGACTTTGTTCTAAATCTGTAGCCATTCACAATATAACCCTTGTATGAAATAATTTGTGAATACTGTATGCATCCAAGAATGGCAAGGTTAAAGTTCCACATGTCATCTTTCATTTCTTTTAACTGTTTTACATGTGAACGGGGCTGATTGATGAATCGAGATTTAAGGTGAGTCTCACTAAATAATGAATTGTAGTCATAAAAAACTCATCAATATCAGATAATTGCATCAAAATATAATAATGTATGAGATCTCTATCCTCGTCAGATATTACACGATAGACACCACTGAATGTATGCCTGTCACATGATTGAAAGACCCACAATTTGGATTCGTCCTCTTCCACTATGACTTCTCCTTCATCATTTCATTCAAATCGATTGAAACGTACGCCTTCTGCCTTCCATATACATTTCACAAAAATTAATACACTCTTAACAAAGATAATCCTCAGCAATACATCCTTCAGGTTGTGCCTTATTAAAGACCATATTTTTTAATTTTTGAAGGTATCTTTCTATTAGATACATCCAACGATATTGCACCATTCCACCGATCCTTACTTCACATGCTAAATGAACTATTAAATGAACCATTAATAAAAAAGCAGGCGGGAATATATGCTCTAATTTGCATAATGTGATAACAATGTCTTCTTCAAGTCTTTGTAAGATCAACAGATCTAAAACCTTCGAACACGGGACTTTGAAAAATCCACTCAATTCTGTTAAGGATTGTAGGATAACATCATCCACAATCTTGCGAATAGCGAATGAGAGTAATACTTCCATGTAAACATGACAGTCATGACTTTTTATCCGATTATCTTACATTCTCTCTCATTTACACACCTCGACAACTGTGACGAGAACTCATCTGACACTTTCAATTTTTTTAGGAAGCTGAGAATTTTATCACTCTCATTGTCGGTTAATGTATACATTGCTCCAGATAAAGTAATCCATCTACTGTTTAATTCAATTGGTTGTAAATCTTCGCGTATACCAAGCTGAATTAAATCATATCTCGTCCTTATATTATCTTTCGATTGATCTGAAAGATTTAACATCTCCAAAATATTTTTCAAAACATTCTTCTCAATATGCTTGACATCCAAATTATGATAAATTTGTAAATATTTCCAGTATTGTAACTCTTTGAAAAAAATACTTTGTTTTCTCCATCCACTGACCATACTTTTCTTCGAAGTCCGTCCTAAACAGTTGCTTTGTACAAGCAATTGTTATTCCCAAATATTGCTGCCATTCACATGAGTTAAATCAAGTCGGCGTCCAAATGGTAAACTGTCAAAATTTTTAATATTATCTGCCCTTTGCCACCTATGCTTCGGTGGAAGGAATCGACGATGATCCAAATAGCAATGCTTCATACTTCGAGTAAGCCAAGTTGAATGTGTTTTTTCAAGACAGACATGGCACGTGAGTTTTCCTTTAGTACTCCAACCAGACATATTTTCTTATGCTGGGAAATCATTTATAGTCCACAACAACGTAATATGCAATGTAAATGTTTCTTTCCTACATGCATCATATGTAGGTATTCCTCTGGTCATAATAGTTTTAATTCATCTATTAATGGTTGTAGGTACATATCGATTTCATTACCAGGATCTTTAGGACAAGGAATTAGCAGTGTCATCACTATAAATGAAGAACTCATTGACATCCATGGTGGTAGATTATATGCCATCAAAACCACAGGCCAAATGCTGTAACTTAAACTCATATTACCAAACGGATTGAAACCATCTGAAGCTAATCCCAGCTGAATATTTCTGTCATCTTGAGAGAAATGGGGATATCTCTGATCAAATTTTATCCATTCTTCTGCATCAGATGGATGTCTCATAATTCCATTGGCATCTCGTTATTTGAACGAGAATGTCACATCATCCACTTTTCGGTTTTTTCTGACTTAAAGAGACATTTTAATCTTAAACTAATGGGAAGTAACTGATGAACGACAAGCCGACTAGGGTTAAGTGTCAAAGAAAATCAAGGTCGTCATGACCCCAATCAGCGAATCAGACTCAACAAGAAAAATCAAGACCACACAAATCAGACAATCAAAATACAAAATCAATGTAAGCGGTCTCCGCTAATTTATTTAACCTGGTATAACGACCAGGGTTGAACTCAAGGTGCACGAGTAAAACCTATGAAGTAGACGTAATCAGAGAAGTAAAAATATTTTTTATTTATTTTTTATATATTTTCAAAATAAGAAAACAAAACAAATAAGAACAACAGGGCACAAGCAAGCTTCCACAATTTTTATTATGGTAAAAAATGCTCAAAAATCAGAAACAAAAATATTTTATATTTTTCAAATATTCAGATGTTTTTGGTAATTTTATGGTATTTTTCTATTTTTATATGATTTTATAAAAAAATCAAACTAAGGTAAACATGGAAAACAATGTACAACCTGGTCTAAAAGGCAAATTTAAAATATTAAAAGTGTCCTAATGTCCTGGTTGTGATTTTTATTATAAATAAATAAAAATATCTAGCTACAAAAACTGAAATTCTATTTTTAGAATTTTCAATGATTTTTATAAGTTTTTTTATAGTTTTTAGATTTTTAGGGTTTTTTTAAATAAAAATGCTACTGGAATTAAAGCACACAAAGACAAACGCCCGCTAATTTTTTTGTATTTTTTTAAATAATTTTTATAATTTTTAGGTATTTCGTAAAGCAGACAGAGTAATTTTTAGGTGTTTTTGATTTTTAGAAAATATCAAATAAACTAAATTAATTCACAAAAATTACCATAAATATTACGTGTTAAAAGGAGCTAATAGTATTTTTTGTGAAAATTTTGGAGTTAATTAGGTATTTATTTGATTAAAAATAACACACACATCAAGTAGGGACCTAAATGCAATTTTACAAAAGTTTCCAAACTAATAGATAACGTGTATAAAAAGCTTAAGGTCTCTATTGCAAAATATCTAAGATATTCACACACGTACTCAGCACTCACAAGGATATATTTGTAATTATCAGAAAAGTTCACTCCAAAACATAAACATCCATAAAATTCAGGAGAAAACATGTAAATAACCCACTGAAGAGTACATATTCACCATATTTAATTATGGGGAATTATCGTACATTTAAATTAACGTGGAATTTGTCGTCGTCGGGCAATCGGAATCGGTCAAAAAATAACCATAAGAAATTTAGTCAATTTTAGTCAATGCATTTTTATGTTTATTTTACTTGGCAAGTCCCAAGGTTGAACTCAAGGAGGCAAAGGAACAACCTAGAAATTTGTCTATCAAAGTTTGTGTACGGTTTTCGAGACGGTCTTTTTTTTGGTATTTTAATACAATTTAGGGATGCAATATGCAAATGTGACCAATTTTAGAGACTAAAATATAAAGATCAATCAAACGATGTCCGAAAAATACAAAACTTGGCCAAGATGACACGTATGATGAAATGAATGAACTGTAAATTTTTTTGGAATTTTTGGATGCAAGAAAAATATTTTATCAATTTATGAATGCAAACGATGTGAATTTCAATATTCAAGGAACAAAATTATCCAAGATCTATCATTAGGTGATCGATCTCAAAAAAATCTTAAACCTCAAAAATATGAGACTTAATACCTCTTAAAAATTAAAGATCGAAATAGGCAAAATGATTTTTATAGGGAAAACCATGCATGCAAATGCAAATATTTTTGGGAATGATGTAACATGCAACTAATTCTACAATACGTGATTTTTGGGCAATTTTCAGAGGTATGATTAATTACTTACAGAATGGGTAAAATATGAAATTTTCCACAAAAGTAATAATTAATAATTAACCACATACCACAAAAATATCATAAACATGCCATGATATAGAGAATTAGTTGTAGAACACATTGCCTATTTTTAATAAATAAAATGATGCAATAAAAGGGTTCAAAATAAAAGGGGACCATAGGGGTCTGTTCGCAATTACAGAAATTAAATTAATTACTGATGCTCCAAGGGGAAAGTTGCAAAATTTCCAAGGGAGCACGTGCTGCGTACGTGCTCCTTGGGAGGCGGGGGTGATCTTGCAAACTTGACGAATCTCTGGGGGCTTCTCTTGCAAATTCTCCCCAGGAGGGGGTTCTTTAGGGGGGCTTCTGGTAAAAGTCCCCTCCCAGCATGCGTGTGGCACGTAGGGGAGGGTCTCGGGCTGAGCTCGGCTATTGAAGGCAGAGGAGACGTGAGGCGTTGCTGGGCTTGAGGCGGAGCACGAGCCTCCAGTGGCTGGAATCGCTAACGTGGCGGGGATTGCGGTGGAGCAGCGGAGGTCCTCGCAGTTGGAGGGTGCTCGACGGTGGGCTACACAGCAGGGAGCGGTGAGAATCTGGCGGGGTTGTCGACGATGCGGCGAGGTTGTGGTGGGTGGCGGAGGTGCATTGGTGAAGTAGCCCTGTTGTGGTGGAGTTGCGCTACCGGAGGTGTAGCTGAGAGGTGGAAACATCATTGGCGTTGGCTCGACGGCGTGCATGCCGGAGCGAAGCAGGTCACCTAGAAGGGCGAATGCAACAAGTCCTGCTGGACTCGGACCTCGTCGGGGAAGAAGCGGCACCGGGCTGTCACCATGGTGTCCCCTGCTCACTTATGCATACGGTGGATTACTGAAGGTGGTTGGATGACATCTCTTAAGTAGGGCGAGGAAGAGAGCTTGACATGGCAGGCGATATGAGGGGATTTGACGAGGGGTCGGCTGGCGCACGATTGAGGAGGGGATCAGTGTGAGATCGGTGATGGAGATCGATGCGAGATCTACGAGGGAGGAGCTCGCGACGGCGGTGAGATTTGGCGGTGCCACCACCCGATTGGGAAAGGTTGGGGGGGTGGTGGTAGGATGGCACGTGCGTTGGGGGCACGTGCTCTGCACGTGCGTCCTTTTTTTTAGAAACACAATATAAAAGAGCCCAAAAATGGGTGACACATGGTGGCTCCAGGAGCTGCCACGTGTCAGCCCATGAAAATTCAAAAAGTAAATACAATAGTAAATACGTATAAAATAGTAAATGACCTCGGATCTCAAAACTTTCTTTACGAAAGTTGCTCTTCTCGATGAGATCTACAACTTTTATAAAGAGATCAAAACCAAAATCCATCATTTGTGTGAAGGGTTTTATAATTTTTTGTCATTTTTAAACCAGATAAAAATCCAGAAAAAATATGATAAAATCGAAGATAAATATTTGCACATTAATCTAATTTATTTGGATTTTTATTAATTAAGGAAAGGGAGAAATAAAATAAAATATGAAAGAGACAATTTTTGTACAAACGGTTAGTGAAGACTCCGACTCAGTTAGTTTCTTTGATTTCAAGCTCAGTTGGATTTGGATTTTTATGTTTTTTAATAAAACTTTTATTAAAGAAGACAAATGAAAGAAAAATAAAATAAAATGGGTTAATTATGTACATAAAATAATATGTCAAAAACTGTTAAAATACAAAATGTACAAAAGAGGCCCAAACCCCAACTTTCACATATGAGCTCCGATTCACTTGAACTTGATATTGTTTTGAAGGTATTTGAATGTACACTAGTTCAAAAGTGAATAAGATCAAATCAGATACTGGATGAGGAAGATATAAAAGTTTTAGTTCGAAAATCCTAGAACTAGGGTTTGGGTTTTTGATCCACTTATTTGGGTTAGTGATTTTTTTGTATTCATTTATTCTTGTTAGTGATATATACACAATGGAGGTGGTTTCAAATCACTTGGAGTTAGCATGAATTAGTTAAAAATCAGGAAATTTAGGGTATTTTATAGGTCAATTGGACTGGGATTTTTGGCTTCTTATTTTGTGCAATAATGAGTGATAAAATGCAATTCTTATCAAAATATGCATGAATGCTAATTATGCAAACTAAATGAAGAAATGCCAATGAATTCATGGATTTGAGCTTAATTCATCATTTTTAGAGTGATGAATCTGAGATTCATCGTCCCCTTATACTTAAACCATTCTCGTCCCTCAGCATCAAAAGCAATGCAATGATGTGAAATGAGATTGGGTTCCATACCAAGATCATGAGCACTAGGTGAAAATAAAACTAGACTCGACCTTTGGACTATTAGTTTGGCAGAACTTCCGTGAGACTTAGAATTTTAAAATCAACAGCCTCCAAGTTCTACACATCATTGTCACAGTTTCGGCTCATAAGTAATCTTAGATCAATCCTTCTCCCAAAGCATACTCAATGAACATTAAACAATCGACTCATGTGTATGAAATATTTTAGCTCTTCCCATCCAGAATCACTACAAGAAAATGCAGTTTTTGCGACTAGACTCTTGCGACCATGGAAGGCCGTATCCCGATATATCGGCAATATATCGTCGATATATCGATATCGACATGGGACCGATATCGAAATCAATACACCCGGTGGGAATGTCGTCGCAATCATTATAGAGACTATTATGAGACCACAATGTTGTCGCAATGTGGTGGTAAAATTTGAGAAATTTCACGCGGGCCCTGCCAATCTAAACCCTAGTTTTTTCTTGTCACAATCCCTCTCAAACCCTCCCCATCATGCTTCCTCTCCATCGCCTCCTTTCCTTCGTTTCCTACCCACCACCATCTCCTCCCCATCTCCACCACCTCCTCCCTGCCTCCCTATCTCCAGCACCTCCTCTTCGTCTCCAAGACGTCGCTGCCTTCCCCTGGGCTAGGGCTGGGAAACCCCCGAGGTCGGGGACGAGGTCGAAGGTCTGCCTCCCATTTGTGTTCTTTCGTACCTTTGATCTGTAAAGTTTGTGTCATACTTTCCTCATGTTTTCTTGTTTTGGGTTAGAGTGCATTACACAAGGACGCTCCTTGACGGGACCGAGTTCGATTCCAACAGGGATAGTGGGACACCCTTCAAGTTCAAGCTCGGTCAGGTATTGAAACATGTCGAGATGTGATCTTTTTTTATTGTTTGTTCTTGTTTTTTTGTAGATTTGGTTATAGTTTAAAGGCTCTGTTTTTTTATTTGATCCATGTAAAGCAGTATTTTAGGAAAAAGTATGCAGTCTGCTTATGATAATAAGATAACGATGAGTTGATTTATCCTTCTAGGTTAATTAAGCTTCAACAAATTTTATTCTCATGTATTGTCATATATCTTTCGTATTTATATATATGAACTATTATATATTAGTCTAACCAATGTGTACTTGGGGTTAGTTCACTTGTTTAAGATTTGTGTGATTCGTTAGATGATTGCTCTATCTTTGTTAAGGATATGATTACGATCATTTGAACATGATCTGAATCAGCCCATGCTATGTCAAAACATAGATGGATAACTACCATCCTATACGAGAATATCAGACACGATCGCGACTATCTCGTGCTAGGGAAGCTACACCTCCTAATCCTTACCTTAAAGTCTCTTCTTGATGGAAGAGGAGAACATCAAGATGACTCTCTAAGTATGACTTCTGCAAAGATGATGATTTTTTATGGAAAGTTTTTTATTATATCATCTTCCGGCTCTCTCTCTTATTGTGTGGTACTTCAGCTTAATGTGTTTGCTCTTTCTCGATTCTTAATATTTATTAAATAATCACATATCTGATTAAAATAAATAGTCTAATAAAAGCAAACTATTTTTTATTAGATTTACATGACATAGTCGGCATGTATTATGTTGATAATTGCATTTTGTGATAGGATAAAATTCTACAAATAGATACTATTTATTCCAGTTTTCATGTGGTTGAAAATGACCATAGATTGGAAATTTAAATTTATGGACTACCATTCTAAAGATACCATACGTGGGGTCAAATTTAATGCTACCATCACTTTTATTTGGGGAACGACAGACAACAAGAGAATGCAGGGATTTTAGTAAAAATATTTACTGCTTCTGTGAAGAACTTGTCTGATTAAGCTCTACCTATCAACGCGATATCCTTTTCTTAAAGTCCCAAACTGAAATTTACAAGTCGCCACGGGACTAGGATAAAGAGCCATACCAACACAATAAGAAACACAGTGGCCACTAACGAGACTTACAGATTGGCACTAAGAGAACAAGCAAGATGAAAATTGATGTTACTCGTAACTAGATTGTAAAATACGTCGGTCGCACCCTATTAGAACTGCTGAGCATAATGGAAGTTGAAGCCTTCGAAACAAAACACCCGATCTCATCGAAGCTGCACAAAAAAAGCGCATACTAACTACAGCAACACCTGCACATAGTTGTAGCCAGACACAAACACAATAAGGTAAACACATATAGTATATGTCCTCAGCAGATTATCACATCACAAAAATCTGTCATTATTTCTAACTACAAAACACGTACAACAGAGCCCGTAAAACAGCAAGGCATGATTTATGTGAAGGGTTTACTGCAAGCGAAACCATCATCAATACTAATGTATGTTATATACATTAGTATTGATGATTAACTAGTAAATACTCCAATGACATTTAAGTGAGCATAATTAGGATAATTAATCAATGATTAAGATAAGTTTGTAATACATAAGGACAAGTATTCATGATTAACAACAATTAATCACTTGTTAGTAAAAATTATAGACATTGATGATAGATGGGCACAAGAAAACAATTGGCGATAACATATATATTTCAAGATGGCCCGACTTCTGTTAAGGAAGTCTGGTCGTATGTTACATATCTACTCCTTTCAAATCCCTCTAGCCCGATGATATGTATGATGAGTATGATGTCGCCTAGGGGGTAATATCCTAGAAGCATCTCCTCTCCATTCATTTTTAATCATTTAGCTTGCAGTCCACTGAATAGATTTCGTAAGTTTTGCTTTCCTTGAAGTTAGTAAGATTAGGAAGCTCAACTGGATCGCATGCTTAAACTATGTGGCTAATTACACATTTTGATTTCATTGTAGGTAGAGCAATGAGTGCGACAAGGGATTGGATGTATAACCGCATAGTAAATGGATCCATTTGCATGCCCTTTCTATTAGGTGTAGAGGGCTTTCTTAATTTTGCTTATGTCCAAGGAGATGGAATAGTTGATTTAGGCGGGAAGATAATTTGCATGTGCATTCAATGTGGATTGATGAAGAAGCAATTTAGGGATGTTGTACCAGAACACCTATGCAAGAAGGGTTTTGTCGATGATTACACATGTTGGTATGCACATGGAGAGAGTCGAACAACTTACCGAGAGAGATCGCAAATTCCAGACAAACCTTTTGTTGAGATGGTTATGGATGCAACATGTCCGGACTTTGACCCCTCATTAAGGGATTTTGAGGTTGAATTCAATGGAGAATCTAAAGATTTTCTTGATTTGTTACAAAAGGCGGAGGATGCATTATGGCCTGGTTGTACGTCATTTTCTCTCCTATCTGCCGTTACAGATCTATTGGCAATTAAAGCTGAGTACAATATGACAGATGTTAGTTTGAATGTTATAATTAAGGTCATAAAGAGAATGCTTACAGAAGATAATGTTCTGTCGGGAACCTATTACAAAGTAAAAACCATGATGAGTACACTTGGCTTAGCAGAAAAGTTAATTCACGCCTGCCCCAACCATCACATCATATATTATGGGGACAAATATAAGAATGAGACTAAATGTCCGGAATGTGGTGAACCTCGGTATAAACCGAATATGAAATCAAATGTTCCACAGAAGATGCTCCGTTACTTTCCTAAAGCACCGCATTTACGACGACTCTATTATTATAAAGAAACAGCTAAAGACATGACTTGGCATGCAGATCATGTTCGTGGTGGTTTTATGGAACATCCTTCTGACTCAGCTTGTTGGAGAGCTTTGATGGAGTCATCTTCCACTTTTGCTATGGATAAGAGAAATGTCGTAATTGGATTGTCCACCGATGGATTTAATCCACATGGTCAGGTAAAGGATTACTCGTGCTGGCCAGTAATCATTACTCCATACAACCTGTCACCTTGGTTGTGTAACAAGATGCAATATATGTTTTTGACTTTACTTGTGCCTGGTCCAACCAATCCTGGGAAATATTTGGATGTGTATCTCCGACCATTAGTCGATGAACTGAAGGAATTATGGGATAAAGGCCAAGAGACTTATGATGCTGTCAGTGGTAGCAAATTTCAAATGAGAGTGGGTTTATTATGTACTATTAGCGATTTTCCTGCATATAGAATGCTATCGGGATAGACTACACATGGGAAAAGAAACTGTCCATATTGTATGGAAAGTACTAAAGCATTTCAGCTTGAGCATGGTCGAAAACCATGCTTTTTTTACTGTCATCGACAATTCTTGCCAAAGGATCATCTCTATAGGAAACAGAAGATGGCATTTAAAAGAAATACAATTGAAGATTTAGATCCACCTGTAAGATTGTCCGGACTTGAGATATTCAATAGATTAATGGAGTTGAAGGGTTCAGATGATTTTGTTTTACCTCTCCCAGGATTTGGGAATAGTCATAACTAGACAAAAATGAGCATCTTCTGGGAACTACCATATCAGCCCAATCTACTCATCAGACATAATTTAGATGTGATGCATATAGAAAAGAATGTATTTAATAATGTATTCAATACGGTATTGAATGTCACTAGCAAGACGAAGGATACCGAGAATGCTCGCAGAGATCTTGTGAAAATTTGTGCACGTCTTGAATTAGGCCTAATAGAATCTGAAGATGGTCGCGTTCATATGTCGAAGGCCAAATACTGCTTAAGCAGAGATCAAGTGAAAGATGTTTGTCAGTGGGCAAGTAAATTAAAAATGCCAGATGGTTATTCATCGAATATACCCAAACTTGTTGATTTAAAGAAAAATATATTTAAGGGAATGAAAAGCCATGACTGCCACGTTTTTATGGAGCAATTATTACCTCTTGTTTTTAGAGGTTTATTGCCGAAGGGAGTTCACGATGTCCTAACAGAGTTGATTAACTTCTTCAAATGCATATGCTCTACCAAGTTGTTAGCTGAAGATATGAAAATCCTTGAGGAAAGCGTGGTTGTAATACTCTGCAACCTTGAGAAGATTTTTCCTCCAGCCTTTTTCGACTCGATGGAACACTTAATGGTTCATCTTCCCTATGAAGCTAAAGTTGGTGGACCAGTTAAATATCGTTGGATGTATCCATTCGAGAGGTACACGATATATCAAATTTATTCCATTAAGTATGTAGTGTCGCGCTATCTAATATTGTATGTTGACATACCTATAGGTATATGTTTTTCTTGAAGAGAAAGGTGCGAAATAAAAATATGGTTGAAGGATCAACAAGTGCACAATACATTTACGAAGAAGTAGCCAACTTTTGTTCCAGATATTTGACAGACGACATTAAAACTGTCCATAATCGTTCAATGCGAAACGAGTTTAACGAAAGTGAAAGTGTACCTAGCCTCTCAATCTTTCGTACATGTGGCCGACCTTTGAAAAAAGGAAAGCCACACATGATGAGTTCTCAGGAGAAAGAAGCTGTTGAGCTTTACATTCTAGATAATACATATGAAGTGACACATTTTGCAGAGTATGTATCTATATCACATTGTCGTTGGAATAAAATATAAGTAGGTCAAATAATACTTTTTTCTTTATGCAGAGAGTATAGGGATAAAATAATGACAGAGAATCCTTTGTTTACTGATGATGAAGTGGTAGATAAATTTAGGAGAACATTCTCATTTTGGTTTAAAGAAGATTGAAGCTTATTGATCCAACAGATCATAAATTCAAGATTCTAAATGATCTTGCTCTCGGTCCCAATTACATGGTGATGTCCTACAATGGTTTTTTTGGCTAATGGATATAGATTTCATTGCTCACGACCACCAGCTTAATTATATATAACTCTGACGTTATGGTTAAGAGATCATGTTACGGTGAGGATAGTTTGAATTACTATGGGGCTCTCAATGAGGTTCTTGAGCTTGAATATAATATGCCATTCCCTAATAAAAGTTTCTTATTCTCGTGTGACTGGTATGATCCACAACATGGTGTGATTGCTGACCGTATACATGATATTGTGCATGTCATTCCTCAAAAATATATTCAAAGATTTGAACCTTTTGTCCTTAGTTCACAAGTTGATCAAATATATTATGTACCGATGGTTGGGAAAAGGCGGAAAAGAGATGATCGTCTCACAGTATTGAAGAGGATGTTGCGTACTTTTATCGATGATAATGAACAACCACATGTGGATGATGCATCAACAAATTTGTTTATTTCAGAATATGAGCCACCACAAAATATTTCAATATATCCTTAATGTAAGAACCCACTATACTTTTGCTTTTTTATATCTAATTTTTTCAATTATATCTGTTAATCTAATTATTATTACCTAATGATTTTAATACATGAAATGCCTATGACACGTGGCCGAGGTCCTAGGGGGAGCAGTTCAAATCAGGATCATCATCGTACATCAGACCAGCATACCCCAGAACCTAGTGGTGTATCTCAATCTCATTATATGTTATTTTATGTTCATTTAGTAAAAAAAACTACAACAGGTGAATGCAATGATGAAGTTGCGAAGCTTGTCGCTTATATGCTTGAGAATGGTGCAGAAGTCCCTCCACAGTATGCACATTATATTCCTCAAGCAGGGACACCTCCCAGTGTGACACGTAGCTGCCAACCGATCCTGCATTCCTCAAGCCAACATCATAGCTCAAACGAGTCTCAGGGTCCTACTCAACCTACTCGACCCTCTCAGCCTCTCTCACATACGCATGGTCTCATCAGTACACAGGATCCTCCACAACCTCAAGAGCCTCTTCCACCTCAAGATTTACGTAGAGTCTTGCAATTTCTTCGTAATGGGTATTTCCAACATACATGCTTCATAATTATTTTGGGAAAAAGCTTATTCACAATCATGTCTCATATATAATTCTATTTTATAATTTTAAATACTTAGGTACACTTTTGATAATCAACATGATGTCGCTCAAGCACTTAGTAAGGCATTTCACTCCATGCAAGATTGCTCAGATTATAGATAGAGTTACATAACTCCAGATGAGCAAGAGCGAATTTTGAATGGTGTCTATGTAAGACTCATCATCCAAAATTTAACGTATGTTCAAATTTTAAATAAATCATTACTAATCAGCTTTTGAAATGCAGAATTTGTTTGCTTTTCCCATGAGCCACACAAAAGAAATGTACCGGCATGCCCTGGAAAAATTAGCAACGGATAGAGTGAAAGATAATGTATATAGGGCTAGAAAAGCTACAATTAAAAAGCTTGATGATATACAAGACTGGGACAGGGCAAAGGTATGTGGTCCTACGTGAAGCACTCCAGAGAGGTGGAGACGGTACTGTGATCTCTTTATTCAAGAGACTTTTCAAAAACGTTCGGAAGCAGGGAAAATGAATAGGGGGAAGCAATCAATTAGATCTACTAGTGGATCAAAAAGTTTTGGGACTATAAGGAATGAAATGGTATGTTCAAATATGTATACTTTTTCCAAGTTTCAATTTTTAGTGATGACTAACACGTGGTTAATAATAGTGTTCTGCTGACAAACGTCCTCCGTCACTGAACAAATGGTGGACTAAAACTCATACAAGTGGGGGTGATTGGTCTACGCCTGAAGCCAAGGCAGTGATGGTACACATACTAATAGTAGTATAAACTTATAATTTTTTGGCAGGAAACTAAAAAAAGTTCTATATTATAGGATCGTTACATGGAGTTGTATAGGAAAAAGTTTGGTATACCAGAAGATGAGGAACAAACGGACTTCGACGCTACCTTATGGAAAGAAGTCACTACTGAACGTAAAGTGGGGCCTAATAGAAGGCGAACTTTGGGTGGTTTACCACCCAAGTTTTCCTCCTCTTCTGATTCCACTGGAACCTCCGGTTTTTTTGGGACGACCTCAACATATAACATACCCACATCTCAGCCGGGTCTACCTGAGTCCAAGTTTAGACAACTTTCACAGGCTGTGAGTTCATTGGTAAATCAAGTCAGCACCATGTCCTCTGGAATAGCACATTTGTCTTCTGGAATGGAAACTTTATCTTATAGAATGGACACTTTGAAGTCAGATGTTACATTTTTGAGGTATAACTTCTATTTAATTATTAGGTAATGTAATATTGTAGTATAGTCATTGATTCATCTTTTTAATTAGTAAGATGTCTTCTTTTACATCTTAGGAGTGCAACCACGAAACAACAAGTTCATGAGATGGAAGATGATGAGGACACTGATGAGGAGGAGAACGAGGAAGATATTACTGCATATACAATATCACATCGTAAAGGGGTTGTCATCTCGGAACATGGAGATAATCCAAAGAAAAAGAAGAAACCTAACAAAGAAGGAAAGGACAAGGGCAAGGCGAAGGCTACGAGGGATTCTTTTTCTGAATGGAGGAGAAGAAAATTTTAGTGCAAAATAATATACTCTCTAGTGTTAGTTTAGTTTCTAAAATATTGCAATGTTAAGAACGTTAGAGTTGTGATGTTAGTTAACTTTCTATTGTCTTAAACTTGTTTTTCAAAAACATTTGCACTTTTTGTCATCTTAGTTTATATATTAATGTGCATGTTCAATTTCAGTTGCATACTCCTATGCATGAATGATTCGAATTATTTGATATTGTCGAAGATGAATTCTCAATACTTATGTGTAGATTGTATTATAATATTTTCAACAGTCTGATTGGGAGATCTCAAGATAATAAAAGTTGGTTGAGAGATCTCCAAAGATTACAGCATGTTTGTATTATACTATTTTCATATAGGTTCATACATGTTTATATATAGATAAGAAAATGCTACGATTTTTTTTATAATGAAAGCAGAGTTGCGACTACAAAGCTACTACTTTACTACTACTACAGTAGGTGAAAAATGAAAATGCGAGAGCTGCTAAATAGTGGTCTGACAAATCAGACTCACTGTCGTTGAGGCGACTACTCAAGCCTTCACGTTGATCAACAATTAACCCACACAATTAATCAAGCAATCAAGAGCAAGGATTAAAATTTATTATACCCTACTAAAAATGTATAATGCAAGTAAGTAGGGGTCGAACATAGGAAACAAGGGTGTAGAGTGAGCAGACAAAAAGTCAAGGCCTATGTCTAGCAAACTACTTAGCCAATATGGATTTTTTGTGGGTTTTTAGTTTTATATTATTTTATATTATTTTTTTTATTTTTTCATGGTTTTAAATTTTCTTTATATATGTATATATATTAATTTTCTTCTTTTTTATTAATTAAGTATATAGACAAAGTAAGAAAGAGGAAGATAAGGTATTTATAAAAATAAGTAGAAATACTCAAAAACTAGGAAATAAAATATTTTTAAGTTTTTTATTATTTTCTAAAGTTTTTATGTTTTTTCTAGATTTTTCTAAATTTTTTGGTATTTTTAAAGTCAAAAATACTGAAAATAGAGAATAAATTAAAAAGCTGAAACAAAAATGGAGAAATAAAATCGGAAACAAACAGTAACCAAAATTCTCCAAATTAATTTTCAAGAAAAGATAATAAAACAAGGAAAATTCAGAGACAAACATTAGATTTTTAGGATTTTTATAGAATTTTTAGGATTTTTAGGAAGGTTTTTGGGATTTTCTAATTTTTAGGAGTTTTTTTATATTTTTTATGAATATTGGTCTGAAAATAAAACACACTAAAATATGCATAATATATTTTTTGGGGATTTTTCTAATGCATTTTTATAATTTTTATGGATTTTATGATGCAAACAATGCTGAAAATGAGAGTTTTTGAATTTTCAGAAATAATAAAATGCAATCGTTATGTAAAATAAAAATATAACGTAATACTACAAGGCAACAAGAACCTATGGTAATTTTTATAGATTTTTTAGCAATTTATGGATGCATTAAATAAATACTAGCAACATCAAGGAAATACATGGCTGGTAGGGGCATAAATGCAAATACACAGAAAGTCAGGGGCCTGGTTGCAATTTTACCAAAAAAATCATGCGCAAAGCACGTGTTCTGCTGTTGATAGGGGTATAATTGCAAATAACAAAAATCGACAGGGCAAGAGTGCAAATAACCCAAAAATATATTATAATACCTACGCACAGGGGTATAAATGCAAATACAGAAACAGTCAAGGTCCTCAGTGCAAAATGTACAAAATCACGTCTCCCAATCACGTGAGGTGATGTGGACAGGGACTAAAGTGCAAATAATAGAAGTTAAGGGGCCTAGTTGCAATTATTACAAATATTTTTGAACTGGAAATTAAAACTTTTAGACTAAAGGATAAATGCAAAAGTTCTTGGGTGGAAGGTGCAAAATACCCAAGATAGCGCGGGAGTAGACGGCTGGGATGCGCCTACTTGACACGTGGCGCGCGCCGGACGCATGATGACGGTTGGCAGCGGACGACGGAGATTAGATCGTCGAGGGAGATCCAACGGTGATGGCTTGGAGCGATCCAACAGCTGCTGGAGCTTCTGGCGTTTGCTCTTGATCGGACGGCCGTGAAGGGTGCTGGAAGAACACCGCCTGGAGGTTGCTTCGATCGAATATGGCGGCCGACTCTGGTGTCCTCCGGCCCTAGGATCGGGGGCGAAATGATCCTGGGGCCCTTCCGCGTCGAGTGACGGTCTCAGGCGAGCCTGGGGCGGTGTGGAGCGGTCGGACGGCGGAGATGACCTGGGCGGCTGCTCCTTGGAGTGTCGAGGCTCGATAGAGCCATCTCTTTGGCTCTGACCTGCAGGGTTAGTCGCACGAAAGAAAGGCGAAGCTACAGAGGTCTTCAGATGAAGAAATGGAGGCGGAGATGGGACGGGCGACGAGCTCCGGCGTACGGTGGAGGTGGGAGCTCGAGCGGCTCGATCTGAGCAAGATCGAGGTGGATGAAGGGGTGGAACAGAGCGACGGAGCGATGAGGGGGAAGATGGAGGCGAAAGGAGCGGGGTTCGTGCAGTGGTGTGGTCGGAAAGCAGAGGCGGAGCGGAGCTCCGCCGTGGATTCGAGCGGAGATTCAACGGTGGACGACGTCTATTGAGGCTACTCTACGGCTAGACTAAGTTACCCTAGGTCTAAACTACAAGAAAATGCAAAGAGAAAGGGGGAAGGCTCACCGGAGACGAAGGTGCGGACTTCGGGCGGAGCTCCGGCGAGGGACTGGATCTACCTCGATTCGATGCCAAACCTCACTCGACCTGGTCCTCTGAGTAGCTGCTGTCACCAGGGACTCGAAGACGTCACTAAGGATCGGTGAATAATGGATGAAGATGGATCAAGAGAGAAGGGAAGTCGGGGAAATCTTTTTGTAGGGTTGACGAAGTGGCGTCAAAGAATGAGGAAGATCGGCCAAATCGCGGGTCCTAAGATCGATGTAATCCTGGGGCGTGAAAGTCCAATCCTCGAGGACAAAAAGTCAAGAAGACGTCGAAGCCAAAGGGTGAAAGATGGACTCTCGAAAAATCCTTGAAGATTGGCAAAAAAACCCAAAACTCTGACCAAACAGGAGGGGTCAGACAGTTGACCGGAGGTCAACTGTTAGAGCCACCTGGTTGGTCCACGTGGACCAACCAGGAAAAATCCCACAAAAAAGCTTTGTAAATTCAATTTAAAATGGTAAATAAATTTATTAATTTTTAAGTAAAAAATAAAAAAATGTTTATTATTTTTTTATGAAGAATTTTATTATGATTTTAAATTATTTTTATGAGGTATAAAAATATAAGTTACTATTTAAAAGTTATATAGGTATATATATCTATATATTTTAATATTTTATTTTTATTTTATGTATTTAATTGATTTATTTTTGTTTATTATTTTATAAATTTATAAAATATTTTTATACACTTAAATATATTTTTATTTTATTTTTCTGAAGTGTTTTATACATTTAATAAAATAGAAATAGATTCTATGTAGGTATGTATACAGGTATTATACCTATGTATATCATATACAAGTATTTTTATTTTGTATTTTCTTTAGGATTTTATTCAGATTTTAATGCCCATGTATATTATAAATAATATTTACAAAATTATAAAAATATAAAATTATAAAAATAATGAATAACTAATAAAATGAATATTTTAATCTGTACAAGTATACTAGTGGGGTCCAAAATTCAACTTTCAAACCGTAGTTCCGCCAAATGCGAAACCACCGCCATTAAATAGCTTATTTTAAATTATATACAATTAAAGTGAGTTTGATGCATTTGGAGTCTTTATTTGGGAGATACATGTCTGGGAAGTTGGGATTCTGGGATTTTATTCAGACCATAACTTTTTATCTGTACATTATTTTTGAGTGAACTCAATTTTGTATTTTTTTATTTAATTATCTACAACTTTCATGTACAAATTCTCTTTATTTGAGATATAAAAAGTGGAACCAAAAATAGTCACAAAATGAATAAAGAATGAATTTATAATAAAAGAAATTTTTATGTATTTTTGGCCCTTATCTCCCCCTACTTTAATCCTTGTCGACCTAGTCATCGAGAAGCCTAGGTCTCGGGGTTTCGGGTCATAAAATATTTACAATATTTTATTCTTTTTCTTTTCTTTTCTTTATTCTATAATTTTGGCTTTAAAAACCGCATTTTATACAATATTTACACAATGATGTATGAATGCTAAAATGCCTAAATTAAGCATATTTACACGCATTCACTAGGGTTTTTAAGGCTAAAATGATAGAATAAAGATGATGAAACGTAGATTCATTATCCCCCTATACTTGCCTTTGCTAGTCCCTAGAAAACACTTATGCAATAAGTGCAGAAAAGAATAACAAAGAAAAGAAAAAGAAGAAATGTGGATTAAGCTTAATTATCAAACTTGTCTTCACAAAATCAAAGTTTGGAGCTTAAGTCGGACCTTTGGAATTTTAGTGTGGGTGGAACCTTAATGAGAACCGGATTTGAAATCCAACAGTCCCTGAGAATCCCAAAACTTTGCCCAAGTCTCCTCAATAGCCAGGTCAGAAATATCTCAACTCATACGCAAACCCTTACGACTATGAATCTGACTCGTACAGTGTAAGTGATAGTGGCTCTTCCCAACTAGAATGACAAAGAGACTGACTTCTCCAGCATGACAACCCAATGATTCCCCAATCCAATAACTCCTTCCTCGAGGAGCGGGGTATTCCCTTCTAAGTTCAAGTGGCAACTAGCTCAAGAGGAGGGGGTGAAGAGAAGAATGGACGGTAGCCAGTGTAGCTACCTATCCTAGGATGCAAGACCAGTGTAGTCAAGTCATCCAGCTGCAGGCTCACATGATTTGACTTTGATGCTCAAGCTTGCTTATTGACTTTACAACATATGTACATACTTTTGCAGGCATTTTATTTTTGTACAGGCCTGTCTTTTTTTCTCCTTTTTTTCCTTTTTTTTGAAATACTATTCACAACAGCATTTACATAGGGAGTTTTTCCTCTTGATCCAGTAGACTATCCCTCTTTTGAAGCTTTATTGCAACCCACACTCTCCTGTCTTTAGACTTCCTCATCACTAGACGGGTTGGGGTGCACTTCCCTCCCTAGAGGAGGACAAGTGTTTCCACTTGTGTGCGTCTCATACCGGCAAATCCAATCCCCTCACCACTCCAACAGAGTCGAGCCATGTGAAAGGTGCAGTGTCCAAGTTAGGTCATTATCAACAAGAGTCGTGCGTGTGCTCCGAAATACTCTACTTAGGCAGTCAAGAATCCATTGAACCAAGTCTCGTGATCCTCAAAGAATTAAGTCAACTAGACCTGAAGTACCTCAAACCCAGTTTCTATAAGGTTCCTGTTATTAGGTAGGTTTTAAGGTCCAATCAAGCTCCAATCTCCGGATTTTACTTAGACTCTTTCAACTATCAACTCAATCCGAAAAATGCGAATGCTATGAAAATGCTATGCAGGAAATATTTTTGTGATGCAATTTTCAAGATTTTGAACTTTTTATGAAATTTTGAAAAGATGATGATGCATATGCATTTTTTTGTATTTTTCAAAGAATTTTTTCAAATGTTATTGGTATTTTAATTTTGCAAATGTTTTTGGGATTTTTGAAAACAAAAGATTTTGGATAAAAAAATAGGTTAAAAATATTTACACGGGAGTGCTTCTTATATTTACAAGAAGTGGATTTTAAGAATTTACAAGGGTAAGTGATCAATTTTATAGGTATATATACATAATGGATTTTGGTGTGGTGTATGCATTCCTCAAACTTATTTGAAAAGGTTTTTCAAACAATTTTGAAAACTATAGTCCAAAATAATTTTCACAAATAATTTTACAAACATGTACACGCATTTGAAAATCATTTTGCAAAGGTTTTCCAAACAGTATATATAGATTTTTCAAAAGATTTCTGCAACCATTTTTCAAACCATTTGTAAATCATTTTTCAAACATTTTATTTCACACAAAGAAAATAAACTTTACAAACAAAAATGTTATTACAAAGGTTGAAAACATGTAACAAAACGTTTTCAAAATAGTTTTCAAAAGATTGTTCACAAGGATTTCCAAACTATTTTTCAAACATTTTGCAAAAACATTTTCACCTGATTTATTAATCAGTACATACAAAAAGAATTTGAGGAATAATCAATATCTTTCTATTAGGGTTTTTAATGAACTTTAAAGAATTATTATTCATATTTATTAGGAAAAATACGAGAGTACGAGTTATGGCTAAAGTATATACGTAGTATATACGACCCTCCTATACTTAGCTTGAGCTATGTCCTCATAGATCATAGAGAAAAAGAGAAGACATAACTCGTGCTGAGTATAGAAAAGTCTAAAGAATGAATGAATGAATCAAAAGAATGAGAAGTTGACCGTCCCCCTATACTTAGGATCAAATAATCCTTAGTATAGCAGACTGTACACAAAGCAGGGAGGGTCAAGGGTGGGAATGAACAGATCGTACTCAGGTTGTCTCCCCCTATACTTAGGGTAAGATAGCCCTAAGTATAGACAAGAAGAGGAGACAATGGAGAGGATCGAAATGAATCGAGAAACTCGGGGTGCACACCCCCTATACTTAGGACAAAGTACGTCCTAAGTATAGAAGACTGTCTACAAGGGGCGACACCTTTTGATAGATAAAGAAAAGAAGAAAAGAAGAAAAGAGATGAAAGTGGATATGAACAACTCGGGATGTGCATCCCCCCAAAACTTAGGATAAAGTACATCCTAAGTGTAGCAGTGATGAAAGGGATGTCATCATGTCGGTAGAATAAGATAAACGAGACTGAAAAGAGGAAAAGAGGAAAACTCATTCAAAAATGTTTTGCTCGGCTTGGCCTTCCTCTGCCTCTTTGGAGATATCCAAGTCATCCCTGTAGATTACTTGAATCGAGTCAATCACAGCTATGAATGTATCATGTTCAAGGTATGGCTTCAGAAGCTGTCCATTGACTACAAATGGTTGTGCGTCAGCTGACAGATTGGATATCAATACACTTCCGTTGTCACACACCTGCCTAACCATAAACGGCCCAGTCCATTTACTCTTCAATTAGCCTGGAAAGATTTTTAATTTCGCATCAAACAACCACACCTTCTGACCTGGATCAAAGGACTTGCGGCGGATATGCTTGTCATGCCATGTTTTGACCTTCTCCTTGTACATCAGGCTGTTGTCATATGTGTAGTCTTTGAATTCCAATAATCTGTCAGATCCAATTTTCTATTCTTTCATGCTTGCTTGGAGTCCAAATTACAGATGTTAATGGCCCATAAAGATTTGTGAATTAGTTCAACGGGCAGATGGCATGGCTTGCCATACACAAGGCGGTAGGGAGACATTCCCAAGGGTGACTTGTATGCTGTTCTATAAGCCCAAAGAACAGAATCAAGCAGCTGAGACCCGTTCTTGCGATCCGGATGCACAAGCTTCTGTAAAATTGTCTTGATCTCCCTATTTGAACATTCAGCTAAGCCATTGGACTGCGGGTGGTAGGGTGAAGCAATGCGATGTTCAATACAGAATTCCTGAGTCAGCTTCTTCACCTCTCTGTTTATGAAATGACTACCCCGTCAGATATGAAAATCTTGGGAATCCCTAACCGTGCTATGATGTGATCTCTCAAGAATCGACAGACAGTCCTACTGTCGGCGCTTCGGGCGGGAATAGCCTCCACCCAACGACTTACATAGTCGACAGCAAGCAGAATAAATTCATTACCCTGGCTGTTAGGAAATGGGCCCATAAAGTCGATGCCCTGTGCGTCGAAGACGTCTGATATCTGAATGAATTTCGGAGGCATCGTATCTCTCATTCCTATGGTTCTGCCCATCTTCTGATAATCAGTGCAGCATTTGACATAATCATCTGCATCTTTGAATAGTGAAGGCCACTAGAGGCCACTCTGAAGAACTTTTGCTGCTGTTCGTTTGCCTGAATGATGTCCTCCAGAATCTTGGTCATGATATAAGGCGAGGACAGTTGGAACTTCCTCCTGAGGAATGCACCTTCTCCAGATACAATCTGCCCCCTCACGAAATAAATACGGATCCTCCCACTGGTAGAAATGGATTTTAGACAAGAATCTGTCTATTTTCAACTTCGGCCAATCCTGTGGGATTTTCTTGGTCACCAGATAATTCACAATGTCTGCATACCAAGGAAGCGAGGTGACTGACAGAATTGCCTTGTCTAGAAAGGTCTCTGTGACCGGCTGCAGGTTCAGCTCAGGAGATTCCGGCTCAGGAAGCCTCGATAGATGATCGGCCACCACATTCTTTACCCTAGGTTTATCTTTAATTTCCAAGTCAAATTCCTGGAGGAGAAGGATCCATCGGATAAGATGGGGTTTGGCGTCCTTCTTCTGTTGTAAGTATCGGATAGCCGAATGATCAGTGTATACGATTACTTTAGATCCAAGGAGGTAGGATCTGAACTTTTCCACGGCAAAGACTACCGTTAGCAGCTCCTTTTCAGTGACAGTGTAGTTTCTCTGGGCTTCATCGAGCGTTCGACTAGCGTAGTGAATCGCAAACGGTACATTATCTTTTCTTTGTCCCAGTACAACACCAATGGCATAATCTGACGCGTTGGTCATTATCTCGAAAGGCTGAGTCCAAATTGGTGGCTGTAAGACAGGGGCCTGTGTGATGAGTTCTTTTAGCTGATTAAAGGCAAGGAGCACACAGTCATCTACAATGAATTCATTCTCCTTGCCGAGCAACTCAGTCAACGGTCTGGCCAGTTTGCTGAAATCTTTGATGAATCATCGGTAAAAACCGACATGGCCCAAGAATGACCTGACTTGTTTGATGTTTGTAGGTGGCTCAAGTTTGGAAATCACATCCACCTTGGCTGGGTCAACCTCCATACCACGTTTAGAAACAACGTGACCCAGCACGATTCCTTCGGTCACCATGAAGTTGCTCTTCTCCCACGAGAGCACAAGATTGACTTCGCAACACCTCCGTAAGACTCGGTCTAAATAATCCAGACATTGATCGAATGAATCCCCGTAGACCGAAAAATCGTCCATAAAGACCTCGAGAAAGTTGCCCACCATATCGACAAAAACTGCAAGAATACACCTATGAAATGTGGCTAGGGCGTTGCAAAGCCCGAACGGCATCCGTCTAAAGGCATATGTACCAAAAGGATGGGTGAACGTGGTCTTCTCTTGATCTTCAGGAGTAATAGCAACTTGATTGTATCCAGAGTAGCCATCCAAGAAGCAGAAGTATTCCTTCGCGACCAATCTCTCCAAGATCTGGTCGATGAAGGGTAAAGGGAAGCGGTCCTTCTTGGTGGTGAGGTTAAGTCTTCTGTAATCCACGCACACTTGCCAAGAAGTGGGTACTATGATTGCGATCTCCTCTCCTTTGTCATTGTTCACAATAGTGATCCCTGATTTCTTTAGCACAACATGCAGAGGGCTCACCCATTTGCTGTCGGAGATGGGATAAATGAATCCCGCATCATACCATTTCTGAATTTCTTTCATAACAACCTCCCGCGGATTAGGATTTAATCTTCTCTGAAGTTCTCGAGAGGGCCTGCAATCTTCTTCCAGAAAAATACGATGCGAGCACAGTGACGAATTGATCCCATGGAGGTCCGAAGTTCGCCAGCCTATTGCCTTGCGGTTGCGTTCAAGAACCTCCATCAAACGAGATTCTTGGTCTTCGGTCAGATGTGCATTAATAATGACTGGGTACATGTTCGGTTCTCCTACAAGGAAGGCATATTTCATGTTGGAGGGCAAGGGTTTCAACTCTGGCGGGGTCTGAGCTGCTTCAGAGGTGACCTCAGCTATTAATGCAGGTGACGATTTTTTCATCTATCTGGTGTCCACCATAATCTATTCTGCCTCTTCTCTCAAATCTTGACAGAATGCCTCGATGATTTCCTCTTCATCACAAGATTCCTCTATTATTTGCTCTTGGTTTTGAAGTCACATCACCTCCATGGCAGTCTCATTCAGTACATCAGCGAGTTCCTCATCCTGATCGACAAGGGAAAATTCGACTATGGTCTCCACTCCCTCCTCGGGGCAGAGGAATTCATGGATCTCGTTATCATCCAAAAATAAGTTGGTGTCTTGAATTTCTGCCAGAAAGTCGCAGTCGTCAGGATATTCAATCACCCTTGCGCATGATGTAGATGGTCGTTCAGCTGGTGCTCCCTCAGGCAGGGTCTCCACTCTGATTATTTCATTGCCAACGCCAAAAGTGATTTCTCCCATCCCATAGTTCACTACTGCGTTCAACGTCCGCAGGAATGGCCTTCCAAGTATGATTGGGGTAAGGAGTAATGGAGCGGGGACGTCCATGTCTAGTACCACAAAATTGGCTAGAAATTGCTTTCCCTGAACCGTAACTATCACATCCTCCAATAGGCCCCTAGGCTGCTTAACTGACTTGTCTGCGAACTACAGAATCATCTTTGTAGGCTTGAGCGGTCCTAGCCTGAATTCCGTAAGTAACGAAGCTAGCATCAAGTTGACAGATGACCCGCTGTCGAGAAGTGTTCGTTCAAACTCCTGATTGAACATCTGACAATGCACAAGAGGTGCTCCCATATCTGACTTTTTATCCGGGAGGTTGTTGATGGCATTATGGGTGGCCATTGTGAGGATATGCTTTTCGGACTTACCACCCTTGCTTTTGGAGTTGTGAGGGTGAGACCGGTGCTTGGATGTACATGCCTCTTTCAATCCTTTCTTCACGGCTGGCATGTACTCAAGAGCTTTCATCAATGGCATGTTAAATACCAAATTCTGGATGATTTCTATGATGGCAGGATCAGACAAAACATTTTTCAAATTTTTTATTTTTTGTATTTTTTTTCATTGCTTCTGGAAAAGGAATATTTACAAACTCTTCACCAATATCATTCAAAATATTATCCATATTGTTGTTTATAGGTAGATGACAAAAAGGAATGGATTCATCTACAATTTGTGGACCAAAAATGACGGGCTCAGCTTCAGGTACTGGCGTTGGACTCGCTGCAGGTGCAATGCTCCTCCCGTCAGGAACTAGCTTTGAGGCAGGTGCAGACGTCTCCAATGCTGGCCTATCTCCACCAAGGCTGCTGCTATCTTTTTGTGTTTTACTATTTTCTTCATTTTTTGTGATTTTCTGAATGATGGTACTGCTCCCAAAATGCTATGTGGCACTGGTGTAGGTTGGACTGACAATTCCTCGTCAGATGCAAGATGATTTCCCTTCGTCGTCGCTGATGGCTGGAGTGTCCTACAGCTCCTAATAGTAACAACATTAGATAAAAAACAATTTAATTCTCCTGAATCGGGTTGGACACTACCGGCTACCTGCTCCTTGCATCGGAAGTTATTCGGATTGGCTTCGACCTGGGCTGGTAGTACGGTCTTGGCAGCCATCAGGTCGTCGATCTTCTGGGTCATCTCAGCCATGTTCTTCATTAATTGTTCAAGGCAGGCCAGGGCCGGATTAACCGGCACAATCTCAGAAAAATCCCCCTGCTGAGGCCTAGAGTGCTGGTATGACGACTGAGACTACGACTTGTAACTCTGAGAAAAATAGTGAGGAGGAGGGTGAGTTATGATGGATGTATGGGGCAGCCGGTTGCTGATGGTATCCTTGTCCACGATATCCGGACTGCTGAGGACCGTGCTGGTAATTCTGCCTCCAAGTGTTACCGTGAGATGGAGGTATTGGTATGATGGATGGAAGGGTCTCCCACCCTGCTGTTGTTGGTGATAGGGCATGTTGCCCATTATCTGACCCTGAGAGTGTCCTTGAGGACGGGCCAGCTACGTTTCATTGTTCCATACCCCATTGATCTCCTGAATCAGTGGCAGGGGTGGAGAGAACTGCTCGGAGTAGGCTGGCTGGGCCTCAGGTTGATATACAACCATCTGTGTCTGAGGCTGCGGGGGCTGCTTCGGAACTTGCACGTAATACACGTGCTGAACAGGCTGGGGCCGCGGTGGAGTCGTCTGAGGGTTCTGTTGCATTTTAGGCTCCTTCTTCTCAGCTATCGGCTCGGCAGGAGTAGACACAGCGTTGCACATGTTGGCGTTCAATGCATGAACGAGCTGCTCCAGCTGCTGGGAAATCAGATCGAGCTTTTCCAAGCCCTGGGTCCTCTTCTCAATGATAGATAATTTTTCGAGCTCCCACGACCTCTTCTCAATGATATCCACCTTAGACAGGTGGCTCCCAATGATACTCAAGTTGGAGCTCTCATCCTTGTCTTCGGTGTGAGAAGCCATGTTCACTGGCTTGCTGACGGCAGTTGACACCTTCATGTATATTCGGGACGAGGATTGAGCAGCTTCTCCTTTAGCCATTTCCTCAAAGACGTTCCATACCACGTCTTCGTCCTTATTGAAATGCGAACCACCACAAGCGGCATCTACGAGTTTTTGGCTTTCAAGTGTAAGCCCACCAAAGAAGTGCTGCACAAGGCTGGTCTTTGGGACTTCGTGGTGAGGACACTTCTCCTGAAGATCCTTGAATCTCTCCCACGCTTCATGGACAGTCTCGTGGGGTTGTTGGCAAAAACTGGAGATACAGGCACACATCTGATTCAATTGCCCGAGAGGATAGAACTTATGGAGAAATGCAGACTTCAGCTCCTCCCAGGTCGTGACTACCTTCCCTAGATGGTCGACCCAATATAGGACCTTATCTTGCAGGCTGAAGGGAAAGGCAGTCATCTTGACTACCCCCAGAGGAATACCAGGGTAGTGAGCAGTAGCACAGATGAAGCCAAACTTTTTGAGAAAGATATATGGTTCCTCAGTGGGGTTCCCATGGAATGTGGGAAGCAGGGACAAAAACTGCGGCTTCATCTCGAAGTGGGCATGGATTCATGGAACTTGAATCCACTCTGTGATGCGGCCCGCTCCTGGGTTGTATGTTTCCTTCGGCGTAGGCTTCGGCTGCGGTGGGTCTGCTTCCGCTGCATCAAATTCTGGTCCTCCCACTGAGAACTCATCTCTAACCTCTTCAAAATTGGGCTCTTTATTCGGATCATCCTCCCTGCGACCATCTTTTGCATCGGCCCTCCTCCTCAGATCATTCAGCATATCTTGGAAGGCGGTCTGGGCCAGGGCTTGATTAGTCAATTGCTGCTGGATGGCTTGAATGGAAGCCAGCAACTGACTGTTAACTTCGTTCTGCGTGGTGTACTGCCCTTCCCCCGGATTGGTTTCAGCTTCAGGTTGGGGATGTGGTCCCTTTCCTCTTCTAGTTGGAGCCATTCCAGAATGAACTTGAATTTCTGGCTCGTGATCGGGTGGAGAATCTGCATGACGGAGTAAACCCTGGTCAGTATCTTCCTGAGCACCTACTGCTGAGATGAATCTGGAATTAAGGTCAATTCCAGAATATTGTAAACGGAGCATAGGATATTGACTGAAATCGATCTCCATCCACAAAGGGTTGATTCGGGGACAAGAGTAATCCTGGTTTATTTGAAGGGGAAGAGCTAATTCAGGTTGCGAGTCCATCCCGAACAGCGGATTTATTGGTGAAAGTCAAGTATTGAAAGAAGAGAGAATAAGGGAGTCCAAGGAGAAATTCACAAGATCCGAACTAACTTCTTGGAGATCACCCTTCTTTATGAAAGACGTTGACGACATGGAATCGATGCGGGCGTCGGTGAGGTCCCAACTAAACCATCCGTATGACGACATCTTGAGAAGGTCAAAAGGGAAAGATGATGGATGAAGAGCACGAAGGTAAATAAGAAATAAAAGGAATGTAAAACAGTAGAAGGCTCACAATGAGCAAGGGTCAAATGGAAGGAGAGCAAAAATGGCGCAAAGGCGCGCTGTTTTTGATCTTGACCTTAATTCAACTAATCAATCAAACCCAAAGCAATGGATTCACCAACTCGACCCATGAAGCTGTGAAGGTCCGGCAATTATCTTTGTGAGTTTTAAATTTGATTTTCAGGCAATTATCTTTTCATGAGTCCTTAGAGCGCTACGCCTATAGGAGCGAGAGTACTGCTGGAAAAGTATCTCGTACTTGTCCTCCTCTTGTGTAACCTGTAGTCTGTACTTTTTAAGGTCCTTGTAACCTTCTTGGATCCCTACTCAGCCAAAGAAATAGAGGGAGGAAGCCGATAGGTGAAACCAATACTTCAGGTCTCGCTCGCAACGGAATCACCTGTGAGCGTGCGAGAGCCTACTCGGACGCGAGACGATGAGACAGACACACCCGTGAAGGCGTGGCCTATGCTCGATTATTCGGACAAGGTCAATGCTCTACACAATAGAGAGTCATCAATGTCGACCAAGCCCTACTCGTCTACGTACGATAGAAGCGCCAATACTTTGGAAATCCAGGCGATACAGAAGGCAGCCATAGACTGGGTTTTGGGCTCTAATCCTTACGACGACGCTCACCTCATTGGGAAGGAAACCTTCCTATGCAACCTGAAAACAAATGAGGGCTTTGCTCACCCCAAGGCAATGAGTCAAATTAATCAATTTTATTTAGGTCAAGTTTTCTTTAGCAGTCCCTTTTTTTAATTTTTTTGTTGTTATCACTTGTTTTGAGTCAATTCAATACAAGCGCCTAACGTTTTTGTATTTTTCTTTGATTCCTATTTGATCCAAAAACTGAGGGAGAAGAGTCGGAAATGCAATGCAAGGCGGCACCAAGATGGAAATCTCACCTTTGTGCCTAAATGATGAATGCAAAGATAGAAGACTTACAACGCCTCCCAGCTCTCTCCATGCGGGATGCAAAATAGGAATTTATAAACCTATGCTATATGCCGATATGCACACGGAAATCGTCCTAAGCATGCAATTGCTAGCGTGAAGAATCAAAAGTCGGTCATCGGTCTTCAATCCAAGAGTCCGGTCTAGGCTCACCCCTCCTCCTCTCGACAAATCGAGTTCAGGACAACGCTTGGCAGGGTGGGCTCGTAGCACGAAGGCTTGAAGATGATGAGTCAACTATTTAATTTTAACTAAGTCCAAAATGCACTATAGGTACATGCAATGATTATTAGGGTGTTTGGACCTGATTTACTCGATCAAGCAAGCCTAAAGACTAAGGGCTCATTCCACAAAAGAAATGAAAAATAAAACAAAACCGGAAAACGACAGGTGATGAAAACGCGTCAAAACTGCGGTGAGCCCCCAAGTGAACACACACTTGGAAATTGGGCCCGAGTGTCCAAGTGTCCAAGGTACCTGTATTATTACAATTTAAATCAAATGTCTCTCTCTCTCTCACAAAAGACTAAAAAAAACCTAACTATCCTCTCTCTCTCAAGTCCTCCTGCTCTCTCCTGCCGGTTAGGGTAGAATAGCCGGCTCCTCCTCCCAAGGCTGCTCAGGATCCCCTAGGCGATCCTCCTCGATCAGTGGTCCCTCGCAAGAAAACAAGAAGAGATATCAGACAGTTCAAAAACAATTATATAATAAAATCAAATAAGTCAAAAATGGCTAAGCAAGTAAACAAGCGCAAGTCTACTCTACAAGCCGATGCTCCCCGGCAACGACGCCATTTGAAAAACGAAAATGCGAGAGCCGCTAAATAGTGGTCTGACAAATCAGACTCACTGTCGCTGAGGCGACTACTCAAGCCTTCACGTTGATCAACAATTAACCCACACAATTAATCAAGCAATCAAGAGCAAGGATTAAAATTTATTATACCCTACTAAAAATGTATAATGGCAAGTAAGTAGGGGTTGAACACAGGAAACAAGGGTGTAGAGTGAGCAGACAAAAAGTCAAGGCCTATGTCTAGTAAACTACTTAGGCAATATGGATTTTTTGTGGATTTTTAATTTTATAATTTTTATTTTATTTTTTTTTTAATTTTTTATGGTTTTATATTTTCTTTATATATATATATTAATTTTCTTCTTTTTATTAATTAAGTATATGGACAAAGTAAGAAAGAGGAAGATAAGGTATTGATAAAAATAAGTAGAAATACTCAAAAATTAGGAAATAAAATATTTTTAGGCTTTTTATAATTTTCTAATGTTTTTGTGATTTTTCTAGATTTTTCTGATTTTTTGGTATTTTTAAAGTAAAAAATACTGAAAATAGAGAACAAATTAAAAAGCTGAAACAAAAATGGAGAAATAAAATGAAAACAGTAACCAAAATTCTCCAAATTTTCAATAAAAGATAATAAAACTAGGAAAATTCAGAGATAAGAATTAGATTTTTTGGATTTTTATAGAATTTTTAGGAATTTTAGGAAGGTTTTTGGGCTTTTCTAATTTTTTGGAGTTTTGTTTTATATTTTTTTGAGATTTTTGGTCTGAAATAAAACACACTAAAATATGCAGAATATATTTTTTTGGGATTTTTCTAATGCATTTTTATAATTTTTATGGATTTTATGATGCAAACAGTGTTGAAAATGAGAGTTTTTGAATTTTTATAAATAATAAAATGCAATAATTATGCAAAATAAAAATATAGCGTAATACTACAATGCAACAAGAACCTATGGTAATTTTTGTAGATTTTTTAGCAATTTATGGATGCATTAAATAAATACTAGCAACGTCAAGGAAATACATGGCTGGTAGGGGCATAAATACAAATACATAGAAAATCAGGGGCCTGGTTGCAATTTTACCAAAGAAATCACGCGCAAAGCACATGTTCTGTTGTTCACAGGGGTATAATTGCAAATAACAAAAATCGGTAGGACAGGAGTGCAAATAACCCAAAAATATATTATAGTACCTACGCATAGGGGTATAAATGCAAATACAGAAACAATCAAGGTCCTCAGTGCAAAATATCCAAAATCACGTGTCCCAATCACGTGAGGTGACGTGGACATGGACTAAAGTGCAAATAACAGAAGTTAAGGGGCCTAGTTGCAATTATTACAAATATTTTTGAACTGGAAATTAAAACTTTTAGACTAAGCATAAATGCAAAAGTTCTTGGGTGGAAGGTGCAAAATACCCAAGATAACGCGGGAGTGGACGGCTGGGATGCGTGCACTTGACACGTGGCGCGCGCCGGACGCACGATGACAGTTGGCAGCGGACGACGGAGATTAGATCGCCGAGGGAGATCCAACGGTGATGGCTTGGAGCGATCCAACGGCTGTTGGAGCTTCTCGCGTTTTCTCTTGATTGGACGGCCGTGAAGGGTGCTGGAAGAACACTGCCTGGAGGTTGCTTCGATCGAAGATGGCGGCCGACTCTGGTGTCCTCCGGCCCTAGGATCGGGGCCGAAATGATCCTAGGTCCCTTCCGCGTCGAGTGACGGTCTCAGGCGAGCCTGAGGCAGCGTGGAGCGGTCAGACGACGGAGATGACCTGGGCGGCTGCTCCCTGGAGTGTCGAGGTTCGATAGAGCCTTCTCTTTGGCTCTAACCTGCAGGGTTAGTCACACGAAAGCAAGGCGAAGCTACGGGGGTCTTCAGATGAAGAAATGGAGGCAGAGATGGGACGGACGACGAGCTCCAGCATACAGCGGAGATGGGAGCTCGGGCGGCTCGATCTGAGCAAGATCGAGTTGGATGAAGGGGTGGAACGGAGCGACGGAGCGATTAGGGGGGAGATGGAGGCGAAAGGAGCGGGGTTCGTGCAGTGGTGTGGTCGGAAAGCGGAGGCGGAGCAAAGCTCCGCCGTGGATTCGAGCGGAGATTCAACGGTGGACGACGACTATTAAGGCTACTCTACGGCTAGACTAAGTTACCCTAGGTCTAAACTACAAGAAAATGCAAAGAGAAAGGGGGAAGGCTCACCGGAGACGAAGGTGCGGACTTCGGGCGGAGCTCCGACGAGGGACTGGATCTACCTTGATTCGACGCCAAACCTCACTCGACCTGGTCCTCTGAGTAGCTTCTGTCACCAGGGACTCGAAGACGACACTAAGGATCGATGAATAATGGAGGAAGAGGGATCAAGAGAGAAGGGAAGTCGGGGACGTCTTTTTGTAGGGTTGACGAAGTGGCGTCAAAGAACAAGGAAGATCGGCCAAATTGTGGGTCCTAAGATTGATGTAATCCTGGGGCGTGAAAGTCCAATCCTCGAGGACAAAAAGTCAAGAAGACGTCAAAGCCAAAGGGTGAAAGATGGACTCTCGAAATATCATTGAAGATTGGCGAAAAACCCAAAACTCTGACCGAACAGGAGGGGTCAGACAGTTGACCGGAGTTCAACTGTCAGAGCCACCTGGTTGGTCCACGTAGACCAACCAGGAAAAATCCCGCAAAAAAGCTTTGTAAATTTAATTTAAAATGGTAAATGAATTTATTAATTTTTAAGCAAAAAATAAAAAATGTTTATTATTTTTTATGAAGAATTTTATTGTGATTTTTAATTATTTTTATGAGGTATAAAAATACAAGTTTTCACAGACTATAAAATAGCAAAGAAGGAAGCAAAGAAGGCTGTAAGCGAAGCTAAGTCAAAAGCTTATGAGGTTTTGTATAAAAATCTCAACTCTAAGGAGGGCCAGAAGGATATATTCAGGTTGGCCAAAGCAAGAGAAAGAAAGACCAAAGACCTTTCTCAAGTGAGATGCATTAAGGACGAGGAAGGTCACGTGCTTGTTACTCAGAAGGATATAGAGACTAGATGGGAGCAGTACTTCCATAAACTTTTCATTGGAGAAAGAAATAGAGAGATCACTTTGGGTGATCTAGCTAGCAGTGAAAGTTACTTGAATCGTGCATGCTATAGACGAATACAAAGAAAAGAAGTAGAGGAGGCTTTGAAGGTTATGAGACCTGGGAAAGGTGTTGGACCGGATGACATCCCTGTAGAAGTATGGAAAGTTTTAGGTGAGCGTGGTTTGACTTGGCTTACGAATCTATTCAATGTTATTTGGAGAAGCAAGAAAATGCCTGAAGATTGGAGGAGGAGTATCGTGGTGCCTCTTTATAAGAACAAAGGAGACATTCAAAATTGTTCAAATTACAGAGGTATCAAGCAGATGAGTCACACTATGAAAATTTGGGAACGTGTGATCGAAAGAAGGTTGAGGCAAGTTTCCCAAGTAAAAGAAAATCAATTCGGATTCATGCCAGGTCGCTCAACTATTGAAGCCATCCATTTGCTAAGGAGAACAATGGAGATTTATAGAGCTAAAAGGAAGAATCTTCATATGATCTTTATTGATTTGGAGAAGGCTTATGATTTCGTCCCACGAGAGATAATGTGGAGAGTTTTGGAGAAGAGACAAGTACATGTCCTATACATTAATCTCATAAAGGATATGTATGATAGGGCTTTATCTTGTGTAAGGACCCCGACGGGGAAGACTGACTATTTTGATATCAACATTGGTTTACATCAAGGTTCAGCTTTAAGTCCATTTCTTTTTACTTTGATTATGGACGAGTTGACAAGTCACATTCAGGATGAGTTACCTTGGTGTATGTTATTTGCTGATGATATTGTGCTTATTGACGAGACTAGAGATGGAGTAAATGAGAAGCTTGAGGTTTGGAGACCTGCATTAGAGACTAAAGGTTTTCGTATAAGTAAGGCTAAGACGGAATATATGGAATGCACCTTTGATGGAAGCAATGGTGAAGGAATCGAGGTTAAGATTGGTGACGATAACATTCAGAAGAGAGATTCTTTTAGATATCTGGGATCTATTTTGCAACATGATGGGGAAATCGATGGAGATATTACTAATAGAATAAATGCAGGCTGGCTAAAGTGGAGAGGAGCCTCCGCTGTTCTCTGTGATAAGAAAATTCCTTTAAAAATTAAAGGAAAGTTTTACAAAGCAGCCGTGAGACCTGCTATGCTTTATGGTTCTGAATGTTGGCCTGTGAACCATAGACATGTGCAGAGAATGGCTGTAGCAGAAATGAAAATGCTAAGATGGATGTGTGGACATACACGTAAAGATCGGATTCGGAATGATGCAATCAGAAAGAAAGTTGGTGTAGCTCCGATCGAGGATAAGATGCGAGAAAACCGCTTAAGATGGTTTGGTCATTTGCAAAGAAGGTCAACTGATGCACCGGTTAGGAGATGCGAGTGTTGGGATGTTGAGCCGGCTAAGAGAGGGCGAGGACGGCCCAAGAAGTGTTGGAAAGAGACTATACGAAGGGATCTTAGTTTTTTGGATATAAGTCCGAGATTGACCCAAGATAGATCTGAATGGAGGCGAAAAATCCATGTAGCCGACCCTACTTAATTGTGGGAAAAGGCTTTGTTGTTGTTGTTGTTGTATAAAAATACAAGTTACTATTTATAGGTTATATAGGTATATATATCTATATATTTTAATATTTTATTTATATTTTATGTATTTAATTTTTTTATTTTTGTTTATTATTTTATAAATTTATAAAATACTTTTATATACTTAAATATATTTTTATTTTATTTTTCTGAAGTGTTTTATACATTTAATAAAATAAAAATAGATTCTATGATGGTATGTATACAGGTATTATACCTATGTATATCATATACAAGTATTTTTATTTTGTATTTTCTTTAGGTTTTTATTTGGATTTTAATGCCCATGTATATTATAAATAATATTTACAAAATTATAAAGATATAAAATTATAAAAAATAATGAATAACTAATAAAATGAATATTTTAATCTGTACAAGTATACAAGTGGGGTCCAAAATTCAACTTTCAAACCGTAGCTTCGCCAAATGCGAAACCACCGCCATTAAATAGCTTATTTTAAATTATATACAATTAAAGGTTAGCTTGATGCATTTGGAGTTTTTATTTGGGAGATACAGGTTTGGGAAGTTGGGATTCTGGGATTTTATTCAGACCATAACTTTTTATCTGCACATTATTTTTGAGTGAAATCAATTTTGTATTTTTATTTATTTAATGAAACTTTCATGTACAAATTCTCTTTATTTGAGGTATAAAAAGTGGAACCAAAAATAGATCCCAAAATTAATAAAGAATGAATTTAAAATAAAAGAAATTTTTATTGTATTTTTGGCCCTTATCTCCCCCTACTTTATTCCTTGTCGACCTAGTCATTGAGATGCCTAGGTCTCGGGGTTTCGGGTCATAAAATATTTACAATATTTTATTCTTTTTCTTTTCTTTTCTTTATTCTATAATTTTGGCTTTAAAAACTATATTTTAGACAATATTTACACAATGATGTATGAATGCTAAAATGCCTAAATTAAGCCTATTTACACGCATTCACTAGGGTTTTTAAGGCCAAAATGATAGAATAAAGATGATGAAACGTAGATTCATCAGTAGGGCTGTAGTCGCTACAACTTCTTGGTAGTGTCAACATGGTGGCCCTGCAGTGTGTATGTGGTCGCAAATACTCCATGATAAAGTGATTCGAGTGTGACTATGACCCGACTATATGTGACTACAACTGCGACTATTGAAACGACCACATCGTAGTTGCAATATATTTACGACCAGTTTGGTACGACTACACACTTTACTACCACATGTAGTCGCAATGCTTGTTGCGTCCACATTGCTACTATTTTACCACTACAATTCTATCACAGTTGTAGTGGTAAAATCTTCTTTTTCTTGTAGTGAATGCCGGACTACCATGCAAACCTCCTCTTCAGTAACTCATCCTCGGGGAGTCAGGTATTTCCTTCTAAGGTTTATCGTGCTGTGTTCGCAATCGAATAGAGGGAGAAATTTAGAGAAAGGAGAAAATAACTGGAGGGTGACCAGTGTAGTCATCTGATGAATCCACATTTCATCATCTTTATTATATTATTTTGGCCTCAAAAACCCTAGTAAATGCGTGTAAATACCATTAAATACAGCATCTTAGCATTCATGTATGTGCATGTAAATAGTGTATAAAATACTGTAATTAAAGCCAAAATTATAGAATAAATAAAAGAAAAGAAAACGAATAAAATATTGTAACTATTTTATGACCCGAAACCCCGAGACCTAGGCATCTCGATGAATAGGTCGACAAGGAATAAAGTAGGGGGAGATAAGGGTCAAAATACAGTAGAAATACCTATTCATTCTATTCATTCTTTAGTCATTTTGGGACCTATTTTTGGTTCCACTTTTTATACATCAAATAAAGAAACTTTGTACATGAAAGTTGTAGATAATTAAATAAAGAAAAATACAAAATTGATTCCACTCAAAAATAATGTACAGATAAAAAGTTATGGTCTGAATAAAATCCAGAATCCCAACTTCCCAGACCCGTATCTCACAAATGAAAACTCCAAATGCATCAAACTCACCTTTAATTGTATATAGTTTAAAATAAGCTATTTAATGGCGGTGGTTTCGCATTTGGCGGAGCTACGGTTTGAAAGTTGAGTTTTGGACCCCTATTGTATACTTGTACAGATTAAAATATTCATTTTATTATTTATTCATTATTTTTATAATTTTATAATTTTATAATTTTGTAAATATTACTTATAATATATATGTACATTAAAACCAGAATAAAAACCTAAATAAACTCAAAATAAAATACATGTATATAAAATACATATGTATTATACCTATAAATATACCTATATAATACATACTTATATTTTATTAAATGTACAAAATACATCAATAAAATAAAATAAAAATATAATTACGTGTATAAAAGTATTTTATAATCTTATAAAATAATAAACATAATTAAATAAATTAAAAAATACCTAATAAAAATAAAATAATAAAATGTATATGTAATATACCTATATAGGCTATAAAAAGCAACTTCTAAAAATATACCTCATAAAAGTAATTAAAAATTACCATAAAATACCTTATAAAATACTTAACATATTTTATTAAATAACCTAAAATTAAGTAAATTATTTACTATTTTTAAATGAATTTTTAAATAATTTTTAGAGGTTTTTCCTGGTTGGTCCACGTGGACCAACCAGGTGGTCTGGACTGTTGACCAAGGTCAACAGTTTGACCTTCACCTCTGTAGCCCTGTCAGACCTTGTTTGACCCCCATCTTCGCGGATTTTTCGAGGCGTCTCCTTGCATCCTTTCATGATATGCCTTCTGTGACTTTTGCTCCTCGACAATCAGCCATTCACGCCCAGGTGAAACATTGGGGAATGGAGCATCAATTCGACCGCTATGCCTCGGTCTTCCCCACTTGACCGTCAACCCTACATAACCCAACCTTGATTTTCGATTCAAATTCGAACCCCATTTTCGTCCCGATTCTTTCCCTTTTGGCTCGTGTTTGAGACCTGGAGGTGACAGCTCCATGATCAGATCTTCAAGGAGGCGAAGCGTCGCGGGCTTGGGCGAGTTCCACCCACCTCCGGCCACGTTGCTGTCGAGGTATCTTCTACCTCAGGGTCTGCCCCTTTGAGGTGTCTATTTTTTCCTTTTTTTGTGTCTCTTTTAGTCTCTGTAATCCTAGGATCACCCAGCCATCTCTATCTCCCATTCCCATCGCTCGATTCGCTCAATCGACCCCCTCGCCGGAGCAAGCTCCGACGAGCATCCACGTCACCGTTCGCCCCTTTTTGAGAACCCACTGGAGGTCAAGGCATTTTGCCCTCGACCTCCTTAACATTTCTTGTAGGTCCTTGGAGCGTGAAGAACACCTGGAGGCATTTTTTACCTCGCCGGAGGTACCTGGGCCCCCTCTTCTTCTCCGACATCGCGGAGGAGCCCAGGAGGTCGCCATCCCATTTTGAAGCCCCAGGTGTGGAGAAGACAACCGCATGAGCATCTTGGGCCACTCACGAGCTTCAGTTCACGTCGGAGGGGAGGCGCTATCACCGGAGGAAGGTCGCCACGGTGGACCTTCTTCCCTGTTCGTTCACCATCCGCCTCTGCCGTCCGATCAAGAACCAATACCCAGATGCAACAACAGCCGTAGGATCTGATCGCGTCCCAGTCGTTCGATCATCTTTGCACGTCTAATCCAAACCATTGGGAGGCGAAGCGGCATCGCACGTCGAGGGTGCGCCACGCGTCAAGTGGACGGTCCACAACCGTCTGATCCTGCCCAGGCGTGGGTAATTTTGCTTCACACCCCGCCGATTTTTGTATTTTATATTAAGTACTAAAACTTTCGTCGGCTGTTGTATATTTTTGTGACATTTGCATTTATACCCTCGGTCGTTTGTAATATTACACTTTAGCCCCCGCCTGGCGCACGTGCTTGTCACGTGCGTCTAGGCATTTTGTAGAGGGGCCACGTGGCTCTTTTCGTATTTAACTTTAAACTTTAGTCTTAAAGTTTGTACATGCAGTTATAAAACTTTAGCCTTTTTGCGTTTGGACCCCTGCACGTTTTGATAATTATATTTGTGCCCCTCCCAAGCGCGCGTGCCTACGCACGTGGCCTTGGTATTTTTACAAGGGTGCCCCTGCGGGGTTCACTATTTTTATTTCATCCATTAATTTGCATATTTAGTATTATATTTTGCGTGAAAATTGCAGAGTGGCCCTGGAACTTTTTGTCTATTTACATCTATGCCCCTGGCATGCATGTAGTTTTCTTGCTGTTATCTCTAATTTTTGCATGCATCCATAAATCACTAAAAAATCCCCAAAAATCAACTTAGACTCCTGCTGCATTGTAGTTTCACGGCAATATTTTTATTTTGCATTTCATTGCATTTTAATATTTATTAAAAATAAAAACATGTATTTTAGCTACTTTCTATCTTAGAAAATCCATAAAAATTATCAAAACCACTTGAAAAATTCCAAAAAAAATTACCTAAGGTCTATTTTGGTCTATTTTTAGTGTCAGTCCAAAAATCACTAAAAATTTCAAAACCAAAACCTTAAAAATTAGAAAACACCTAAAAACTTCAAGAAAATCTAAACAATCATAAAAAAATCCAAAAATATAAACTCAGGTCCTGTAGGTTCCCTATTTTATTTCCTTTATTATAAAATTAATTTAAGAAAATTTTGTTACTGTTTGATATTTTCATTCCCCTTTTTAATCACAGCCAGTAGCTAAGTCACTATTTTCTTGCATTGTGACTATTAAAAATACCAAAAAATTCAGAAATATATAGAAAAATCACAAAACAGTATAAAAATATAAAAAGACCAAAAACATTTTATTTCCTAATTTTGACTATTTTTCCTTATTTTTCTAAATAGCTTATCACCTCTTTTCTTATATTGTTTATATATTCTATTTATAAAAACAAAATATATATAAAATATAAAAAGAAAATATAAAATCAGAAAATTAAAAAATTAAAATACAAAATTAAAATAAAAAAAATAATATTAAAATTAAAAATTAAAAACCCACAAAATATTTGCATTATTGTAGACAATTAATCACATCACATCATTTTTGCATTTTGCCTGATTCATCCTGCCTTGCTCCCTGTGTTCGACCTCTACATACTTTCACTATACACTTGTTTGTAGAGTTAAAAATAAATTTGACTCCACTTTTATTCTTCATTGCTTGACTTATATATTGTGGGTTCATTGTTGATTAATTAGGGATTTTTTGAGCGGTCAATACACCGACTGCGGTTTCACCTTGTAAAAGCATACGACCCTCGATTTTCCTACTTATCAAATGGTGCCGTTGCCGGGGAGCAACAACGTATAGATTGCATCTTTGTGTGATTGTTTGTTTACAGTATTGCTTTGTTTTATCTATCTTATATTTTTGATAGATATTGTTGAGCCATCTGACCATCTCTTTTCTTGTCTTCTTACAAGGGACCGCAGCTCGAGGAGGATCGCCTAGGGGATCCGGTGCAGCCTTGAGAAGCGGAGTCGGCTTTTCTAGCCCAAGCCGACAGGAGAGAGCATGAGGAGTGAGAGAGAGAGTGTTAGTTAGCTTCTTTTTATTTTTGGTGTGAGAGAGAGATTCATTTGAATTGTAATAATAGATGTACACTTGGACACTCAGGACACTTCGAGCCTAAATTCCAGGTGTTTGTACACCTGGGGGCCCACCGCGATTTTCTTCGCATTTTATCGCTGTCATTTTCCGGTTTTGATTTCCTTTTTCTTTTCTTTTGTGGATTGAGCCCTTAGATTTTAGGCATTGCTTGATCGAGTAGATTAGGTCCAAACACCATAATAACCTTTGCATGTACCTATAGTGCGTATTTGGACTTAGTTAACTTAAACAGTTGATTCACCATTTTTCGATCCGTCGCGCGCGAGCTCATCCCGCCAACTGCTTCTCCTGAACTCGATGTGTCGAGAGGAGGAGGGGTGAGCCTAGACCGGACTCTAGGATTGGAGATTGGTGATTGACTTGTGGTTCTTCACGTTATCAATTGCCTGCTTAGGACGATTTCCGTGTGCATATCGGCATTTAGATTAGGTTTAAAAATGTCTGCTTTGCATCCTGCATGGAGAGAGCTGGAGGCAATGTAAGTCTTTCTATCTTTGCATTCATCATATTGGCACAAAGGTGAGATTTCCATCTTGGTGCCGACTTGCACAGCTTTTCCGACTCTTTTCTCCCTCTTTTTTTGGATCAAGTAGGAATCAAGAAAATACAAAAACGTTAGGCGCTTGTTTGAATTGACTCAAAATAAGCGATAACACCAAAAAAATTAAAAAAGGGATTGCGAAGAAAATTTTGACCTAAATAAAATTGGTAATTAGATTCATTGCTTGGGGAGAGTAACACCCTCACTTGTATTCAGGTTGCATGGGAAGGTCTCCTTCTAAGTGAGTTGAGCGGCTTCGTAAGGATAAGAGCCAAAAACCCAGCTTGTGGCTGCCTTGTGTATCGCCTGGATTTCCGAAGTATGGCGCTACTATCATACGTAGACGAGTAGGACTTGGTCATCATTGGTGACTCACTATTGTGTTGAGCATCGACCTTGTCCGAAGTACCGAGCATATGCCACGCCTTCACGGGTGTGTCTGTCTCACCGTCTGCGTCCGAGTAGGGTCTTGCATGCTCACGGGTGATTTCGTTGCGAGCGAGATCCGAAGTATCGGTTTCACCTATCGGCTTCCTCCCTCTTTTCTTTGGTTGAGTAGGATCCGGAAGGGTTACAAGGACCTCAAAAAGCACAGGCTACAGGTTACACAGGAGGAGGACAAGTATGGGAATACTTTTCCGGCAGTACTCTCTCTCTATAGGTGTAGCGCTCTAAGGACTCGTTGAAAGATAACTTCCTAAAAACAAGATAAAAACTATAAAGATAAAAGCCGAACCTTCACGGCTTCACGTGTTGAGTTGGTGAATCCCCTTGTTTTGTGGTTTGATTGCTAGTCGCATTTAGGTCAAGAGCAAAAACACCGCACAATTGTGCGCAATTTTGCCTCCCCTTCTTCATTTTGCAGCTTGCTCTTCTCAATAATCACGATGATGGGAAGTAGGTCTATTAGGCCGACAATGTCGGCACCGCTATCCAGCACTCCTCCCTATTCATCTTGGACGACCTCGGAGAGTCCAGACCCACTCTCCGAGCCTGAGTTCACTTCCACCATGTTCCCCCTCGACCACCCTTCTCATTCTCCTTCCATCAGTCAAGAGTTTCAGAATTTAGTGCATCACAGATCTCAGAGCATTTGACGGCACCTGAGATGGGTTCTTTTGCATTTTCAGAGAATCCCGAGATGGCAGACCGAGGAGAGCGCCCTATGAGCATGAGCATCCTCCATTCTTATATGATCAAGCCGCCATCAACAATTCACTTCTAGCATCCCTGGAGACCATGCATAGACAGATCCAGGACCAGGGAGTCTTTATGGGTGACCTCATGAGAGAGATCACACAGATGCGAGAGAACAGACCTGGGGGCAGTGGCGGTGGAGGTGACATACCAGCAGCAGCAGGCGAGGGAGGAGAACCCAACCAGGAGAGGCCGCCACAAACCATCATGGGAGAATTGCACAATCCAACAGCATCTCTGACTCATCGGTGGATCCGACTCCCTCCCATCCATGGAGAATTCGAGCTTCGCCCGCACACTATTCAGTTATTGCCCAAATTTCATGGGCTGGCGACCGAAGAGCCACACCTCCATTTGCAGGAATTCAAAAATGATCTGTAGCACCATTCATGACAGGCTGGTGACTGAGGACACTATCAAGATGATAGCCTTCCCCTTCTCTTTGGTTGACAGAGCCGCGTACTAGCTCAAACATTTGGGGAGGTTCGTCGATACATGGGCAGATCTCCGGACCGCTTACTTGAATAAGTATTATCCTCTCGGCCGGACGAATGCAGCCAGAGCTATGATCAGCAATTTCATAATGATCCCGAATGAACAATTCCATGAATCTTGGGATCGATTCAGAGAGCTCATTGACCGGTGTCCACACCATGATATATCCAAGCCCAATATGGTTCAGAGTTTCTTTTCCAAGGGTGAAGACGATGTTTGGGCCATCTATGAAGGGATGGTAGAGAACTTAACAGTCATGGCCCAAGCCCGCGTCTACACGTAGAAGAAGCCCCACCAAGGAGCGGGATCATTTCAAAGGATCGCCCGCATCGATGCCGGTCCTCACACTCTGTCAGCAGCCGCAGCCCAAGCCGAATCAGCCGCAACCGACATGGGCATTATTAGTGAGAAGGTGGACCGTCTCGCGATCCTCGAGAAGAAGCAGATGCAAGGAATGGCCCAGATGGACCAGATAGCCAAGACCATGAGTGACCTAAAGACGCAGATCCTTTGTGTCTAGGGAGGCACAAACATCTTCCCGGCAGCCTCCCAGGTCACGAGCTGATGCCAGCAGTAGCAGTCCACCCAACCCTCTACCTCGTACCACCAGGTCAACCACATTCAGGCAGAGCTGGTCCCGTTGCTACAGTCATACTCCCATCCTCCCCAGTATCAACAGCAGGAGCAGCCTCACTTCCCGCAGGGGAACACTTCCCGGTTCTCAGGCTCCTGCCTTTGAGAACCCATCTTTAGATGACCTTTCCCGCCTACTCTCTGAACATCGAGCATCCTACCGGCGGGACATGGATGAGTTCCTGCAGGAGGTGAGGGATTTAATCAAAGGCAAGGCCACCATACCAGCTCAGATTGAACAAATCCGAACAATCTGAAAAGAAAGTCTGAGCAGGTACAGTTCACAGAGGATACCTCTCCTAGTGATTGTTTGAGTGACATGTCTTCTTTATATGATGCTGATTTTGTGACTACTAGGAGCGGTAGGATGCCAGCCGATGGCGTCTCATCTGAGAGACAACCACCAGCAGAATCAGGAGCGCCAGATGAGTAGAAGAGCGGTGCTGATGCCGCTGATGATGATGATGACGGTGGTGCTGATGCCACTAATGATGGAGTCCCAGACGACAGTACTGAGGCCGTCGTGATACCTGATGCAGACGGTGGTGCTGAAGCCACCATTTTTGATGCAGAGCCAGAGCATGGTGCTGATGCCGCGAAGACAGGTGCCGTTGGTGGTGCTGAGGCCACTACTTCCACTTCTGTTGAGCTTCCTTCTGTAGTGTTACCACCTTTTGTATCTCAGGACTGTGGTAACAAGAAAAAGAACAAAAATACGAATAAAGGAAAGGTTTCTGTTTACACTCCTGATCCATATGTGTTGAATGATGATCATGGTATGGATTCTATTCCTTCCCAGACGCAGGAACCTCATCCTAGTCCTCCATCTGCAGAGGCCCCTTCCATTCCCTTCCCCGAAGCACTTCACCGGGCGAAGGAGAATAAAAGAGAAAATCCTAAAAAGACCCAACAGGTAGAGTTCAGCAACCAGATGATTGACAGATTCCACATTCAGCTGACTCTGCAGGAAGCACTCGAGCACATCCCCCTCTTCAAAAAGAACTTGTAAGAGAAGACTACATTCCGCAGGAAGAGGAGGAACCACAGAGATCAAATCCATGTGCTCACTCATTCCACTTGCTGCACCATTCAGAACAAATTGCCAGCCAAGAGACCAGATGCAGGAGCTCCCTATGTCAGATGCGAGATTCAGGAGCAGCAGTTTGATCGTACTCTATTAGACAGTGGCTCTTCGATTAACCTTCTTCCGGCAGCCTTACTTGACCAATTCGAGTTTGGTCCTCTTCTTAGGAGCAGGACCGTCCTTCAGTTTGCTGATAGGTCGACTAAGAGGCCGAAAGGGTTATTGAGAGACGTGGTCATTATCATTCAGGGCCTGAAATTCCCCGTGGACTTTGTTGTATTGGACATGGAGATCCCCTGAGTCGGTAACTGATGCCCCCATCATACTTGGACGCCCATTCTTGGCCACAGCCAAGGTGGTGACCGATTATGATAGCGGGAAGGTGTGTTTTTGCGTAGAGGGCGAGAGCATACAAATAGAGACGATCGAGGAAACTAGAGCGAGAGAATTAGAATGCTCGGAGCAATCTAGCGAAAGCCGTGCAGATGACAGAGGAAGAGCTAGACATGCACCAGAGTGTAATTTTGTGATGACAGATGATGAATCCAATTGGACAGATCCCGTAGCACAGACCCTCGCCTTGCCTACAGATTCACCATACTTAAAGCTTATGGCAGTCGAGAGCCTGGAGAGCACACCCTTAGACGAGGATACCGTTGAGGCTGACAGTGTTAGGATGAGTGGTAATGATGATTTTCAGTCTTGTTCTTCTACTTCAGATCCCTCGGATTCAGACATTAATTGGGATGACTTCGATGAATATTTGTCGTATCTGATTCCTTCTGAGCCGACAGCTAGGACGGAGTGCGAGCCAGTATAGTTTATTGATGATTCAGCAGGCCTCCCTTCGTCAGATGTTCATTCGCAGTGAGAGTTCTCACATGCAGACCTGGTAGCCTTTACACAGACATATCAGAAGCCAGATCTACCACCTCCCACTTGTCCAGAACTGAAACCCTTGCCGCAGTCGCTGAAGTATAGATTCCTTGCGGGTGAGCCAGATATGCACCCAGTCATTATCTCAGCAGGTTTGACTGGAGAACAAGAATCTCGTCTGATGGAGGTTCTTGAAAGAAACCGCAAGGAAATAGGATGGAGTATAGCTGATCTTCAGGGGATTAGTCCGGCTCTATGCTCCCACCACATCTATCTTGAGGAGGACGCTAGGCGGTCGCGTGAGTTCCAGCGAAGGCTGAACCCAAATCTTCGAGATGTGGTCATGAAAGAGATATCGAAGCGGTGGAGCGCCGATTTTATCTACCCCATCTCCGACTCCAAGTGGGTTAGCCCATTACATGTGGTACCCAAGAAGATGGGTATCACTACAGTTGTGAATGAGTCTGGAGAGGAGATAGCTACCCGAGTACCCACTTCTTGGAGGGTATGTGTGGACTACAGACGATTGAATGAGGCCACCAAGAAGGATCATTTCCCACTACCATTCATTGATCAGATTATCGAGAGGCTAGCTGGGAAGAGTCATTATAGTTTTCTTGACGGGTACTCCGGATACAATCAAGTGGCCATTGCGCCCGAAGACCAGGAGAAAACGACATTCACCTGTCCGTTTGGGACTTATGCTTTCAGACGGATGCCCTTTGGTCCATGTAACGCTCCAGCGACATTCCAAAGGTGCATGTTGTCTATTTTCTCGGACATGGTGGGTGACTGTTTAGAGGTCTTCATGGATGACTTCTCGGTCTATGGCGATGGGTTTGATGCTTGTCTTGACTGCCTAGACCGTGTGCTTTAGCGTTGTATAGAGGTCAATCTTATCTTGTCTTGGGAGAAGAGTCACTTCATAGTGACTCAAGGGACGGTCCTTGGTCATATCGTCTCCAATAGGGGCATGGAGGTCGATCCGGCCAAGGTGGATATCATTAGAAAACTCAATCCACCGTCCAATTTGCGTCAATTAAGGTCTTTTCTGGGGCATGTCAGTTTCTACCGACGGTTCATTCAGGACTTCAGTCGTATTGCCCGATCGCTCACTGATTTGCTGACGAAGGACACCAAGTTCATTGTAGATGATAAGTGTCTTGCGTCTTTTGAGACTCTCAAGAGTATGGTTGTATCGGCTCCTGTCCTTCAGCCACCCGATTGGTCTCTCCCATTCGAGATCATGACGGACGCTTCTGATTTTGCCGTTGGGGCTGTGCTTGGACAGAGGAGGGATGGATTGTCGTTTGCCATTCACTACGCCAGCCGGACTTTCTATGCCGCTCAGCGGAATTATACTGTGATAGAGAAAGAGATGATGGTCGTAGTCTTTGCTTTGGATAAGTACAGATCATATATTCTCAGATCTAGAGTGACTATCTACACAGATCACACTGCCATCAGGTACTTAATGGACATGAAGGATGCCAAAGCAAGCCTTACCAGATGGATCCTTCTACTCCAGGAGTTTAATATTAAGATTAAGGATAAGCTTGGAGTTAAGAATGTGGTGGCGGATCATCTCTCCCGCTTAGAGAACCTTGAGGAATCTGAGCCCAGCGCACCTATCACTGAGACGTTTCCAGATGAGGCGATCTTGGCTATCGCCTCGCTCCCATGGTACGCTGACAGTGAATTATCTTGTTGCCAAGACGGTCCCACAAGGTTGGCCCAGGCAGAAACTTGAGACCTTCCTGGCGAAGGCCAAGCTTTACCGTTGGGAGGATCCCGTCCTTTATCATGAAGGAGGGGGCAACATCTAGAGGAGGTGCATTCCTCAAGAAGAGCAACATAGCGTCCTCACGTACTGCCACAAGCTTGAGGCAGGAGGACATTATTCTGGGAAAAGGACAGCACAGAAGGTGCTTCAATCCAGCCTATAGTGGCCTACTCTCTTCAAGGACTCAGATGAGTTCGTGAAGAGATGTACTGACTGTCAGAAGATGGAAACCTGCAGATAGAGAGACATGATGCCCATGCAACCCATTCATTTTTGTGAGGTTTTTGATGCATGGGGGATTGATTTCATGGGTCCATTTCCTAAGAGTCAGGGGTTTGAGCACATTTTGTTCGCTGTAGATTATGTCAGCCGATGGGTTGAGGCCATCCCCGCCCGAGCCGCAGATGCTAAGACTGTGTGTAAATTTTTGAGGAAGAATATCATTTCACGGTTCGGGGTACCTAGAGTCTTGATTTCAGACGGGGGGTCTCACTTCATCAATGGCAAGGTTAGGGCCCTTGCAGACGAGTTCGGCATCGACCATCGTGTTGCCACACCATATCACCCTCAGACTAATGGTCTTGACGAAGTATCGAACCGGGAGATTAAGACTATCCTACAGAAGGTTGTCCGCCCAGACCGAAAGGATTGGTCACAGCTTTTGGACTCGGCCTTGTGGGCCTATCGGACTTCCTTCAAGAATCCATTAGGGACATCTCCCTTTCATCTCGTCTATGGCAAGCCGTGCCACCTTCCTGTAGAAATAAATCACAAGTCACTTTGGGCAGTCACTGAGTTATTATTGGATCCCGAGAGTATAGGAGAACAGAGGAGAGAAGAGTTGGCAGCCCTGGAGGAACTGAGAGATACAACCTCTAGCAGCCTACAGTACAAGGAAAAAGCGAAGACATGGCACGATTCCCATATCAGCCATAAACAGTTTGAGCCTGATCATCGCGTATGGTTGTTCGATTCCAAGCTGAAATTATTTCCAGGGAAATTATAGAGAAATTGGAAAGATCCCTATGTGGTCAGGAAGGTACATGACAATTGCAGCATTGATATATCAGAAATGTCATCTTCTTTACCTTTCGTGTCAACGGTCAGTGCCTGAAACTATATCTAGATCATGATCCTTCGACCACTGATGTTGCCCCCATTCTTCTGGTATGAGATGTGCTCTTTGACTCATATCACTCGCATCTCATGCATGTTGATCACTTCCATCTTCCGCTGTATAGATCCATCTGTCCATACCACTCTTTCATCTGTTGATTCTTTTCTTCTTTTCCTTTTCTATTTTCTTTATCTATCAAAAAGGTGCCGCCCCTTGTTTTCGGTTTTCTATACTTAGGACGTACTTTATCCTAAGTATAGGGGGGGTGTGCACCCCGAGTTGTTCTATTCTTTTCGATCCTCTCCATTGTCTCCTCTTCTTGTCTATACTTAGGGATATCTTACCCTAAGTATAGGGGGAGACAATCCGAGTAGGATCTGTTCATTCCCACCCTTGACCCTCCCTGCGTTGTGTACAGTCTGCTATACTTAGGATTATTTGATCCTAAGTATAGGGGGACGGTCAACTTCTCATTGATTCATTTATTTATTCTTTAGACTTGCCTATACTTAGTATGAGTTATGTCTTCTCTTTTCTCTCCAATCTATGAGGACATAACTCGAGCTAAGTATAGGGGGGTCGTATATACTACGTATATACTTTAGCCATAACTCGTACTTTCATATTTTCCTAATATATATGGCTAATAATTCTTTAAAATTCTTTAAAAGCCTTAATAAAAAGATGTTGATCATTCCTCAAATTCTTTCTGTATTTACTGATTAATAAACCAGGTGAAAATGTTTTTTGCAAAATGTTTGAAAAATAGTTTGAAAATCTTTGTGAAAATCTATTGAAAACTAATTTAAAAACATTTTGTTACATGTTTTCAACCTTTGTAAAAATGTGTGGTTTGAAAAATGTATTTTATTTGTGTGAAATAAAAATGTTTGAAAAATGATTTGCAAATGGTTTGAAAAAATGGTTGCAAAAATATTTTGAAAAATCTATCTATACTGTTTGAAAACCTTTGCAAAATGATTTTCAAATGTGTGTACATGTTTGTAAAATTATTTGTAAAAACTATTTTGGACTATAGTTTTCAAAATTGTTTGTAAAATGATTTCCAAATAAGTTTGAGTAATACATACATCTTACTAAAATCCACTATATATACCTATAAAATTGATCACTTACACTGTAAATTCTTAAACGTCACTTCTTGTAAATATAAGAAGCACTCCCGTGTACATATTTTTAACCTAGCTTTTAGCCAAAAACTTTTGTTTTCAAAAATCCCAAAAACATTTGCAAAATTAAAATCCAAAAAACATTTGAAAAATCTTTTTGAAAAATACAAAAAAATGCATATGCACCATCATCATCTTTTCAAAAATCCATAAAAAGTTCAAAATCTTGAAAATTGCATCACAAAAGTATTTTCTGCATTCTGCATATTATTTGCATAGCATTCACATTTTTCGGATTGAGTTTGATAGTTGAACAAGTCTAAATAAAATCCGGAGATTGGAGCTTGACTGGACCTTAAAATCTACCTAATAAACAGGAACCTTATAGGAACTAGAGTTGAGGTACTTCAAGTCTAGATGACTTAATTCTTTGAGGATCACGTGGCTTGGTTCAATGGATTCTTGACTGCCTAAGTAGAGTATTTCGGAACACACGCATGACTCTTGTTGATAATGACCTAACTTGGACACCTGCACCTTTCACATCGCTCAACTCAGTTGGGGTGGTGTGTGGATTGGATTTGCCGGTATGAGACGCACACAAGTGGAAACATTTGTCCTCCTCTAGGGAGGGTAGTGCACCCCAACCCGTCCAGTGATGAGGAAGTCTAAAGACAGGAGAGTGTGGGTTGCGATAAAGCTTCAAAAGAGGGATAGTCTACTAGCTCAAGAGGAAAAACTCCTTATGTAAATGTTGTTGTATATATTATTTCAAAAAAAAATGGTCAGGCCTGTACAAAAATAAAATGCATGTAAAGTATGTACAAATGTTGTAAAGTCAATAAGCAAGCTTGAGTTCCAAAGTCAAATATGTGAGCCTGTAGCTGGATCACTTGACTACAATGGTCTTGCATCCTAGGATAGGTAGCTATACTAGCTACCGTCCATTCTTCTCTTCACCCCTTCTCTTGAGCTGGTTGCCACTTGAACTTAGAAGGGAATACCCCGCTCCTCGAGGATGGAGTTGTTGGATTGGGGAATCATTGGGTTGTCATACTAGAGAAGTCAGTTTCTTTGTCATTCTAGTTGGGGAGACCACCATCACTTATATTGTACGAGTCAGATTCATAGTCGTAAGAGTTTACGTATAAGTTGAAATATTTCTGACCTGGTGATAAACACGGAATTCAAGAGCGGTCGTATTGACTCACAAGGCAAGTCAACAGTCGGTGTCTTGACTACTGCAAATGAATCTCATATTTAATCAACAATTAACCCACACTCTAGATCAAGCAATAAGATATAAATGTGAAGTTAAAATTTATTTTTAACTCTACATAAATGGTGTATAGAGCAAGCATGCAGAGAGTTTGAACACAGGGAGCAAACATGGTAGATCAAACAAGTGTGTATGTGAGTGAATGTGCAGTGCTGTCTACACTATGCAATACAAATATTTTTGTGGGTTTTTAATTTTTTAATTAATTTTTTATTTTAATTTTTAATTTTGTATTTTGATTTTTAATTTTTTAATTTTTATATTTTTATATTATATATATTTTTTCAATATTGGAATATATAAGCTATATAATAAAAGAGAGGATGGGATATTTATAAAAATATGCAAAATTAGCCAAAAATTCAGAAATAAAATCTTTTTAGTGTTTTTATAATTTTTTACTGTTTTTGTGATTTTTGGGTTTTTTTCAAAATGTTTTTGATATTTTTTAAAACTGAAATAAAGAAAACAGTGAATTAACAATCTGGCCGAGACTAAAATGGGAAGGAAAAATATCAGATTATCTCAAAATTTTCCCAAACTAGATTTAAAACAAAAAGAATAAAATAAGGAAGAAACAGGAACTGAGTTTGTATTTTTTGGAGTTTTCTATGATTTTTTAGAATTTTTTCGAAGTTTTTAAGTATTTTCTAATTTTTAAGGTTTTTCTTTAGAAATTTTTAGTAATTTTTGGACTGACACTAAAATAGGTTAAAATAGACAGTAGGCACGTTTTTTGGAATTTTTCGAGGTATTTTGATATTTTTTTGGTATTTTCTAAGCTAGACAGTACTGAAATGGCAAGTTTTTGATTTTTAATAAATATGAAAATGAAATAAAATCAAAAAGTGAAAATATGACGTGAAAGTTCAAGTGAACAGGAGCTTAACTTGAATTTTTTAGAATTTTTCGAATCAAAATGATGCCTTAAAGAAATCAGACAAACACACAAAAATAATTCAACCTAGCAGGGGCATATGTGCAAATATTGAAATATCAAGGGGCATACATGCAATTTTCCAACAAATATTGTACTGAATATTTAATTTTATGGACCAAATACAAATAAGCAGACCCGGGAGGGTATAGATGCAAAATGTCCCCCAGGGCGCGTGACTAGCACGTGCCTGGGAAGGACCTGATTGTAATATCAACAACCCCTGGGGGCTTACATGCAATATTCCCAAAAGTTTAACACTTAAACTATAAATTCTGGTACTGAAACGAAATAACCAAAGGACCAAGGGCCTCCCTATAAAATGCCCATACCTCACGTGAACATGTCACGTGAGGTGACGTGGTAGAGGACCTATGTGCAAATCTTAACAAGTTCGAGGGCCTATTTGTAAATTTTACAAAATATTTAAAATATTAATTAAAGTTTCTGGACTCAAATAAAATTACAAAAACGCGAGGGGTATACTTGCAAAATGCCCTCGCAAAGGAGATCTGGCGACTGGGGGTCTTCACTTGGACACTGATGAGCCGAATATCCTAATGATCCAGATCAGGTAAAAATATCACTCGGGTCGTTGCGACCCGGATCAATAAGAATCTCAGCTCAATCAAGAAAATAAAGTGCAGACCACCAAAATCAGATAAAAAATCAAAGAAATACGATAGCGGTCCTGGCTATTGGGTTAGCCTGGTATAGCGACCAGGGTCAGACTCAGGGAGCACGTAATGGCCTCGCGGCCTACGAAGAAGTCTAAAGAAAGAAATAAAATAAAATAAAATAAAGGTCTTTTTGGTGGATTTTTAATTTTTATATTTTTTTTGGATTTTTAATTAATAAAGAAAATAAAGAAAACAAGTAGACAACCAAATACAAACAATTATTTACCTACTCAAAAATCACCCAAAAATTCAAATAAAAATATTTTTATGTTTTTTATGTTATTTACTATTTTTGGTTAATTTTTGGTGTTTTTTCTGATTTTTATTGAGTTTTATAAAAATCAAACAAGGCAGAAAACAAAGGGTACTGTGCAGTCAGGTGTCAAGGGCTAAATTAAAATACAAAATGGAACTATTAACACCTGAAGGTAATTTTCCTGTATAGTAGAAAGCACAAGGAAAATTTAGGCACCAGAATTATTATTTTTGGGTTTTTCAATTAATTATTAGAATTTTTATAGGTTTTTAGGGGTTTTATAGTTTTTATGAGTTTTATATATCCAAAAATGACCAAAATTGGTCAGAAAATCAAACAAGGTAAAATAAACACTACCTAATTTTTTTGTAATTTTTAGAGGTGTTTTAATATTTTTTTGTGAATTTTAAAGTTAGATAGTAAAGAAAATACTTGTTTATGAATTTTTAAAAAGAGTAAATGAAATCAAAAATGTCTCCAAAAATTGGAGAAACTTTTACACTATGGCAGGTGTCACAGGGTCAAAATCCCGCTACCGATTTCGACCGATCCTGTGCGGCGTTAGCTAACCCGTAACTAACCAGCCTTCCCGAGTAGAACGGTCACGGACGCGCTCCAACTCTTCTCGATACTCCTGCTTGCTAGCGTGCCGACGCTTCCAACACAAACACGAGCACGAACTCCAGATCGCTCAAGAACACTCTCAAGAACACGCTCAAGAACGCTCAAGAACACGGCCATACGATCACACAAGCACGGGCACAAAGCTCTTCTCTTATTAGAAGGGGAACTCTCTCTCTGGAGTGGGTGACACTCTACACTTGTGTTGTGTTGTGTTGTTTACAAATGAGCCACCAACTCTCCTTTTATACAAGACTCAAGGCAACCCAAGGGACACTCATTATTACATTTACAATAATGACACATAAAGACACAAGAGACCCTTCGAGTTCTTTGGCAACCCTTCGCGTTCCTCGGCAACTCTTCGTCTGCTCGTCTCTTCGACTCCCTTGTTGTCCTTTCGTCTTCCCGCACGGTCGACGCCCAGTCAACCGCCCAGTCACCAGCACGCATGCGCTCCAACGCCCTGCTGATGCAGCTTTGCCATAATTCACCAAGTGCCACCGAACACTTGGTCTTGTGCCATAAGGGAACCCGCGGCCTCCAGACCCTCGTGCGGTAAACCCTTCCTTAGCGTTCTGCATGCTAAGGGGAAGTCCTCCAGAACTTCGCTATCGTGGCCTCCAGACCACTCTCGTACGCGTACTACCGAGCATGCTCGACAATGCTCGTACTCAGCACCTGCAACGCTCCATGCCTCCTTGGATCGCCACGCATCAATACCGATACCGTGCGCCTTCGTGCGTACACCTATGTGACCGTACCGCATTGCTCCTCGATGCGTACTGCTTCACTACGTACCGCCCTTCTGCGCTCGCGTATGTACCTCTGCGTGCATCCACCGTCATGTCTTGCACTGCTGTCTGTACTCGCTGCTCGCACTGCTATTAGCACCACGACACTCTGCTAATGAGCCTGTGTCCTGTGACGCTTCTCCATCACGTACGGTAGAGCCTCCAGACTCTCATGGATAACCTCCCTGATATCCATGCATTTTGGACTCCTCCTGAAGTCCTGGCTCCATCGATCATTCTCGAGCATCCGCTACCGTGTCTGCACGATCATTCTCGATCACGGAATTTGGGGGTGTGACAAGCCTCCCTCACCTGAAGAATCGGTTGTCCTCAACCGAGCATCTCCTCTTCAGCTGGCGTCCCATCACGATCCTCCATCCGCTACGCACCTCCTGATGCTGCTCAATTGGAAGGGTGGTGCAAGCGTGCACCGCCTCCCTTCCTGCACTTGTCCTTCCCACGAACCGCGTCCCTCCAAGACTTGGTCTTCGTCGTGAGAAATGGAGCTTCCTCATCAGCTCCTGTTCTCAATGTATCCCTCCTGGATACAGCAGCTCCATTGCTGGTATGTGGCCGCTCCAGCTCCACATGTGGAGTACTCACCTCCACGCTTGCTCGTTGACGATCTCTATCGTTCCCTGTAGACGTACCCGTGTCCTGGGAAGTGAGCACCTCCTGCGCTCCGAGCATCTTCGATATCTTGCCTCCTGCAAGATCGTTGGTGGTGTGGTTCGTCACCACTCCACTCCCATGGACGTTCAACTCCTTGTCCATGTTGCATCGCCCTCCTGAGCTCTGCATCGGCTTCTCGTACACGGATCTTCTTCCATCCGCGGCTTTGGTTGTGTGCCTCCATTGCACACCTTGGTGCTCCGCACGTACCTGCGCACTCCTATGTATCCTCGATCGAGCCTTGGCGCCTCCAAAGCTCTTTGTTGTGGAGTTCCCTCGCTCCACCGAATTCGAAGCTCCAGCCCGAAGTGTTGTGAGGCGTACCTTACGCATAGCACCGATTGCTCCCAAGCGTACCTCACCTTCTTCTTCATCCTCCTCGTCTGTACGAAGAGTGTTGAGCATCTCCTTCTTTGGGCACTCCCGCGCCCGATGCGGTCCGTCGCATATGAAGCATCCCTTGCTCCTGGGTTGCTCCTTCTTCTTGGAGTACTCACGTTCCTCCGTTGGTGGATCATGGGCAACGCCTTTGCCCTTGTCCTTCGACCGTGCCTTCTGCTTGCCGGTGAACTCCCTCTCTTCAGCGTTGTAGCCTGGTTGGACCGCCCCATAATCGACCAACGCATCTGCCACCACGATCGCTGAATTCAGGTCCTTCACGCCCTGCCTCCGCAGTTCGGCTTGCGCCCAGCTCTGCAACCCGATCGTGAAGTTGAACAGCTTGTCCTCCTCTGACATACCCTTGATGTCCAGCAACAAGGACATGAACTGCTTGACGTATTCACGAACAGTGCCTGTCTGCTTCAGGCGTCGAAGAGCCTCCCGTGCAATCCACGCAGTGTTCTTCGGCAGGAACTGCGCCTTCAGTTCCGTGACTAGATCATCCCATCTAGATATCTTCGGTCTTGCATCATCTGCTGCACGGCTCCTCCACCATAGCTTGGCGTCGCTCGACATGTACATCGATGCCAAGCCGACCTTCTCGGCTTCCCTCGTCTTGGTCGCCTCGAAATAAACTTCCATGTCCCATAGGAAGTTCTCCAAATCCTTGGCACTCCGCGTACCTGTAAAGGGTTTGGGCTCAGGTACCTTGCGTCGCTGCACCTCTGTGGAGCCTCCGCTGTTCGCCAATGCCTTCTTGATGAGGGAGATCTCGCTGCGTAGATCCTCCATCATTGTGTTGAACGCCTCCAGCTTGTCCTCCAAGGACTTGATCTGCTCCGCAGAGCGTTGGGTCTCGTCCCCAACATCCGATCCTTCTGAATGGCGATCCTCCAAGACGGCGATGCGGTGGGCATGAGTCCCAATGGTGGACTCCACTTTTGCCATCGCTTGCTCCAGTGCTGCCACACGTTCGGTAACGCCCACCATCTTCGCTCCGCTGATTGAAGATGTACTTGCACCAACAAGTATCCTCTGTTCCCGCGATCGTCTGCACCAACAGCCGCTCGTAGCTTTGCCCGCTTCTTGGCACCAACCAAGCTCTGATACCACTTGTCACAGGGTCAAAATCCCGCTACCGATTTCGACCGATCCTGTGCGGCGTTAGCTAACCCGTAGCTAACCAGCCTTCCCGAGTAGAATGGTCACGGACGCGCTCCAACTCTTCTCGATACTCCTGCTTGCTAGCGTGCCGACGCTTCCAACACAAACACGAGCACGAACTCCAGATCGCTCAAGAACACTCTCAAGAACACGCTCAAGAACACGGCCATACGATCACACAAGCACGGGCACAAAGCTCTTCTCTTATTAGAAGGGGAACTCTCTCTCTGGAGTGGGTGACACTCTACACTTGTGTTGTGTTGTGTTGTTTACAAATGAGCCACCAACTCTCCTTTTATACAAGACTCAAGGCAACCCAAGGGACACTCATTATTACATTTACAATAATGACACATAAAGACACAAGAGACCCTTCGAGTTCTTTGGCAACCCTTCGCGTTCCTCAGCAACTCTTCGTCTGCTCGTCTCTTCGACTCCCTTGTTGTCCTTTCGTCTTCCCGCACGGTCGACGCCCAGTCAACCGCCCAGTCACCAGCACGCATGCGCTCCAATGCCCTGTTGATGCAGCTTTGCCATAATTCACCAAGTGCCACCGAACACTTGGTCTTGTGCCATAAGGGAACCCGCGGCCTCCAGACCCTCGTGCGGTAAACCCTTCCTTAGCGTTCTGCATGCTAAGGGGAAGTCCTCCAGAACTTCGCTATCGTGGCCTCCAGACCACTCTCGTACGCGTACTACCGAGCATGCTCGACAATGCTCGTACTCAGCACCTGCAACGCTCCATGCCTCCTTGGATCGCCACGCATCAATACCGATACCGTGCGCCTTCGTGCGTATGCCTATGTGACCGTACCGCATTGCTCCTCGATGCGTACTGCTTCACTACGTACCGCCCTTCTGCGCTCGCGTATGTACCGCTGCGTGCATCCACCGTCATGTCTTGCACTGCTGTCTGTACTCGCTGCTCGCACTGCTATTAGCACCACGACACTCTGCTAATGAGCCCGTGTCCTGTGACGCTTCTCCATCACGTACGGTAGAGCCTCCAGACTCTCATGGATAACCTCCCTGATATCCATGCATTTTGGACTCCTCCTGAAGTCCTGGCTCCATCGATCATTCTCGAGCATCCGCTACCGTGTCTGCACGATCATTCTCGATCACGGAATTTGGGGGTGTGACAGCAGGAGCCATGTTTCCAAATTTCATTAAATTTGGAGTTTGTTTAGTATTTTATTAAAAATAAAAAGAAGTGTACAGTGCATAGGGACCTGTACACAAATAGTGAAAAGTCCATGGGGTCCGGTGCAATTTTTCCAAGGAATCACGCGTGAGGAGCGTGACTTGGGCACTCAGGGACCTATTTGCAAAGAAACTAAGATTTCTGGACTACTTAGTAACAAGTACTAACAGTCCAGGGACCTCAGTGTAAAATACCCAAAATATAACACACATGCACAAATTCAACACTCATAGGGGTATTTCTACAAATAACAAAACTATAATTCATTCATTAACACCCTAGAACTTAAGGTCCATACATGCAATTATCCCAAACAAACACGTGTCGAAGCACGTGATCCACTACAGGCAGGGGTATAAAAGCAATTACCAAACACTACAGGGTCCACTATGCAAATTACCAAACGTAAAATATCTAAAATATTTACAGGACTACAGCATAACAACTAAGAAACTAAGGGCCTAAGAAGCAAATTACCCTTTATTAATTCGAGGGCCGGATGCGCGCCATGTGTAGATCGGACGGTCGGGGAAGGGGCGCGCCTCAACGAAGGAAACCCTCGACGCGATCGAACGGCTGAGACGCTTCCACGTGGACGATCGGGCAGCTGGAGTGCAAAGTGGAAAGCTCTCGCCAATCGGACGGTCGCGATCCTCCCTCTGAAGATCTAACGGCCACTGCTACTCCGCGAACGAACGGCTCGATGAAGACCTGGAGCTGGGGCTGGATCGGACGGCAACGGAGGGTCCTCGAAGAACTGGGCTCCGACGAGGTTCGCCGGATTTGTGTGGGTGCAGGAGGCCTCCTCGGAGGCCACTGAAGATCGATGAAGATGCGTGGGGGCCTTCCGCGTCTAATGGCACCCCCCGATGACGCAGCAGAGCTCTGGAGAGCTCAGGCCACGCCGGCGGAGGAAGAGCGGCTGCTCCAAACGGTCGAGACCCTCAGATGGGCTCGAATGGACCTCAAAAGCACAGCAATGCACTCGCGGGTCGAGGGCAAATTGCCTCGACCCTGTAAGCGGGGGTGAAGGTGGTCGGTGCGGCGGGGCGTGTGAGCTCCGGCGGAGCGACGACGAAGGAACTCGAATCCCAGCTCCTGTGTGAGCTGGGTTGGGTGAGTGGGTGAAGAACGTGCGCGGAGGGAAGGCGATCGTGATGGGCGACTCCGATGATCGAATGGATGGGTACGGTGGTCGGAATCGGCGATGAACGACGACGGCAAAAATTGGGCGAAAATGAAAATTAAAGAAATAGGGAAAGAGAAAGGACTACCTAATGGGCGCAATCGACTGTGGAGGAGCAGGGCTTGCTCCAGGTCCTTGCCTCGAGGACCGTCGGTGTCCGACGCTCGAGCGTCACCTCCAGGCGGCGCACGGCGGCACAATGTTGCCGGATCGATGGTCTCCTTGCTCCCTCCTCGCTGCAACACCACCTGGGGCGAGCTGTCACTCTCGCTGAGATGATGGAGGTCACTGGGTGGAGAATGGATGAGCCAAAGATGAGGAACAGGGAGGCGGAGCTCGGATTAAATATGGGTGCAGGTCCGAGAAGAATGGATCGGGCAGGGTTCCGCGAAGCGCAGATCCCCACGCGGATGTGTCGGCGAGGATCTCGGATGCATGGGGGACGATCGGAGCTCGGGGGTTGCGGGTATGGTGATCGGGTCGTGACGCGAAAATATCGAGAAGTCGGGTCGGGCGTCATCGACCCGTGGGAAGTGGTCCACAGGGGGGAGTTGACTGGGGGGTCAACATCCCCCGTGGACCAATGAGAGAAGGCCACCTCAGAATGATTTGGAAATTAATTTAAAAATAGAAAATGGCCAATTTATTAGAAACTCAAAACATGAAAATGTTTATTTTAATTTTTTATATTTTTTTGTGATTTTTAATTAATTTTTCGAAATAAAAATAAGGTATTTACACTTTAGTGCTATATATAGGTATTTACACAATATGGCTTTTTAATTTTTGATTTTTGATTTGTTATTTTTGTACATTTTTATTCCCATTTTATATTTTATTTATTTATAGCATAAAATTAGGAATAAAAGGGTATTTTTATTTAATTTTTATTATTTATATACAAGGGTGAAATAAATAGATATATACATCTATATACAATGTATTTGTACAATGCTCTTTTTGATTTTTAATTTTGTTCTTTTTATTTGATTTTTGTTTTTATGGTTTTTATTTTTTTTATTTACAACATAAAAGATAGAATATATACAAATTTTATGGAAATTAATTTATTTATTTACAAGGCTAAATAAATATAAGAGTGGTTTTATATACAAGGTGAATATACACAAGTGCCTCTTTTTATTTTCTTTTTGATTTTTCAATTTTTGTTTTGATTATGTATTTACAAATATATACAAATATATACAATCCCATTTATTCTATTTTTGGAAGAAAATATTTTTGTTCTATTTACAGGTATATTTACACACATGAGCTCCCTATCTCTCTCTACTTTAGCTTTTATGTGGTCAGGCCCATGCTGAGCCCTCCCTTGGGATTAGGTTGCTCAATATTTATTCTAAATATTTCCCTCTTTTTCTTTTTAATCTTTATTCTTTTATTTTTGCACAAAAACATGCTAATTATTACTTTTTACACAATGCATGCCTTTTGCTAAATATTTGTATTTATACATATCTACATGTATTTGCAAAGGTTTTTGTAGCTAAAATATAAGAATAAAGAGTGATGAATGAGTATTCACCACCCCCCTATACTTAACTTTGCTAGTCCCTTAGCAAACACTTATTTGAAAAAGAAGTGCAAAAGAAAGAAAGAAAAAGAAAAAGAGGAGAATACACATGGATCAAGGTTGAATGTTAAACTTGCCTTCATTAAATTGAATTATGGAGCTCAATCAGATCTTTGGATTGTTAATGTGTCGGAACCTTATTTGGACTTAAGCTCAAAACTTAACAGCCTCTAAGTTCCACTAATCTATAATCAAGACTCCTCAACAATCCAGATCAGAACAAGTCATCAAACACAAACCCTGAAGACCATGAATCTTTCCTTGTACTGTGAATGTGAAGTATAAGCACTCCACCTCAGAAATGGAAACTTGACATCCCTCCCCAACAAGGTAACTCTATGACCCCAATCTGGCCACTCTTTCCTTGAGGAGCGGGGTATTCCCTTCTAAGTTCAAGTTCAACCGGCTCAAGAAGAGGGGGAAGAAGAGAATGGACCATGGCCAGTGTAGCCATGTATCCTTGGGAGCTCAACCAGTGTAGCCAAGTCTCCCTGCTGCAAGCTACATAAGGTGGGACATGAATCTCAAGCTTTGCTTATTGCACTGTATACATACTCCGGTGGGATTATCATTTTCTCTCAGACCCACCACTTTTTTGGAGTTATTTTCTTTTTGCATTTTTTTTCAAGTGCATCTGTACAACATATACATGTGCAGCATATATACAAGGAGTTTTTCCTCTTGAGCCAGTAGACTATCCCTCTTTTGAAGCATTATTGCAACCCACAACTCCTGTCGTTGGACCTCATGGAAACCAGACCAAGTTGAGACGCACTTCCTTCACTAAAAGAAGAAGAGAGGTTCCGCCTAGAAGTACTACCCTCATATGCTACCCCAAGTCAAGGAAGACTGCCTCCTCACCACCTCATCCGTAGAGAGCTCGGTGCAAAGTGCTGGTGTCCAAGTAAAGCCATTGTCCCTATGAGTCATGTGTTGTTGTTAAGTGCTCTACTTAGGCTCATTGAGATGACATGTGATCATAGCCTAGTGGACTCAAAGAATTAAGTCACCACGGACCTGAAAAGCCTTAACCCTAAGCCCTATAAGGTTCCTTATAGAAATTAGGTGGATTAAGATCTTAATCAAGCTCCATTTCCTAATTTAATTCCAGGCTAATTTCAATGTCAACTATAATCCAGGAAAAACTATATACATATATACAAAGATGCTATTTACACAATTTCTTACAAACATGCAAAATTTTTGAAAAATGTTTTGAAATCATGAATGGATGAATGCATGAAATGCAAGTTTTGCAAAATATTTACACACATTTACACAAGATTTTTGCAAACTTTTGATTTTCAAAACATTTTGAAAAAATTTTGTACTATATACATAATTTTGATATGAAAATATTTACACAAACTTTACACAAAAAGTTTTTTGAAAACATTTTTACAAAAATAATTTGTACTCTAGCCATGTATGTGCAATAAAAGAATGATTATTTACAGGAATTTTTTTTTGTGATTTTTAGGGTTTTTAGGGTTTTTAGCCATTTTATTTATTAACATACTCACACAAAGTACGAGTTATGGTTAACGTATATATGAAATATATACACACCCCCTATACTTAGCTCGAACGATGTCCTCAGAGTCAAGAGCGATGAAGAAGACATAACTCGTGCTTAGTATAGGGAAGTGAAAAGGAAGGCTATATACAAAGACGAATGAATGAATAGAAGATCAAGAAGATCTCGGCTTTTCCTCCTATACTTAGGATCAAATAATCCTAAGTATAGCAGGTTGTACACAAAGGGAAAACCGAGTGGAGAATGTACAGGGTCTACCCCCCTATACTTAGGGTAAAATATTCCTAAGTATAGGCAGCAAAAACAGGGGTAAAATGAATGAAAAGAAATACCCAAAGGTCCTACATTCTCCCTATACTTAGGGTAAAGTACACCCTATGTATAGCATAATCAAAAGATGAATAAAGGGATGTGGGACTAAAGAATGTGATGATATGGACATCTGGATCTATACAGGTCGGAGGATCAGTGATAATCAGGCGTGAGATGCAATAGATGTGAGTTCAAAAGACCACATCTCACGCAAAATGAATAGGGGCAACATCAACGACCCGCGGCTCATGATCTAGAAATGGCTTGAGCCATTGGCCGTTCACTCGAAAGGTACTCTCAGAAGACAACTCGGATATATCAATGTTACCGTTGTCGTGTACCTTTCTCACCAAGTAGGATCCCTTCCATTTGCTCTGTAGCTTCCCTGGGAATAGACGAAGCCTTGCATTAAACAGCCATACTCTCTGTCCAGGCTCAAAATGCTTGTGGCTGATGTAAGAATCATGCCACTCCTTCACTCTCTCCTTGTAATGTAGGCTGTTTGAGAAGGCGGTATCTCTAAGCTCCTCCAAGGCTGCTAACTCTACCCTCCTCTGGTCTCCTACACTATCTGGATCCATAAGAATATCAGTGACTGCCCAAAGTGACATGTGTCTCAGCTCAACAGGTAAATGGCACGGCTTGCCATATACGAGGCGAAAGGGAGATGTGCCCAAAGATGTCTTGAAAGATGTCCTATTTGCCCATAAGACCGAGTCCAAAAGCTGTGACCAATCCTTTCGGTCAGGGCGGACAACTTTATGCAAAATAGTCTTGTTCTCCCTGTTCGACACCTCGGCTAGACCATTCGTCTGTGGATGGTATGGAGTGGCAACTCTATGGTCTATGTCGAACTCGCTAGCAAGGGATGTCATCTGGTCGTTGATGAAATGAGACCCCCCATCTGAAATCAATACTCGAGGTACCCCGAACCGCGTGATGATATGCTTCCTCAAAAATCTACAAACTATTCTGGCATCAGCGGCTCGGGCGGGGATGGCCTCAACCCAATGACTAACATAGTCTACAGCCAACAGAATGTACTCAAATCTCTGACTCTTAGGGAATGGACACATGAAATCGATGCCCCATGCATCAAAAACCTCACAGAAGTGAATGGGATGCATCGGCATCATATCACGTTGTCTACAAGTGCCCATCCTCTGACAGTAAGTACACCTCTTCACGAACTCATCAGAGTCCTTGAAGAGGGTAGGCCACCACAAGCCGGATTGGAGCACTTTCTATGCCGTTCTCCTCCCAGAATGATGTCCTATTGCCTCAAGCTTGTGGCAGTAAGTGAGGACGCTATGGTGCTCCTCCTGAGGAATGCACCTACGCCAGACGCTATCCCCTCCTTCGTGGTAAAGGATGGGATCCTCCCAGTGGTAGGACTTGGCCTTCGCGAGGAAGGTCTCAAGCCTCTGCCAGGGCCAACCTTGTGGGACTTTCTTAGCAACAAGAAAGTTCACAATGTCAGCATACCATGGGAGGGAGGCGATAGCAAGGATCGCCTCATCTGGGAAGGTCTCACAAATGGGATCAATCTGCTCAGAATCCTCAGGCTCCTCTAATCAGAAGAGATGATCCGCCACCACATTCTTGACTCCAGGCTTATCCTTGATCTCAATGTCGAACTCCTGGAGTAGAAGGATCCATCTAGTCAGTCTGGCCTTGGCATCCTTCTTTGCCATGAGGTATCGGATGGCGGTGTGGTCAGTAAACAGGGTCACTCTAGATCCAATAATGTAAGATCTGAACTTATCTAGGGCGAACACTATGGCTAGCATCTCCTTCTCTGTGACTGTATAATTCCGCTGCACGGAATCCAATGTGCGGCTAGCGTAGTGGATAGCAAAGGGGACTCCATCCCTCCTCTATCCCAGCACGGCCCCACGGCAAAATCGGAGGCATCCGTCATGATCTCGAATGGGAGAGACCAATCAGGCGGCTGGAGAACAGGAGCCTCTATAACACACTGCTTGAGAGTCGCGAAGGATGAAAGACACTTGTCATCGACAAGGAACTCGGTGTCTTTTGTCAGCAGGTCAGTCAATGGCCGGGCAATCCTGCTGAAATCATGAATGAATCGTCGGTAGAAACCGACGTGCCCCAGCATGACTGTAACTGCCTCAAATTGGACGGCGGTGCGAGTTTTCTAATGACATCTACCTTGGCCGGATCAACCTCCATGCCCCTGTTGGAGATGATATGGCCAAGCACCGTCCCTTGAGTCACCATGAAGTGACTCTTCTCCCAAGATAGCACCAAGTGAACCTCTATACATCGCTGGAGTACTCAGTCTAGGCAGTCAAGACAGGAGTCGAATCCGTCGCCGTAAACCGAGAAATCATCCATGAAGACCTCCAAGCATTCCCCTACCATGTCCGAAAAGATCGACAGCATGCATCTCTGAAAGGTCGCAGGGGCATTGCATAGCCCAAATGGCATGCGTCGGAAGGCGTATGTACCGAAGGGACATATAAAGTTGGTCTTCTCCCGGTCCTCAGGAGCGATGGCCACCTGGTTGTAGCCCGAGTACCCATCCAGAAAACAATAGTGGCTCTTCCCTGCCAGTCTCTCAATGATCTGGTCAATAAAGGGTAGGGGGAAATGATCCTTCTTGGTGGCATGGTTGAGTCTCCTGTAGTCAACACAAACCCGCCAAGAAGTGGGTACTCGTGTAACAATCTCCTCTCCAGACTCACCAATCACTGTAGTGATGCCCGTCTTCTTGGGCACCACATGCAAAGGACTGACCCACTTGGAGTCGGAGATGGGGTAGATAAAATCGGCGCTCCACCATTTCGAAATTTCCTTCATGACAACCTCTCTCAGATTTGGGTTCAGCCGCCGCTGGAACTCACGCGACGGCATCGCCTCATCCTCGAGATAGATATGGTGGGAGCACAGGGCCGGACTAATCCCCTGGAGATCTGCTACGCTCCATCCGATTGCCTTGCGGTTCTTTTCAAGAACCCCCATCAAACGAGATTCTTGCTCTCCAGTCAGAACGACGGAGATGATGACTGGGTACATCTCAGGCTCACCCGCAAGGAATCGATACTTTAGCGATGTAGGGAGCGACTTCAGCTCTGGACAGCTGGGTGCTGGTGGATCTGGCCTCTGGAAAGTCTGCGTGAATGCTGCCAAATCTGCATGGGAGAACGAAACTCTCTCTCAATCTCAGAAACTGGATAAGGCTGCCCTGATGGACTGTCTCTGCTCTGCTTGGCATCTACCTCCTCCTCAGTTGTAGGCTCAGCAGAAATCAGGTCTGGCATGTAATCCTCGCAATCTGCCCAATCGGACTCTGACTCCGAGGGATCTGCATCATCCAAGGTGGCATCAGTTACACCCTCATCACAAGAATCTGTCTCGCGGTCGAGAACTGGTTCTGCTGCCTCTGAAGTATCCTGGACCAGGAATGTGCTCTCCAGGCTCTCCTCTGCTGTCATCTCTACATCAGCTGAATCTAAAAATGAGAGGATGGCCTGTGTTGCTGGGTCTGCCCAAACTGCCTCATCGTCTGTGATCACAAAGTCACAGTCCTGGTGGATGTCTAGCCCGGCATCTGTCATCTACTCTGTGTCTGAAGTGGTCTCTGAGCATGATCTGTCTCTGGCTCTACTGTCCTCGACCGTCTCTATTTGTACACTTTCGCCCTCGACGCGAAAGTATACCTTCCCGCTATCATGGTCAGTCACCGCCTTGGCTGTGGCCAAGAACGGACGACCGAGAATGATGGGGGTATCGGTCACTGAATCAGGGATCTCCATGTCCAACACTACGAAGTCCACAGGGAATTACAGGCCCTGAATAGTGACGACAACGTCTCGCAACAACCCCTTTGGCCTCTTGACAGATCGATCAGCAAACTGAAGGACTGTCCTGCTCTGTCTAAGAGTGCCCAACTCGAAACGGTCGAGAAGGGTTGCCGGAAGGAGGTTGATTGACGATCCGCTATCTAGTAGAGTACGGTCGAACCTCTGCTCTCTAATGTGACATCTGACATACGAGGCCCCTGAATCTGGCCTCTCGGCCGGCAGACGGTTCTGGATCGTGAAACATGTGGCTTTCGTCAGCACATGGATCTCTGAGTGGTGGTTCCTCCTCTTCCTCCTGATTGTGGTCCTGTCTCTCAATGAACGCTGAAGAAGGGGGATGTGCTGCAAAGCCTCCTGAAGAGTCAGCTGTATGTGAAACCGATCTATCATCTGCTGGCTGAACTCTTCCTGCTCTCTCTTTTTGGGATTTTCTGTTTTCTTCCCCTTCTCCATCTGAAGGGCTCTAGGGAAGGGGATCACTGGGTACTTCTCAGATGAAGGACTAGGAAAAGGTCTAGACGGCTCGACGGCCGGATCCGCACATACATCACGCATCACCGTGGGACCAGAAAAAACCAAACCTTTTCCTTTATTCACAATAGAGTTCCGAGATACATCAGAAGTAGGAAAAACAACAGATCTCTCTACATGAACACGGGTGGCCTCAGCACCACCATCGGCTGGATCAACTGGAAGACTCGCGGCCTCAGTACCGCGCTCTAGCTCGGCATCATGGTTGGCCTCAGTACCACCTCCTCCAACTGGTGAAATGACGGCCTCAGCACCGCATGTGGAATCAGCATCCTTGGTGGCATCAGTACCACCGTCATCGTCTCTAGCGGCCTCAGTACCGCTCTCCTCCTCCTCGTCGGGCGCTCTAGGTGTGTCCTCCTGGTGTCGCTCAGACGAGGCACTGCCTGCTGGCATCCTACCGCTCCTAAGTGCGACAAAATCTGTACCAAAAAGGTCTGCAGACATATCATCAAATGTAGCACTAGGAGTGGCATACTCAGTATAAGCTACCTGCTCAGACTTCCTCTTCAGGCTGTTGGGGTTCGGCTCGATCTGGGCAGGGATGGTGGCCTTCCCTCTCACTATGTCCTGCATCTCCTGGCGGAACTCGTCCATCTCCCGTCGAAAGGTAGCCTGCTGATCCATGAGGAGGCGGGCTATATCATCCAAGGCGGGGCTCTCGTAGGGTGGACCATGAGAGCCAGACGGGTAGCCTATCTGGTAGTGAGGCTGTTGGAACTGGTGCTGCTGCTACTGGTGGTAAGGCTGATCTCGCCTCCAAGATTGTCCCTGCTGATAGGGACGAGGACCATAGGACGACTGTTGCTGCTGTGGTGGTGGGTACACTGGGGGCTGCTGCTGCGGCTGGTGCTCTCTCTGATGACTGTACTGGCCACCCTAACCTGACGGCTGCTGCTGGGGCTGGGCACCTCCGGTCCCTCACCGGAATCCGGGATGGTCTCGTCGGATACCGGGCTGGGGGCGGTCATATCAAATCCCGTTGACATCCATCAACGGCTCTGTATCGTACTGGGGTGGCGGGAGCACTGCCAGAGGCTGATCCAGCTGGTATACCACCATCTGCAAGTCTGGAGATGGTGGTGACTGGTAGGTGGGCTGCTGCTGCTGGTACGGCTCCGCCTGTACAAGGTGAACCTGTCTAGGCTGCTGGTGTGAGCTGGAGCGCTGGAACGAGCTGTTGTTGCTGCCGGAATCGCCTCGCGACTGAAGACGGGGCTGGGAAGCCGTCTGTGCCTCCTGGAGACACATGAGCTGGGTCTTCATGTCCCTCAGAGTCTGTGCCATCTGCTCCATCTGAGTGATGCCCTGGCACTGCTTCTTCTCAATCAGCTCCATCCGATCTAACTTCTCGCTAATAATCCCCATGTCCGCAGCTGATGACTCTGCTTGTGCTGCTGCTACTGCGGACGTACTGGAAGGACCGGCGTCGACCCGTGCTATCTTCTGGTACTGCACGGTCTGTGGCTGCTGGGGTCTGCCCTGAGTATACAACCGGGTCTGGGACATCACCATGTAGTTCTCGGCCATCTCCTCGTAGATGGCCCAGACCTGGTCATGATCCTTGGCGAAGTAAGACCCGCTACAAGAAGCGTTCACCAAGCCCTGAAGCTCTGGTGTCAACCCACTGAAAAAGCTCTGCACGAGGTTCGGCTTGGAAATGTCGTGGTGCGGGCATCTATCAGTCAGCTCTCAGAACCTCTCCCATGCCTCATGGAACTGCTCGTTGGGGAGCATGGAGAAGTTGCTGATCAGGGCTCTCGCGGCATTGGTCCGCACGAGTGGATAGTACTTATGCAAGTACTCGGTGCGGAGCTGCTCCCAAGTGTAAACAAACTTCCCCAGATGTTTCAGCTAGGTGGCTGCTCTGTCTGCCAAAGAGAAGGGGAAGGAAATCATCCTGATGGTATCTTGGTCCACCTGACGGTCGTAGACAGTGCTGCAAATCATGAGAAACTCCTGGAGGTGGAGATGGGGCTCCTCGGTGGCGAGCCCGTGGAAGCGAGGGAGAAGCTGCAAGGTGTTCGGGGGGAACTTGAAGTCCCCCACGATGGCTGGTTAAACAACCCAGTGATGCATCAGTATCGATCCGGGGATGTGCAACTCCTGCATCGGTCTCGGTGGGTCTCCTGCTCCTGCCGCTGCGGCTGCTGCTGCTGCATCATCTGGGACTCTCGGCCCGTCTCTACGTTGCTCTCGCTCTGCTCTCATCTGCTCCATCTCCCTCCTCATATCCAACATAAACGCTCCCTGATCCCTCAATTGCTGTTGTACCGTCTCGAGGGAGGCGATCAGGGTGGAGTTGATCGCACCCTGGTCCAGAACAAAGTGCTCGGGCTGTGGACCTCTAGAGCGATCATCAGAACTGCCGGCCATGGTCTCTACAAAATCAAACGATCCAAACTCAGGTGCCGATAAATCTGCTAATCTCTCCTCTGGCACTGGTCTCTCGGAACCGAAAGAAAGGGGGTCGAGGGGGATCAGGGCGGAATCATACTCGGGTTCGGAGAGCGAGTCTCGGCTCTCGCGAACCAACCTAGATGAACGGGTAGACGCGCCCGAAAGCGGTGCAGCTAGAGGCTGCCTAAGAGATCGTCTGCCCATCATCTTGATGTGGCGAGTAAGGCGGATGAGATCTGGAGAAACTATGATCACAAGCAAACCCCAAGTTCACCAACGCAACACGAGCTGAAGACCGTAAAGGCTCGGTCAAATTATCTTGTCAGTTTTATTTTGGTGAACAATCAAGATATCAGAGCGATTACGTGACCTGTTGGGATACCTGATACCTTCCCAACCGACTGTCCCGCACAGAAGAGTCGGTAATCAGTCGAGAAGAGTACCGGAGGGCTCTACCTAGTGTTCGGGTCACTCTCTCGCGCAATCAAACCAAGCAATAAGGGGGTTGCTCTCCCCAAGAAAAGTTTTTTTAAAATCAAGTGTCTTTTAGTGATCAATAGTTTTAGCAGTCCCAATTTTATGGTTTTTCTTTTTAGGTATTTTCAATACAAACAAAGAGGCCTAATGAATTTTTCGGTTCTCCTGGTTATTAAGTCAAAAATAGGGGGAGAAGACGAAAAAGCCGATGCGCGATAAAATCAATGATGCATGCAAAGTAAGAAAGGCGTAACTGTCTCCAGCACTCTACATGCAATATGATCCGTGCAAAATTAAAAGACAGAAAAGTAAACTACCTATATGGTGCAGCGGGAAAAGCTGAGTCCCTAAATAGCAACTTCTACACGAAAGAACCGTCTAGCTGGTCACCATCCTTCAATCCAGAGAGTCCGGTCTCGGTCTACCCCTCCTCCTCCCTACAAATCGGGTTCCGGAGCAGCGCTTGGCAGGGCAGGCTGCGGCACGTAGTCTCGAAGGAAATGAGTCAGCTATTTTTATTAACTTTTTATTAGTAGGTCCAATTAACAAACTATAGGTGCAGGCAGATAATTAAGTGTTTGGATCCTACTAATTACGGCACAGTCAAGCAGAAAGTCCTAAATCTAGGTGCTCGAGAAAAACCGCGTAAAACCGTAAAAGGCAGCGAAAAACAAAAACCGCGAAAAGCCGCGAGAAAGCTAAGGGTCCTCCGAGCACATCGGTGCTCGACGAAACAGACCCGAGAAAAGTCTAAGTCCTGCTGAGTGTCCATGTATTATTACAACAAATAAAATGACAGAAATAAAGTCTAGTCTACTCCTCGCCCACTCAGCTACTCTCTCGCTCTCTCCTGCGGCTCCATGCAGAAGGGAGCCGCCTCCGAATCTCGCAGTTGCACCGGCTTCTCGAAAGTCACCGCCTCGGTCCTCGGGCCCTCGCAAGAAAGAAGACAAGTGTCACAGACCAAAATAAAATAAAATAATAAAGGCAGGAAACTAAACAGGTGTATATATGCAAAAATGACAAATAAAATAAACAAGCAAAAATAAAAATAAAAGAAAAGAAAAGAAAAAGAAAATAAAACAAAAATAAACGAAAAATGAAAAGCCGCGAAAAAGAAAACAAAAAGAAAATGAAAAATAAAAATAAAAAGAAAGACTACTAAGCTGTGCTCCCCGGCAACGGCGCCATTCTGATGAGCCGAATATCCTAATGATCCAGATCAGGTAAAAATATCACTCGGGTCGTTGCGACCCGGATCGATAAGAATCTCAGCTCAATCAAGAAAATAAAGTGCAGACCACCAAAATCAGATAAAAAATCAAAGAAATACGATAGCGGTCCTGGCTATTGGATTAGCCTGGTATAGCGACCAGGGTCGGACTCAGGGAGCACGTAATGGCTTCGCGGCCTACGAAGTAGTCTAAAGAAAGAAATAAAATAAAATAAAGGTCTTTTTGGTGGATTTTTAATTTTTGTAATTTTTTTGGATTTTTAATTAATAAAGAAAATAAAGAAAACAAGTAGACAACCAAATACAAACAATTATTTACCTACTCAAAAATCACCCAAAAATTCAAATAAAAATATTTTTATGTTTTTTTACTGTTTTTGGTTATTTTTTGTTGTTTTCTGATTTTTATTGAATTTTATAAAAATCAAACAAGGTAGAAAACAGAGGGTACTGTCCAGTCAGGTGTCAAGGGCCAATTTAAAATACAAAATGGCCTTTTTAACACCTGATGGTAATTTTCCTGTATAGTAGAAAGCACAAGGAAAATTTAGGCACCAGAATTATTATTTTTGGGTTATTCAACTAATTATTAGAATTTTTATAGATTTTTAGGGGTTTTATAATTTTTATGAGTTTTATATATCCAAAAATGACCAAAATTGGTCAGAAAATCAAACAAGGTAAAATAAACACTACCTAATTTTTTTGTAATGTTTAGAGGTGTTTTAATATTTTTTATGAATTTTAAAGTTAGACAGTAAAGAAAATGCTTGTTTTTGAATTTTTAAAAATAGTAAATGAAATAAAAAATGTCTCCAAAAATTGGAGAAAATTTTACACTATGGCAGGAGCCATGTATCCAATTTTCATTAAATTTGGAGTTTGTTTGCTATTTTATTAAAAATAAAAAGAAGGGTACAGTGCATAGGGACCTGTACGCAAATAGTGAAAAGTCCAGGGGGTCCGATGCAATTTTTCCAAGGAATTACGCGCAAGGAGCGTGACCTGGGCACTCAGGGACCTACTTGCAAAGAAACTAAGGTTTCTGGACTATTTAGTAACAAGTACTAAAAGTCTAGGGACCTCAGTGTAAAATACCCAAAATATAACGCACATGCACAAATTCAACACTCACAGGGGTATTTCTGCAAATAACAAAACTATAAATTCATTCATTAACACAATAGAACTTAAGGTCCATACATGCAATTATCCCAAACAAACACGTATCGAAGCACGTGATCCACTACAGGCAGGGGTATAAAAGCAATTACCAAACACTACAGGGTCCACTATGCAAATTACCAAACGTAAATAAAATATCTAAAATATTTACAGGACTACAGCAGAACAACTAAGAAACTAAGGGCCTAAGAAGCAATTTACCCTTTTTTAATTCGAGGCCCGGATGCGCGCCACGTGTAGATCGGACGGTTGGGGAAGGGGCGCGCCTCAATGAAGGAAACCCTCGGCGCGATCGAACGGCTGAGACGCTTCCACGTGTACGATCGGGCGGCTGGAGTGCAAAGTGGAAAGCTCTCGCCAATTGGACGGTCGCGATCCTCCCTCTGAAGATCTAACGGCCACTGCTACTCCGCGAACGAATGGCTCGATGAAGACCTGGAGCTGGGGCTGGATCGGACGGCAACGGAGGGTCCTCGAAGAACTGGGCTCCGACGAGGTTCGCCGGACTCGTGTGGGTGCAGGAGGCCTCCTCAGAGGCCACTGAAGATCAGAGAAGATGCGTGGGGGCCTTCCGCATCTAATGGCACCCCCCGATGACGCAGCGGAGCTCTGGAGAGCCCAGGCCACGCCGGCGGAGGAAGATCGGCTGCTCCAAATGGTCGAGACCCTCAGATGGGCTCGAATGGACCTGAAAAGCACAGCAACGCACTCGCGGGTCGAGGGCAAATTGCCTCGACCCTGTAAGAGGGGGTGAAGGTGGTCGGTGCGGTGGGGCGTGCGAGCTCCGGCGGAGTGACGGCGAAGGAACTCGAATCCCAGCTCCTGTGCGAGCTCGGTTGGATGAGTGGGTGGAGAACGTGCGCAGAGGGAAGGCGATCGTGATGGGCGACTCCGATGATCGAATGGATGGGTACGGTGGTCAGAATCGGTGATGAACGACGACGGCGAAAATTGGGCGAAAATGAAAATTAAAGAAATAGGGAAAGAGAAGGGACTACCTAATGGGCGCAATCGACTGTGGAGGAGCAGGGCTTGCTCCAGGTCCTTGCCTCGAGGACCGTCGGTGTCCGAGGCTCGAGCGTCACCTCCAGGCGGCGCACGGCGGCACAATGTCGCCGGATCGATGGTCTCCTTGCTCCCTCCTCGCTGCAACACCACCTGGGATGAGCTGTCACTCTCGCTGAGACGATGGAGGTCAGTGGGTGGAGAATGGATGAGCCAAAGATGAGGAACAGAGAGGCGGAGCTCGGATTAAATATGGGTGCAGGTCCGAGAAGAATGGATCGGGCAGGGTTCCGCGAAGCGCAGATCCCCACGCGGATGTGTCGGCGAGGATCTCGGATGCATGGGGGACGATCGGAGCTCGGGGGTTGCGGGTATGGTGATCGGGTCGTGACGCGAAAATATCGAGAAGTCAGGTCGGGCGTCATCGACACGTGGGAAGTGGTCCAAAGGGGGGAGTTGACCGGGGGGTCAACATCCCCCGTGGACCAATGAGAGAAGGCCACCTCAGAATGATTTGGAAATTAATTTAAAAATAGAAAATGGTCGATTTATTAGAAACTCAAAACATGAAAATGTTTGTTTTAATTTTTTCTATTTTTTTGTGATTTTTAATTAATTTTTCGAAATAAAAATAAGGTATTTACACTTTAGTGCTATATATAGGTATTTACACAATACAGCTTTTTAATTTTTTATTTTTAATTTGTTATTTTTGTACATTTTTATTCCCATTTTATATTTTATTTATTTATAGCATAAAATTAGGAATAAAAGGGTATTTTTATTTAATTTTTATTATTTATATACAAGGGTGAAATAAATAGATATATACATCTATATACATGGTATATGTACAATGCTCTTTTTTATTTTTAATTTTGTTCTTTTTATTTGATTTTTGTTTTTATGGTTTTTATTTTATTTATTTACAACATAAGAGATAGAATATATACAAATTTTATCTAAATTAATTTATTTATTTACAAGGCTAAATAAATATAAGAGTGGTTTTATATACAAGGTGAATATACACAAGTGCCTCTTTTTATTTTCTTTTTGATTTTTCAATTTTTGTTTTGATTTTGTATTTACAAATATATACAAATATATACAAGCCCATTTATTCTATTTTTGGAGGAAAATATTTTTGTTCTATTTACAGGTATATTTACGCACATGAGCTCCCTATCTCTCTCTACTTTGGCTTTTATGCGGTCAGGCCCATGCTGAGCCCTCCCTTGGGATTAGGTTGCTCAATATTTATTCTAAATATTTCCCTCTTTTTCTTTTTAATCTTTATTCTTTTATTTTTGCACAAAAACATGCTAATTATTACTTTTTACACAATGCATACCTTTTGCTAAATATTTGTATTTACACATATCTACATGTATTTGCAAAGGTTTTTGTAGCTAAAATATAAGAATAAAGAGTGATGAATGAGTATTCAGCACCCCCCTATACTTAACTTTGCTAGTCCCTTAGCAAACACTTATTTGAAAAAGAAGTGCAAAAGAAAGAAAGAAAAAGAAAAAGAGGAGAATACACATGGATCAAGGTTGAATGTTAAACTTGCCTTCATTAAATTGAATTATGGAGCTCAATCAGATCTTTGGAATGTTAATGTGTCGGAACCTTATTTGGACTTAAGCTCAAAACTTAACAGCCTCTAAGTTCCACTAATCTATAATCAAGACTCCTCAACAATCCAGATCAGAACAAGTCATCAAACACAAACCCTGAAGACCACGAATCTTTCCTTGTACTGTGAATGTGAAGTATAAGCTCTCCACCTCAGAAATGGCAACTTGACATCCCTCCCAACAAGGTAAGTCTATGACCCCAATCTGGCCACTCTTTCCTTGAGGAGCGGGGTATTCCCTTCTAAGTTCAAGTTCAACCGGCTCAAGAAGAGGGGGAAGAAGAGAATGGACCATGGCCAGTGTAGCCATGTATCCTTGGGAGCTCAACCAGTGTAGCCAAGTCTCCCTGCTGCAAGCTACATAAGGTGGGACATGAATCTCAAGCTTTGCTTATTGCACTATATACATACTCCGGTGGGATTATCATTTTCTCTCAGACCCACCACTTTTTTGGAGTTATTTTCTTTTTGCATTTTTTTTCAAGTGCATCTGTACAACATATACATGTGCAGCATATATACAAGGAGTTTTTCCTCTTGAGCTAGTAGACTATCCCTCTTTTGAAGCATTATTGCAACCCACAACTCCTGTCGTTGGACCTCATGGCAACCAGACCAAGTTGAGACACACTTCCTTCACTAAAAGAAGAAGAGAGGTTCCGCCTAGAAGTACTACCCTCATATGCTACCCCAAGTCAAGGAAGACTGCCTCCTCACCACCTCATCCGTAGAGAGCTCGGTGCAAAGTGCTGGTGTCCAAGTAAATCCATTGTCCTTATGAGTCATGTGTTGTTATTAAGTGCTCTACTTAGGCTCATTGAGATGACATGTGATCATAGCCTAGTGGACTCAAAGAATTAAGTCACCACGGACCTGAAAAGCCTTAACCCTAAGCCCTATAAGGTTCCTCTTAGAAATTAGGTGGATTAAGATCTTAATCAGGCTCCATTTCCCAATTTAATTCCAGGCTAGTTTAAATGTCAACTATAATCCAGGAAAAACTATATACATATATACAAAGATGCTATTTACACAATTTCTTACAAACATGCAAAATTTTTGAAAAATGTTTTGAAATCATGAAAGGATGAAAGCATGAAATGGAAGTTTTGCAAAATATTTACACACATTTACACAAGATTTTTACAAACTTTTGATTTTCAAAACATTTTGGAAAAATTCTGTACTATATACATAATTTTGATATGAAAATATTTACACAAACTTTACACAAAAAGATTTTTGAAAACATTTTTACAAAAATAATTTGTACACTAGCCATGTATGTGCAATAAAAGAATGATTATTTACAGGAAATTTTTTTGTGATTTTTAGGGTTTTTAGCCATTTTATTTATTAACATACTCACACAAAGTACGAGTTATGGCTAACGTATATATGAAATATATACACACCCCCTATACTTAGCTCGAACGATGTCCTCAGAGTCAAGAGCGATGAAGAAGACATAACCCGTGCTTAGTATAGGGAAGTGAAAAGGAAGGCTATATACAAAGACGAATGAATGAATAGAAGATCAAGAAGATCTCGGCTTTTCCCCCTATACTTAGGATCAAATAATCCAAAGTATAGCAGGATGTACACAAAGGGAAAACCGAGTGGAGAATGTACAGGGTCTACCCCCTATACTTAGGGTAAAATATCCCTAAGTATAGGCAGCAAAAACAGGGGTAAAATGAATCAAAAGAAATATCCAAAGGTCCTACATCCCCCCTATACTTAGGGTAAAGTACACCCTAAGTATAGCATAATCAAAAGATGAATAAAGGGATGTGGGACTAAAGAATGTGATGATATGGACATCTGGATCTATACAGGTCGGAGGATCAGTGATAATCAGGCATGAGATGCAATAGATGTGAGTTCAAAAGACCACATCTCACGCAAAATGAATAGGGGCAACATCAACGACCCGCGGCTCATGATCTAGAAATGGCTTGAGCCGCTGGCCGTTCACTCGAAAGGTACTCTCAGAAGACAACTCGGATATATCAATGCTACCATTGTCATGTACCTTTCTCACCAAGTAGGGTCCCTTCCATTTGCTCTGTAGCTTCCCTGGGAATAGACGAAGCCTCGCATCAAACAACCATACTCTCTATTCAGGCTCAAAATGCTTGTGGCTGATGTGAGAATCATGCCACTCCTTCACTCTCTCCTTGTAATGTAGGCTGTTTGAGAAGGTGGTATCTCTAAGCTCCTCCAAGGCTGCTAACTCTACCCTCCTCTGGTCTCCTACACTATCTGGATCCATAAGAATATCAGTGACTGCCCAAAGTGACCTGTGTCTCAGCTCAACAGGTAAATGGCACGGCTTGCCATATACGAGGTGAAAGGGAGATGTGCCCAAAGGTGTCTTGAAAGACGTCCTATATGCCCATAAGACTGAGTCCAAAAGCTGTGACCAATCCTTTCGGTCAGGGCGGACGACTTTCTGCAAAATAGTCTTGTTCTCCCTGTTCGACACCTCGGCTAGACCATTCGTCTGTGGATGGTATGGAGTGGCAACTCTATGGTCTATGTCGAACTCGCTAGAAAGGGTCGTCACCTGGTCGTTGATGAAATGAGACCCCCCATCTGAAATCAATACTCGAGGTACCCCGAACCGCGTGATGATATGCTTCCTCAAAAATCTGCAAACTGTTCTGGCATCAGCGGCTCGGGCGGGGATGGCCTCAACCCAACGACTAACATATTCTACGCCCAACAGAATGTACTCAAATCCCTGACTCTTAGGGAATGGACCCATGAAATCGATGCCCCATGCATCAAAAACCTCACAGAAGTGAATGGGCTGCATCGACATCATATCACGCTGTCCACAAGTACCCATCCTCTGACAGTCAGTACACCTCTTCACAAACTCATCAGAGTCCTTGAAGAGGGTAGGCCACCACAAGCCAGATGGAGCACTTTTTGTGTCGTTCTCCTCCCAGAATGATGTCCTATTGCCTCAAGCTTGTGGCAGTAAGTGAGGACGCTATGGTGCTCCTCCTGAGGAATGCACCTACGCCAGACGCTATCCCCTCCTTTGTGGTAAAGGATGGGATCCTCCCAGTGGTAGGACTTGGCCTTCACGAGGAAGGTCTCAAGCCTCTGCCTGGGCCAACCTTGTGGGACTTTCTTAGCAACAAGAAAGTTCACAATGTCAGCATACCACGGGAGGGAGGCGATAACAAGGATCGCCTCACCTGGGAAGGTCTCACAAATGGGATCAATCTGCTCAGAATCCTCAGGCTGCTCTAATCAGGAGAGATGATCCGCCACCACATTCTTGACTCCAGGCTTATCCTTGATCTCAATGTCGAACTCCTGGAGTAGAAGGATCCATCTAGTCAGTCTGGCCTTGGTATCCTTCTTTGCCATGAGGTATCGGATGGCGGTGTGGTCAGTAAACAGGGTCACTCTAGATCCAATAATGCAAGATCTGAACTTATCTAGGGCGAACACTACGGCTAGCATCTCCTTCTCTGTGACTGTATAATTCCGCTGCGCGGAATCCAATGTGCGGCTAGCGTAGTGGATAGCAAAGGGAACTCCATCCCTCCTCTGTCCCAGCACGGCCCCCACGGTAAAATCGGAGGCATCCGTCATGATCTCGAATGGGAGAGACCAATCAGGTGGCTGGAGAATAGGAGCCTCTATAACACACTGCTTGAGAGTCTCGAAGGACGAAAGACACTTGTCATCGACAAGGAACTCGGTGTCTTTCGTCAGCAGGTCAGTCAACGGCCGGGCAATCTTACTGTAATCATGAATGAATCGTCAGTAGAAACCGACGTGCCCCAGGAATGACTGTAACTACCTCAAATTGGACGGCGGTGCGAGTTTTCTAATGACATCTACCTTGGCCGGATCAACCTCCATGCCCTTGTTGGAGATGATATGGCCAAGCACCGTCCCTTGAGTCACCATGAAGTGACTCTTCTCCCAAGATAGCACCAAGTGAACCTCTATACATCACTGGAGTACTCGGTCTAGGCAGTCAAGACAGTAAACCGAGAAATCATCCATGAAGACCTCCAAGCATTCCCCTACCATGTCCGAAATGATCGACAGCATGCATCTCTGAAAGGTCGCAGGGGCATTGCATAGCCCAAATGGCATGCGTCGGAAGGCGTATGTGCCGAAGGGACAGGTAAAGGTGGTCTTCTCCTGGTCCTCAGGAGCAATGGCCACCTGGTTGTAGCCCGAGTACCCATCCAGAAAACAATAGTGGCTCTTTGCTGCCAGTCTCTCAATGATCTGGTCAATAAAGGGTAGGGGGAAATGATCCTTCTTGGTGGCCTGGTTGAGTCTCCTGTAGTAAACACAAACCCGTCAAGAAGTGGGTACTCGTGTAGCAATCTCCTCTCCAGACTCACCAATCACTGTAGTGATGCCCGTCTTCTTGGGCACCACATGCAAAGGGCTGACCCACTTGGAGTCGGAGATGGGGTAGATAAAATCGGTGCTCCATCATTTCGATATTTCCTTCATGACAACCTCTCTCAGATTTGGGTTCAGCCGCCGCTGGAACTCACGCGACGGCTTTGCCTCATCCTCGAGATAGATATGGTGGGAGCACAGGGCCGGACTAATCCCCTGGAGATCTGCTACGCTCCATCCGATTGCCTTGCAGTTCTTTTCAAGAACCCCCATCAAACGAGATTCTTGCTCTCCAGTCAGATCGGCGGAGATGATGACTGGGTACATCTCAGGCTCACCCGCAAGGAATCGATACTTCAGCGAAGTAGGGAGCGGCTTCAGCTCTGGACAGCTGGGCGCTGGTGGATCTGGCCTCTGGAAAGTCTACGTGAATGCTGCCAAATCTGCATGGGAGAACTGAAACTCTCTCTCAATCTCAGAAACTGGAGAAGGCTGCCCTGATGGACTGTCTCTGCTCTGCTCGGCATCTACCTCCTCCTCAGCTGTAGGCTCAGCGGAAATCAGGTCTGGCATGTAATCCTCACAATCTGCCCAATCGGACTCTGACTCCGAGGGATTTGCATCATCCAAGGTGGCATCAGTACCACCCTCACCACAAGAATCTGTCTCGCGGTCGAGAACCGGCTCTGCTTCCTTTGAAGTATCCTGGACCAGGAATGTGCTCTCCAGGCTCTCCTCTGCTGTCGTCTCTACATCAGCTGAATCTAAAAATGAGAGGATGGCCTGTGCTGCTGGGTCTGCCCAAACTGCCTCATCGTCTGTAATCACAAAGTCACAGTCCTGGTGGATGTCTAGCCCGGCATCTGTTATCTGCTCTGTGTCTGAAGTGGTCTCTGAGCATGATCTGTCTCTGGCTCTGCTATCCTCGATCGTCTCTATTTGTACACTTTCGCCCTCGACGCGAAAGTATACCTTCCCGCTATCATGGACAGTCACCGCCTTGGCTGTGGCCAAGAACGGACGACCGAGAATGATGGGGGTATCGGTCACTGAATCAGGGATCTCCAGGTCCAACACTACGAAGTCCACGGGGAATTGCAGGCCATGAATAGTGACGACAACGTCTCGCAACAACCCCTTTGGCCTCTTGACAGATCGATCAGCAAACTGAAGGACTGTCCTGCTCTGTCTAAGAGTGCCCAACTCGAAACGGTCGAGAAGGGTTGCCGGAAGGAGGTTGATCGACGATCCGCTATTTAGTAGAGTACGGTCGAACCTCTGCTCTCTAATGTGACATCTGACATACGGGGCCCCTGAATCTGGCCTCTTGGCCGGCAGACGGTTCTGGATCACGAAACATGTGGCTTTCATCAGCACATGGATCTCTGAGTGGTGGTTCCTCCTCTTCCTCCTGACTGTGGTCCTGTCTCTCAATGAACGCTGAAGAAGGGGGATATGCTGCAAAGCCTCCTGAAGAGTCAGATGTATGTGAAACTGATCTATCATCTGCTGGCTGAACTCTTCCGGCTCTCTCTTTTTGGGATTTTCTGTTTTCTTCCCCTTCTCCATCTGAAGGGCTCTAGGGAAGGGGATCACTGGGTCCTTCTCAGATGAAGGACTAGGAAAAGGTCTAGACGGCTCGACGGCCGGATCCGCACATACATCACGCACCACAGTGGGACCAGAAAAAACCAAACCTTTTCCTTTATTCACAACAGAGTTCCGAGATACATCAAAAGTAGGAAAAACAACAGATCTCTCTACATGAACACGGGTGGCCTCAGCACCACCATCGGCTGGATCAACTGGAAGACTCGCAGCCTCATTACCGCGCTCTGGCTCGACATCGTGGGTGGCCTCAGTACCACCTCCTCCAACTGGTGAAACGACGGCCTCAGCACCGCCTGTGGAATCAGCATCCTTGGTGGCATCAGTACCACCGTCATCGTCTCTAGCAGCCTCAGTACCGCTCTCCTCCTCCTCGTCGGGCGCTCTAGGTGTGTCCTCCTGGTGTCGCTCAGACGAGGCGCCACCTGCTGGCATCCTACCGCTCCTAAGTGCGACAAAATCAGTATCAAAAAGGTCTGCAGACATATCATCAAATGTAGCACTAGGAGTGGCATACTCAGTATAAGCTACCTGCTCAGACTTCCTCTTCAGGCTGTTGGGGTTCGGCTCGATCTGGGCAGGGATGGCGGCCTTCCCTCTCACTATGTCCCGCATCTCCTGGCGGAACTCGTCCATCTCCCGTCGAAAGGTAGCCTGCTGATCCGTGAGGAGGCGGGCTATATCATCCAAGGTGGGGCTCTCGTACGGTGGACCATGAGAGCCAGACGGGTAGCCTCTCTGGTAGTGAGGCTGCTGGAACTGGTGCTGCTGCTGTTGAGAGGGGTGTAGGTGATGCTGCTGCTGCTGGTGAGGCTGATCTCGCCTCCAAGACTGTCCCTGCTGATAGGGACGAGGACCATAGGACGACTGCTGCTGCTGTGGTGGTGGGTACACTGGGGGTTGCTGCTGCGGCTGGTGCTCTCTCTGATGGCTGTACTGGCCACCCTGACCTGACGGCTGCTGCTAGGGCTGGGCACCTCCGGTCCCCCACTGGAATCCGGGATGGTCTCGTCAGATACCGGGCTGGGGGCGGTCATACCAAATCCCATTGACATCCATCAACAGCTCTGTATCGTACTGGGGTGGCGGGAGCACTGCCAGAGGCTGATCCGGTCGGTATACCACCATCTGCATGTCTGGAGATGGTGGTGACTGGTATGTGGGCTGCTGCTGCTGGTACGGCTCCGCCTTACAAGGTGAACCTATCTAGGCTGCTGGTGTGAGCTGGAGCGCTGGAACGAGCTGCTGCTGCTGCCGGAATCGCCCCGCGACTGAAGACGGTGCTGGGAAGCCGTCTGTGCCTCCTGGAGACACATGAGCTGGGTCTTCATGTCGCTCAGAGTCTGTGCCATCTGCTCCATCTGAGTGATGCCCTGTCACTGCTTCTTCTCAATCAGCTCCATCCGATCCAACTTCTCGCTAATGATCCCCATGTCCGCAGCTGATGAATCTGCCTGTGCTGCTGCTTCTGCGGACGTACTGGAAGGACCGGCGTCGACCCGTGCTATCTTCTGGTACTGCATGGTCTGTGGCTGCTGGGGTCTGCCCTGAGTATACGACCGGGTCTGGGACATCACCATGTAGTTCTCGGCCATCTCCTCGTAGATGGCCCAGACCTGGTCGTGATCCTTGGCGAAGTAAGACCCGCTACAAGAAGCGTTCACCAAGCCCTGAAGCTCTGGTGTCAACCCACTGAAAAAGCTCTGCACGAGGTTCGGCTTGGAAATGTCGTGGTGCGGGCATCTATCAGTCAGCTCTCGGAACCTCTCTCATGCCTCATGGAACTGCTCGTTAGGGAGCATGGAGAAGTTGCTGATCAGGGCTCTCGCGGCATTGGTCCGCCCGAGTGGATAGTACTTATGCAAGTACTCGGTGCGGAGCTACTCCCAAGTGTAAACAAACTTCCCCAGATGTTTCAGCCAGGTGGCTGCTCTGTCTGCCAAAGAGAAGGGGAAGGCAACCATCCTAATGGTATCCTGGTCCACCTGACGGTCGTGGACAGTGAGAAACTCCTGGAGGTGGAGATGGGGCTCCTCGGTGGCGAGCCCGTGGAAGCGAGGGAGAAGCTGCAAGGTGTTCAGGGGGAACTTGAAGTCCCCCACGATGGCTGGTAAAACAACCCAGCGATGCATCAGTGTCGATCCGGGGTTGTGCAACTCCCGCATCGATCTCGGTGGGTCTCCTGCTCTTGCCGCTGCGGCTGCTGCGGCTGCTGCTGCATCATCTGGGACTCTCGGCCCGTCTCTACGTTGCTCTCGCTCTGCTCTCATCTGCTCCATCTCCCTCCTCATATCCAACATAAACGCTCCCTCATCCCTCAACTGCTATTGTACCGTCTCGAGGGAGGCGATTAGGGTGGAGTTGATCGCACCCTGGTCCAGAACAAAGTGCTCGGGCTGTGGACCTCTAGAGCGATCATCAGAACTACCGGCCATGGTCTCTGCAAAATCAAACGATCCAAACTCAGGTGCCGATAAATCTACTAATCTCTCCTCTGGCACTGGTCTCTCGGAACCGAAAGAAAGGGGGTCGAGGGGGAACAGGCTGGAATCATACTCGGGTTCGGAGAGCGGGTCTCGGCTCTCGCGAACCAACCTGTATGAACGGGTAGACACGCCCGAAAGAGGTGCAGCCAGAGGCTGCCTAAGAGATCGTCTGCCCATCATCTTGATGTGGCGAGTAAGGCGGATGAGATCTGGAGAAACTATGATCACAAGCAAACCCCAAGTTCACCAACACAACGCGAGCTGAAGACCGTAAAGGCTCGGTCAAATTATCTTGTCAGCTTTTATTTTGGTGAACAATCAAGATATCAGAGTGATTACGTGACCTGCTGGGATAACCGATACCTTCCTAACCGATTGTCCCGCACAGAAGAGTCGGTAATCAGTCGAGAAGAGTACCAAAGGGCTCTACCTAGTGTTCGGGTCACTCGCGCAATCAAACCAAGCAATGAGGGGGTTGCTCTCCCCAAGACAAGTTTTTTTAAATCAAGTGTCTTTTAGTGATCAATAGTTTTAGCAGTCCCAATTTTATGGTTTTTCTTTTTAGGTATTTTTCAATACAAACAAAGAGGCCTAACGAATTTTTTGGTTCTCCTGGTTATTAAGTCAAAAACAGGGGGAGAAGTCGGAAAAGCCGATGCGCGATAAAATCAATGATGCATGCAAAGTAAGAAAGGCGTACCTGTCTCCAGCACTCTACATGCAATATGATCCGTGCAAAATTGAAAGACAGAAAAGTAAACTACCTATATGGTGCAACGGGAAAAGCCGAGTCCCTAAATAGCAACTTCTACATGAAAAAACCGTCTAGCTGGTCACCAGCCTTCGATCCAGAGAGTCCGGTCTCGGTCTACCCCTCCTCCTCCCTACAAATCGGGTTCAGGAGCAGCGCTTGGCAGGGCAGGCTGCGGCACGTAGGCTCGAAGGAAATGAGTCAGCTATTTTTATTAACTTTTTATTAGTAGGTCCAATTAACGAACTATAGGTGCAGGCAGATAATTAAGTGTTTGGATCCTACTAATTACGGCACAGTCAAGCAGAAAGTCCTAAATCTAGGGGCTCGAGAAAAACCGCATAAAACCGTAAAAGGTAGCGAAAAACAAAAACCGCGAAAAGCCGCGAAAAAGCTAAGGGTCCCCCGAGCACACCGGTGCTCGGCGAAACAGACTCGAGAAAAGTCTAAGTCCTATTGAGTGTCCCTGTATTATTACAACAAATAAAATGACAGAAATAAAGTCTAGTCTACTCCTCGCCCACTCAGCTACTCTCTCTCTCTCTCTCTTGTGGCTCCGTGCAGAAGGGAGCCGCCTCCGAATCCTGCGGTTGCGCCGGCTTCTCGAAAGTCGCCGCCTCGGTCCTCGGGCCCTCGCAAGAAAGAAGACAAGTGTCACAGACCAAAATAAAATATAATAATAAAGGCAGGAAACTAAACAGGTGTATATATGCAAAAATGACAAATAAAATAAACAAGCAAAAATTAAAATAAAAGAAAAGAAAATAAAAAGAAAATAAAACAAAAATAAACGAAAAATGAAAAGCTACGAAAAAGAAAACGAAAAGAAAATGAAAAATAAAAAGAAAGACTACTAAGCCGTGCTCCCCGGCAACGGCGCCATTTTGATGAGCCGAATATCCTAATGATCCAGATCAGGTAAAAATATCACTCGGGTCGCTGCGACCCGGATCGATAAGAATCTCAGCTCAATCAAGAAAATAAAGTGCAGACCACCAAAATCAGATAAAAAATCAAAAGAATACGATAGCGGTCCTGGCTATTGGATTAGCCTGGTATAGCGACCAGGGTCGGACTCAGGGAGCACGTAATGGCCTCGCGGCCTACGAAGTAGTCTAAAGAAAGAAATAAAATAAAATAAAGGTCTTTTTGGAGGATTTTTAATTTTTGTAATTTTTTTTGGATTTTTAATTAATAAAGAAAATAAAGAAAACATGTAAACAACCAAATACAAACAATTATTTACCTACTCAAAAATCACCCAAAAATTCAAATAAAAATATTTTTATGTTTTTTACTATTTTTGGTTAATTTTTTGTGTTTTTCTGATTTTTATTGAATTTTATAAAAATCAAACAAGGCAGAAAACAAAGGGTACTGTCCAGTCAGGTGTCAAGGGCCAAATTAAAATATAAAAAAGCCCTATTAACATCTGAAGGTAATTTTCCTGTATAGTAGAAAGCACAGGGAAAATTTAGGCACCAGAATTATTATTTTTGGGTTATTCAATTAATTATTAGAATTTTTATAGGTTTTTAGGGTTTTTATAATTTTTATGAGTTTTATAAATTCAAAAATGACCAAAATTGATCAGAAAATCGAACAAGGTAAATAAAACACTACCTAATTTTTTTGTAATTTTTAGAGGTGTTTAATATTTTTTGTGAATTTTAAATTTAGACAGTAAAGAAAATGCTTGTTTTTGAATTTTTAAAAATAGTAAATGAAATAAAAAATGTCTCCAAAAATTGGAGAAAATTTTACACTATGGCAGGAGCCATATGTCTAATTTTCATTAAATTTGGAGTTTGTTTGCTATTTTATTAAAAATAAAAAGAAGGGTACAATGCACAGGGACCTGTACACAAATAGTGAAAAGTCCAGGGGGTCCGGTGCAATCTTTCCAAGGAATCACGTGCGAGGAGCGTGACCTGGGCACTCAAGGACCTATTTGCAAAGAAACTAAGGTTTCTAGACTATTTAGTAACAAGTACTAAAAGTCCAGGGACCTCAGTGTAAAATACCCAAAATATAACGCACATGCACATATTCAACACTCACAGGGGTATTTCTGCAAATAACAAAACTATAAATTCATTCATTAACACCCTAGAACTTAAGGTCCATACATGTAATTATCCCAAACAAACACGTGTCGAAGCACGTGATCCACTACAGGCAGGGTTATAAAAGCAATTACCAAACACTACAGGGTCCACTATGCAAATTACCAAACATAAATAAAATATCTAAAATATTTACAGGACTACAACAGAACAGCTAAGAAACTAAGGGCCTAAGAAGCAAATTACCCTTTATTAATTCGAGGGCCGGATGCGCGCCATGTGTAGATCGGACGGTCGGGGAAGGGGCGCGCCTCAACGAAGGAAACCCTCGGCGCGATCGAACGGCTGAGACGCTTCCACGTGGACGATCGGGCGGCTGGAGTGCAAAGTGGAAAGCTCTCGCCAATCGGACGGCCGCGATCCTCCCTCTGAAGATCTAACGGCCACTGTTACTCCGCGAACGAACGGCTCGATGAAGACTTGGAGCTGGGGCTGGATCGGACGGCAACGGAGGGTCCTCGAAGAACTGGGCTCCGGCGAGGTTCGCCGGACTCGTGTGGGTGCAGGAGGCCTCCTCAGAGGCCACTGAATATCGGTGAAGATGCGTGGGGCCTTCCGCGTGTAATGGCACCCCCCGATGACGCAGCGGAGCTCCGGAGAGCTCAGGCCACGTCGGCGGAGGAAGAGCGGCTGCTCCAAATGGTCGAGACCCTCAGATGGGCTCGAATGGACCTGAAAAGCACAGCAACGCACTCGCGGGTCGAGGGCAAATTGCCTCGACCCTGTAAGCGGGGGTGAAGGTGGTCGGTGCGACGGGGCGTGCGAGCTTCGGCGGAGCGACGGCGAAGGAACTCGAATCCCAGCTCCTGTGCGAGCTGGGTTGGATGAGTGGGTGGAGAACGTGCGCGGAGGGAAGGCGATCATGATGGGAGACTCCGATGATCGAATGGATGGGTACGGTGGTCGGAATCGGCGATGAACGACGACGGCGAAAATTGGGCGAAAAATGAAAATTAAAGAAACAGGGAAAGAGAAGGGACTACTTAATGGGCGCAATCGACTGTGGAGGAGCAGGGCTTGCTCTAGGTCCTTGCCTCGAGGACCGTCGGTGTCCGAGGCTCGAGCGTCACCTCCAGGCAGCGCACGGCGGCGCAACGTCGCCGGATCGATGGTCTCCTTGCTCCCTCCTCGCTGCAACACCACCTGGGGCGAGCTGTCACTCTCGCTGAGACGATGGAGGTCACTGGGTGGAGAATGGATGAGCCAAAGATGAGGAACATGGAGGTGGAGCTCGGATTAAATATGGGTGCAGGTCCGAGAAGAATGGATCGGGTAGGGTTCCGCGAAGCGCGGATCCCCACGCGGATGTATCGGCGAGGATCTCGGATGCATGGGGGACGATCGGAGCTCGGGGGTTGCGGGAATGGTGATCGGGTCGTGACGCGAAAATATCGAGAAGTCGGGTCGGGCGTCATCGACCCGTGGGAAGTGGTCCACAGGGGAAGTTGACCCGGGGGGTCAACATCCCACGTGGACCAATGAGAGAAGGCCACCTCAGAAAGATTTGGAAATTAATTTAAAAATAGAAAATGGCCGATTTATTAGAAACTCAAAACATGAAAAATGTTTGTTTTATTTTTTTCTATTTTTTTGTGATTTTTAATTAATTTTATGAAATAAAATAGGGTATTTACACTTTAGTGCTATATATAGGTATTTACACAATATGGCTTTTTAATTTTTGATTTTTAATTTGTTATTTTTGTACATTTTTATTCCCATTTTATATTTTATTTATTTATAGCATAAAATTAGGAATAAAAGGGTATTTTTATTTAATTTTTATTATTTATATACAAGGGTGAAATAAATAGATATATACATCTATATACATGGTATATGTACAATGCTCTTTTTGATTTTTAATTTTGTTCTTTTTATTTGATTTTTGTTTTTATGGTTTTTATTTTATTTATTTACAACATAAAAGATAGAATATATACAAATTTTATGGAAATTAATTTATTTATTTAGAAGGCTAAATAAATATAAGAGTGGTTTTATATACAAGGTGAATATGCACAAGTGCCTCTTTTTATTTTCTGTTTGATTTTTCAATTTTTGTTTTGATTTTGTATTTACAAATATATACAAATATATACAAGGCCATTTATTCTATTTTTGGAGGAAAATATTTTTGTTCTATTTACAGGTATATTTACACACATGAGCTCCCTATCTCTCTCTACTTTGGCTTTTATGTGGTCAGGCCCATGCTGAGCCCTCTCTTGGGATTAGGTTGCTCAATATTTATTCTAAATATTTCCCTCTTTTTATTTTTAATCTTTATTTTTTTTATTTTTGCACAAAAACATGCTAATTATTACTTTTTACACAATGCATGCCTTTTGCTAAATATTTGTACTTACACATATCTACATGTATTTGCAAAGGTTTTTGTAGCTAAAATATAAGAATAAAGAATGATGAATGAGTATTCATCAGACACGTGGCGCAGTCTCCTCGCGCGATACCGCTTCATGGATGTGCGGCTGCGATTAGATGATCTCCTCACGATGGACAGCTCTGAGCGCACCAGATCCAACGACGGTTGTAGCGTCTGGGCCTCCTCCTCGATCCGACGGCTGCGAAGGCTGGAGCAAGAACTGCGGAAGAACTCCGGCGAGCCGAGGTTCTCCGAGGTGCTGCTCCTCCTCCGGTGGCGTTCTGGTCTTCAAAATGAGGCTGGAGGTTCCCTGAGGTCTCGTCTTCCTCCCGGGGGCTTCAAAAGAGCTCGACGGTGGCCGAGGTGCTCGCGAGAGGGTGGCGGAGCTGTAGAGCCCCGTGAGCTCCGGCGAGGCTCCAAAATTGCCTCCAGGCTCGAGTCAAAAGCGTTTGACCTGCAAAATAAAGTGAGAGGGTCCAGGGCAATGCCTGGACCCCACGGTGGCGAAAAGGTGGTGCGACGCGGTGGTTGGGCTCTCGGCCGGAGGTGCACTCCGGCGAGGCGAGCGATTTGAGCGATTCAAGTGATGGAACGTGAAATTTTTGGGGGTTTTTGATCCTAAAGCTATGGCGAAGCTAATGCACGAAAAATTAGAAGGAAAAATGGCTGCCTCAACGGTCAAGGACCGGAGGGAGGGTACCTCGACCGCCGGAGTTGGGGGAGGTGGTGGAGACGCCTCCGACTTCCTTTGCCCTGGCTGAATGCACGGAGCTGGAGCTGTCACCTCCAGGAGTGCTTGAAGCACGAGAGGAGCGAGGAAGGGAGGGCCGAAGGTGTTCAATTTTGAAATTGAAGTCGGGGGTGCCATATAAGTTGTTTGACCCGATGACTGAAGAGGTCCAAAGATCAAGGCGCATCGAGCTGATCTTTGATCCAAAGCCCAAGGTTTCACTTGGGCGGGCATCCTCGATCATGGAGGATGAAAAGTCAAGAAGGGCGCGACATGAAATAATGCAAGGATTGGCCTGGAAAAATCGATAAAAAGGGGTCGAAACCAAGGCTCTGACAAGCTGCTAGGGCTAGGACATCCAGTTGACCAAGGTCAACTTTGACTGTCGCTTGATTGGTCCACGTGGACCAATCAGGAAAAATCCCTGGAAAAAGGATTATAATTTCATTTAAAAATCGAAAATGATTTTATTAATTTTAGGTTATAAAATAAAAAAATTATTTATTATTTTATGTAGTATTTTATTCTGATTTTTAATTAGTTTTATGGGCTATATTTTTACAAGTTTACGTTTATACCCCTTATAGGTATAATATCTATATATTTTATTCTTTTATTTTTATTTTGTGTATTTTAGTTTTATTATTTTTATTTAGTATTTTATAAAATCATATAATACTTTTATACACACAAATATATTTTTGTTTTATTTTATTGGTGTGTTTTGTATATTTAATAAAATATAAGTATAATTTATATAGGTATAAGTATAGGTAGTATACCTATGTATCAAATATACAAGTATTTTTATTTTGTATTTTATTTAGGTGTTTATTCTGATTTTAATGTGTATAGTTATTATAAGTAATATTTACATAATTATAAAAATATAAAAATCTAAAAATAATGAATAAATAATAAATTGAATATTTTAATCAGTACTATAGTACAATGTGGGTCCAAAACTCAACTTTCAAACCGTAGGTCCGCCAAATGCGAAACTACTGCCATTAAATAGCTTATTTTATTCTATATACAATTAAAGGTGAGTTTGCTGCATTTGGAGCTTTCATTTGTGAGATACGGGTCTGGGAAGTTGGGATTCTGGATTTTTATTCAGACCATAACTTTTTATCTGTAAATTATTTTTGAGTGAAATCAATTTTGTATTTTTCTATATAAAATTATCTACAACTTTCATGTACGACATTTCTTTATTTGATGTATAAAAAGTGGAACCAAAAATAGGTCCCAAAATGAATAAATAATGAATGAAAAGTATAAGTATTTTGACTGTATTTGGCCCTTATCTCCCCCTACTTTATTTCTGGTCGACCTATTCATCAAGATGCCTAGGTCTCGGGGTTTCGGGTCATAAAATATTTACAATATTTTATTCTTTTTCTTTTCTTTTATTTATTCTATAATTTTTGCTTTAATTACAGTATTTTATACACTATTTACATGTACATGCATGAATGCTAATATGCTCTATTTAATGGTATTTACATGCATTTGCTAGGGTTTTTGAGGCCAAAATGATAGAATAAAGATGATGAAATGTGGATTCATCATCCCCCTATACTTTACCTTTGCTAGTCCCTAGCAAACACTTATGCAATAAGTGCAAAAGAAAAAGAAAGAAAAGAAAAAGAAGAACTTGGATTTAGTTTAATTATCAAACTTGTCTTCACAAAAACAAAGTTTGGAGCTTAAGTCGGACCTTTGGAATTTTAGTGCGGGCAGAACCTTAATGAGAATCGAGTTTGAAATCCAACAGTCCTTGAGAATCCCAAAACTCTGCCCAAGTCTCCTCAATAGCCAGGTCAGAATTATTTCAATTCATACGCAAACTCTTACGACTATGAGTCTGACTCGTACAGTGTAAGTGATGGCGGCTCTCCCCAACTGAAATGACAAAGAAACTGACTTCTCCAGTACGACAACCCAATGATTCCCCAATCCAACAACTCCATCCTCGAGGAGCGGGGTATTCCCTTCTAAGTTCAAGTGGCAACCAGCTCAAGAGGAGGGGGTGAAGAGAAGAATGGACGGTAGCCAATGTAGCTACCTATCCTGGGATGCAAGACCAGTGTAGTCAAGTCATCCAGCTGCAGGCTCACATATTTGACTTTGGAACTCAAGCTTGCTTATTGGCTTTACAACATTTGTACATACTTTGCAGGCTTTTTATTTTTGTACATGCATGAACATTTTTTTTGAATACTATATACAACAGCATTTACATAAGGAGTTTTTCCTCTTGAGCCAGTAGACTATCCCTCTTTTGAAGCTTTATCGCAACCCACAACCTTCTGTCTTTAGACTTCCTAATCATTGGACGGGTTGGGGTGCACTTCCCTCCCTAAAGGAGGACAAATGTTTCCACTTGTGTGCGTCTCATACCGGCAAATCCAATCCCCTCACCACTCCAACTGAGTTGAGCCATGTGAAAGGTGCAGGTGTCCAAGTTAGGTCATTATCAACAAGAGCCGTGTGTGTGCTCCGAAATACTCTACTTAGGCAGTCAAGAATCCATTGAACCAAGTCTCGTGATCCTCAAAGAATTAAGTCAACTAGACCTGAAGTACCTCAAACCCAGTTCCTATAAGGTTCCTGTTATTAGGTATATTTTAAGGTCCAATCAAGCTCCAATCTCCGGATTTCACTTAAACTCGTTCAACTATCAAACTCAATCCGAAAAATGCTCATGATATGCAATGCTATGCAGAAAATATTTTTGTGATGCAATTTTCAAGATTTTGAACTTTTTATGGATTTTTGAAAAGATGATGATGATGCATATACATTTTTTGTATTTTTAAAAAAGATTTTTCAAGTGTTTGTGGATTTTAGTTTTGTAAATGTTTTTGGGATTTTTGAAAAAAAAGTTTTTGGCTCAAAGTTAGGTGAAAACTATGTACACGGGAGTGCTTCTTATATAAACAAGAAGTGGATTTTAAGAATACAGGGTAAGTGCTCAATTATATATATAGTGGATTTTAGTGAGATGTAGGTATTCCTCAAACTTATTTAACACAAGTTTTTCAAAGAATTTTCGAAAACTATAGTCCAAAATAGTTTCTACAAACATTTTTTAAAAAAACATGTACACACATCTGAAAATCATTTTGCAAAGGTTTTCCAAACATTATATATATATTTATATATATAGATTTTTCAAAATATTTTTGCAGCCATTTTTCAAACCATTTGCAAATCATTTTTCAAACAATTTATTTTACACAAAGAAAATAAATTTTGCAAACCACACATTTTTACAAAGGTTGAAAACATGTAACAAAACATTTTCAAAATAGTTTTCAATAGATTTTCACAAAGATTTTCAAACTATTTTACAAATATTTTGCAAAAAAAAATTTTCACATGTACAAAAAGAATTTGAGGAACAAAACACCTTTTTATTAAGGGTTTTAATGAATTTAAAAGAATTATTAGCCATATTATTAAGAAAATACGAAAGTACGAGTTATGGCTAAAGTATAGACAGTATATACGACCCCCCTATACTTAGCTTGAGCTATGTCCTCATAGATCGGAGAGAAAAGAGAAGACATAACTCATACTAAGTATAGGCAAGTCTAAAGAATAAATAAATGAATCAATGAGAAGTTGATCGTCCCCCCTATACTTAGGATCAAATAATCCTAAGTATAGCAGACAGTACACAACGCAGGGAGGGTCAGGGTGGGAATGAACAAATCGTACTCGGATTGTCTCCTTCTATACTTAGGGTAAAATATCCCTAAGTATAGACAAGAAGAGGAGACAATAGAGAGGATCAAAGAATATCGAAACTCATGGTGCACGCCCCCTATACTTAGGACAAAGTATGTCCTAAGTATGGAAAACTGTTTACAAGGACGACACCTTTTTGATACAACAAGAAGATAGAAAAGGAAAAGAAGAAAAGAGATTAACAGATGAAAGAGTGATATTGACAGATGATCTGTACATCGGAAAATGGAAGTGATCACCAAGTATGAGATGCAGATGATAAGAGTCAAAGAACACATCTCATACCGGAAGAATGGGGGCAACGTCAATGGTCGGCGGATCATGATCTAGATATAGTTTCAGGCGTTGACCATTGACACGGAAGGTAGAGGAAGATGACGGCTCGGATATATCAATACTGCCATTGTCATGTACCTTCCTGACCACATACGGACCTTTCCACTTGCTCTGTAATTTCCCTGAGAATAATTTCAGCCTGGAATCAAACAACCATACTCTCTGATCTGGCTCAAACTGTTTATGGCTGATGTGGGAATCGTGCCATGTCTTCACTTTCTCTTTGTACTGTAGGCTGCTAGAAAAGGATGTATCTCTCAGTTCTTCCAGGGTTGCCAACTCTGCTCTCCTTTGATCTCCTATACTCTCAGGATCTAACAGTAACTCAGTGACTGCCCAAAAGGATTTATGCTTGATCTCCACTGGCAAATGGCACGGCTTGCCATAGACGAGATGAAAGGGAGATGTCCCCAATGGATTCTTGAAAGAAGTCCGATAGGCCCACACGACCGAGTCCAAAAGCTGTGACCAATCCTTTCGATCTGGGCAGACAACCTTCTGCAAGATAGTCTTTATCTCCCGGTTCGAGACTTCGGCACTACCATTAGTCTGAGGGTGATATGGCGTGGCAACCCAATGGTCAATGCCGAACTCGTCTGCAAGGGCCCTAACCTTGTCATTGATGAAATGAGACCCCCCGTCTGAAATCAAGACTCTAGGTACCCCGAACTGTGAAGTGATATTTTTCCTCAAGAATTTGCACACGGTTTTAGCATCTGCAGCTCAGGCGGGGATGGCCTCAACCCATCGGCTGACATAATCCACAGTGAGCAAAATATGCTCGAATCCCTGACTCTTAGGAAATGGGCCCATGAAATCAATCCCCTATGCATCAAAAACCTCACAAAAGTGAATGGGTTGCATGGGCATCATGTCTCTCTGTCCGCAGGTTCCCATCTTCTGACAGTCAGTACATCTCTTCACGAACTCATCAGAATCCTTGAAGAGAGTAGGCCACCATAGGTCGGATTGAAGCACCTTCTGTGCTGTTCTTTTTCCAGAATGATGCCCTCCTGCCTCAAGCTTGTGGCATTATGTGAGGACGCTATGCTTCTCTTCTTGAGGAATGCACCTCCTCCAGATGTTGTCCCCTCCTTCATGATAAAGGACGGGATCCTCCCAATGGTAAAACTTGGCCTTCGCAAGGAATGTCTCGAGTTTCTGCCTGGGCCAACCTTGTGGGACCGTCTTGGCAACAAGATAGTCCACAATGTCGGCATACCATGGGAGCGAGGTGATAGCCAAGATCGCCTCATCTGGAAATGCCTCTGTGATAGGTACGCTGGGCTCAGATTCCTCAAGATTCTGCAATCTGGAGAGATGATCCGCCACCACATTTTTAACTCCAGGCTTATCCTTAATCTCAATATCAAATTCCTGGAGCAGAAGGATCCATCTAGTAAGGTGTGCTTTGGTATCCTTCTTGGCCATTAAGTACCGGATGGTGGTGTGATCTGTGTAAATAGTCACTCTAGATCCAAGAATATAAGATCGATACTTATCCAAAGCAAAGAGTACGGCCAGCATCTCTTTCTCAGTCACAGTATAATTCCATTGAGCGGCATCCAAAGTTCGGCTGGCGTAGTGAATGGCAAACGGCAAACCATCCCTTCTCTGTCCAAGCACAGCCCCAACGGCAAAATCTGAAGCGTCCGTCATGATCTCGAATGGGAGAGACCAATCAGGTGGCTGAAGGACAGGAGCCGAAACAACCATATCTTTGAGAGTCTCAAAAGACGCAAGACACTTATCATTGACAATGAACTCGGTGTCTTTCGTCAGCAGATCAGTAAGCGGTCGGGCAATCCGACTGAAGTCCTGAATAAACCGTCGACAGAAACCGACATGCCCCAGAAAAGACCGCAACTGACGCAAATTGGACGGTGGATTGAGTTTTCTAATGATATCCACCTTGGCCGGATCAACCTCCATGCCCCTGTTGGAGACGATATGACCAAGGACCGTCCCTTGAGTCACCATGAAGTGACTCTTCTCCCAAGACAAGACAAGATTGACCTCAATGCAGCGCTGAAGCACATGGTCTAGGCAGTCAAGACAAGCATCGAACCCGTCGCCATAGACTGAGAAGTCATCCATGAAGACCTCTAAAAAGTCACCCACCATGTCCGAGAATATGGACAACATGCAACTTTGGAATGTCGCCGGAGCATTACATAGACCAAAGGTCATCCGTCTGAAAGCATAAGTCCCAAACGGACAGGTGAATGTCGTTTTCTCCTGGTCTTCGGGCGCAATGGCCACTTGATTGTATCCGGAGTACCCGTCAAGAAAACAGTAATGACTCTTCCCAGCTAGCCGCTCGATAATCTGATCGATGAATGGCAGCGGGAAATGATCCTTCTTGGTGGCCTCATTTAATCATCTGTAGTCCACACAGACCCTCCAAGAAGTGGGTACTCGGGTAGCGATCTCCTCTCCAGACTCATTCACAACTGTAGTGATACCCGTCTTCTTGGGCACCACATGTAACAGACTAACCCATTTAGAGTCGGAGATGGGGTAGATAAAATCGGCGCTCCACCACTTAGAAATTTCTTTCATGACTACGTCTCGAAGATTCGGGTTCAACCGTCGTTGGAACTCACGCGACGGCCTAGCGTCATCCTCAAGATAGATGTGGTGGGAGCACAGAGCCGGACTAATCCTCTGGAGATCAGCTATACTCCAACCTATCACCTTGCGGTTTCTTTCAAGAACCTCCATCAAACGAGATTCTTGTTCTCCAGTCAAACCGGTTGAGATAATGACTGGGTGCATATCTGGCTCACCCGCAAGGAATCTATACTTCAACGACTGCGGCAGAGGTTTCAGTTCTGGACAACTGAGAGGTGGCAGATCTGGCTTCTGATATGTCTGTGTGAAGGCGACCAGGTCTGCATGGGAGAACTCTCGCTCTGCATGAATCTCTGACGAAGGGCGGCCTGCTGAATCATCAATAAACTGCACCGGCTCACACTCTATCTTGGTTGTTGGCTCAGAAGGAATCAGACAAGGAAAATAGTCATCGAAATCATCCCAATCAATGTCTGAATCCGAGGGATCAGAAGAAGATGAACAAGATTGAAAATCATCAGCACCACTCGTCCCAACACTGTCAGCCTCAGGTGTATACTCGTCCAGGAGTGTGCTCTCCAGGCTCTCGACTGCCATGAGCTTTAGATATAGTGAATCTGTAGGCAAGGCGAGGGTCTGTGCTATAGGATCTGTCCAATTGGATTCATCATTTGTCATCACAAAATCACACTCCTGGTGGATGTCTAGCTCTTCCTCTGTCCCGTGCGCTGCTTCGCTGGATTGCTCTGAGCATTCTAGTTCTCTGGCTCTTGTTTCTTCGATCGTCTCTATTTGTATGGTTTCGCCCTCTACGCAAAAACACACCTTCCCACTGTCATGATCGATCACCGCCTTGGCTGTGGCCAAGAATGGACGTCCGAGTATGATAGGGGCATCGATTACCGACTCAGGGATCTCCATGTCCAACACAACGAAGTCCACGGGAAATTTCAGGCCCTGAATGGTAACAACCACGTCTTTCAATAACCCCTTCGGCCTCTTAGTCGACCTGTCAGCAAACGGAAGGACTGTCCTGCTCCTAAGAAGAGGACCAAACTCGAATCGGTCGAGTAAGGCTGCCGGAAGAAGGTTAATTGAAGAGCCGCAGTCTAATAGAGTACGATCAAACTGCTGCTCCTGAATCTCGCATCTGACATAGGGAGCTCCTGCATCTGGTCTTTTGGCTGGCAGTTTGTTCTGAATAGTGCAGCAAGTGGAATGAGTGAGCACATGGATTTGATCTCTGTGGTTCCTCCTCTTCCTGCGGATGGTAGTTTTCTCCTTCAAGTTCTTTTTGAAGAGGGGGATGTGCTCAAGTGCTTCCTGTAGAGTCGGTTGAATGTGGAATCTATCAATCATCTGATTGTTGAACTCTACCTGCTGGTCCTTTTTTGGATTTTCTCTTTTATTCCCCTTCGCCCGGCGGAGTGCCTCAAGGAAGGGGATGGTAGGGGCCTCCTCAGATGGAGGACTAGGAATAGGTCCCTGTGCCTGCGAAGGGTTAGAATCCATACAATCATCATCATTCAACACATATGGATCTGCAATTTGAACAGAAACCTTTCCTTTATTCATATTTTTGTTTTTCTTGTTACCACAGTCTATAGATACAAAAGGTGGTAACATCACAGAGGGACGCTCAACAAAAGTAGATGTGGTGGCCTCAGTACCACCATCGGTGCCTGTCTTCGCAGCATCAGCACCGCGCTCTGGCTTTGCATCCAAAATGGTGGTATCAGCACCACCGTCTGCATCTGGTCTCACGACGGCCTCAGCACCGTCGTCTGGATCTCCATCATTGGTGGCATCAGCACCACCGTCTTCAACATCATCATTAGCAGCATCAGCACCGCTACTCTGCTCCTCTAGCGCTCCTGGTCTAGCTGGTGGTTGTCGCTCGGAAGAGGCGCCGCCGGCTGGCATCCTACCGCTCCTAGTAGTCACAAAATCAGCATCATACAAAGAAAGAGATATGTCACTCAAATAGTCACTAGGAGAGGTATCCTCTGTAAACTCTACCTGCTCAGACTTCCTTTTCAGATTGTTCGGGTTAGGTTCAATTTGAGCGGGTATGGCGGCCTTGCCTTTGAAGATTTCCCTCATCTCCTGCCGGAATTCATCCATTTCTTGCCTGAGGGATGCTCGCTATTCAGAGAGCAAGTGGGCAAGATCATCCAGAGCTGGGTTCTCAAAAGTGGTGGTTTGAGAACCAGATGGGTTCCCTTGCAGGAAATGAGGTTGTTGCTGCTGCTGGTATGGATAGTTCTGGGTAGGCTAGGAATAAGACTGCTGAGGCTGCTGACGCTGCCTCCACTGTTGTCCCTGATAGGCGGGACGAGGACCCTGATGGTACTGTTGCGGTTGGGCATACGGGGGCTGCTGATGCTGCTGTGGTTGCTGGTTGCTCTGCTGTCCTTGAGCTGGATTCTGCTGCTGAGATGAGGAACACAGTTGCCCCAACGAAATCCAGGGTGATCACGACGAATCCCGGGCTGAGGGTACCGGTCGTACCAAATCCCATTGACTTCCATCAATGGTTCCTGCTCGAAGGAGGGTGGAGGAAGAACTGCCAGTGGCTGCTCCGGCTGATATACCACCATCTGAGTGTCCTGAGTTGGCGGCTGCGCTGGGTAGTACTGTAGCAACGGGACCGGCTCTGCCTGGATGTGGTTGACCTGGCGGTACGAGACAGAGGGTTGGGATGAGTTGCTATTGCTCAGATCAGCATGTGACCTGGGAGGCTGCTGGGAAGAAGTTTTTGCCTCCTGGACGCAAAGGATCTGCGTCTTCAGGTCACTCATCGTCTTGGCAATCTGGTCCATCTGGGCCATGCCTTGCATCTGCTTTTTCTCGAGGATCTCGAGACGGTCCAACTTCTCACTAATTATGCCCATGTCGGCTGCGGTTGATTCTGCTTGGGCAGCGGTTGCCGACAAATTGTTAGGACCGACATCGATGCGGGCGATCCTCTGGAATGATCCCTCTCCTTGCGGGGGCTTCTGCTGTGTGTAAACACGGGCTTGGGTCATGACGGTTGAGTTCTCTGCCATGCCTTCGTAGATGGCCCAAACGTCGTCCTCACCCTTGGAAAAATAGGACCCACCGCAAGAGGCATTTACTAGCCCCTGCAGCTCCGGTGTCAGCCCACAAAAGAAGCTTTGAACTAGATTGGGCTTGGAGATGTCGTGATGTGAACACCGGTCAATGAGCTCTCTAGATCGATCCCAGGCTTCATGAAATTGTTCGTTAGGGATCATTACGAAGTTGCTAATCATGGCTCTAGCTACATTCGTCCGGCCGAGAGGGTAGTACTTCTTCAAATACGCGGTCCGGAGATCTGCCCAGGTGTCGATGAATCGCCCCAAATATTTGAGCCAGTATGCGGCTCTATCAACCAAAGAGAAAGGGAAGGCGATCATCTTGATCGTGTCCTCAGTCATCAGCCTATCATGGATTGTGCTGTAGATCATTTCAAATTCTTGGAGGTGGAGGTGTGGCTCTTCGGTCGGCAACCCGTGGAATTTGGGTAGAAGTTGAATTGTGTGGGGCCGAAGCTCGAAATCTCCATGGATAGGTGGAAGTCTAATCCAACGATGAGTGAGGGATGCTGCTGGATTGTGCAATTCCCTCATGATAGTCTGTGGCGGTCTCTCAACGTCAGGATCACCTCCTCCTGCATCAGGTCCATTTCCTCCTCCACCACTGCCACCGCCCCTAGGTCGGTTTTCTCTCATCTGTGCTATTTCTCTCATGAGATCACCCATGAAGGTTCCCTGGTCTCGGATCTACCTCTGCATGGTCTCCAGGGATGCTAGAAGTGAATTGTTGATGGCAGCTTGATCAATGAAAAATGGCGGGTGCTCATGATCATCAGGATGCTCTCCTCTGTCAGCCATGTTTGGGTTCTCTGAAAAAGCAAAAGAACCCATCTCAGGTGCCGTCAAATGTTCTGAGCTCTGCGTTGCACTAAATTCTGAGACTCTTGGACTGATGGAAGGGGAATGAGAAGGGTGGTCGAGGGGGAACAGGGTGGAAGTAAACTCGGGCTCGGAGAGCGGACTCTCCGAGGTCGTCCTAGATGAATGAGGAGGAGTGCTGGATAGCGGTGCCGACAGAGTCGGCCTAAGAGACCTCCGTCCCATCATCTTGATTATTGGGAAGAGCACGGTGAATGCAGAAAAAGAAGGAAGAAGGGAGAAGCAAAATTACACACAATTGTGCTGTGTTTTTTATCTTGACCTGAAATCAACTAGAAATCAAACACAAAATAGGGGTGAGTTCACAAACTCAACACATGAAGCCGTGAAGGTTCGGCTTTTATCTTGTCGGTTTTAGCTTGAATTCATGAATTTATCTTATCACGAGTCCTTAGAGCGCTATGCCTAAAGGAGAGAGAGTACTACCGGAAAAGTATTCCCGTACTTGTCCTCCTCCTGTGTAACTTGTAGCTTGCGCTTTTTAAGGTCCTTGTAACCCTTCCTGGATCCCTACTCAGCCAAAGAATAAGAGGGAGGAAGTCGAAAGGCAAAACCGATACTTCGGACCTCGCTCGCAACGGAATCACCCGTGAGCGTGCAAGATCCTACTCGGACGTAGACGGTGAGACAGACACACCCGTGAAGGCGTGGCCTATGCTCGGTACTTCAGACAAGGTCGGCGCTCACATAATAGTGAGTCACCAATGGCGACCAAGCCCTACTCGCCTATGTACGATAGTAGCGCCAATACTTCGGAAATCCAGGCGATACACAAGGCAGCCACAAGCTGAGATTTGGGCTCTAATCCTTACGAAGCACTCTGCTCACTTGGAAGGAGACCTTCCCATGCAACCTAAATACAAGTGAGGGTATTACTCTCCCCAATCAATGAATCCAATTACCAATTTTATTTTTGGTCAAGGTTTTCTTAGCGGTCCCTTTTTTAATTTTTTTGGTGTTATCGCTTCTTTTGAGTTGATTCAAACAAGCGCCTAACGATTTTTGTATTTTCTTGATCCTACTTTGTCCAAAAACAGAGGGAGAATAGAGTCGGAAAAGCCAATGTGAGTCGACACCAAGGTGGAAATATCACCTTTGTGCCTAAATGATGGATGCAAAGTAAGAAGACTTACAGCGAATCCCAGCTCTCTCCATGCGGGATGCAAAGTAGAAATTTATAAACCTAAACTACATGCCGATATGCAATGAGGAAATCGTCCAAAGATAGGCAACTGCTACGTGAAGAACCACAAGCTAACCACTAACCTTCAATCCTAATGTCCGGTCTAGGCTCACCTCTCCTTCTCTCGACACATCGAGTTTAGGAGAAGCACTTGGCGGGATGAGCTCACGGCGTGCGGATCGAAGACTAATAACTAACTGTTTAATTAGACTAAGTCCAAATACAATCTATAGGTGCATGCAAAGGTTATTAGTGTGTTTGGACCTAATCTAATCGAACAAGCAAGCCTACAGCTAAGGGCTCAATCCACAAAAGAAATGAAAATGAAAACAAAACCGGAAAATGACAATCGGAAAACGCGATGAAATCCGCGGTGAGCCCCCGGGTGAACAAACACCCGGAAATTAAGCCTGGAAGTTCAAGTGTCCAAGTCCCTGTATTATTACAAATTAATAATCACTCTCTCTCAAAAAGAAAATGCAAGCTAATCTAATCACTCTCTCACTCCTCCTGCTCTCTCCTGCCGACTTGGCTTAAGAAAAGCCGGCTCCGCTTCACGTGGTTGCTCCGGATCCCCTAGGCGATATACCTCGCTCCGCTACAAATGAATCTCGTATTTAATCAACAATTAACCCACACTCTAGATCAAGCAATAAGAAATAAATGTGAAGTTAAAATTTATTTTTAACTCTAAATAAATGGTATATAGAGCAAGTATGCACAGAGTTCGAACACAGGGAGAAAACAAGGTAGATCAAACAAGTGTGTATGTGAGTGAATGTGCAGTGCTGTCTACACTATGCAATACAAATATTTTTGTGGGTTTTTAATTTTTTAATTATTTTTTTTATTTTAATTTTTAATTTTGTATTTTGATTTTTAATTTTCTAATTTTTATATTATATATATATATATATATATTTCAATATTAGAATATATAAGCTATATAATAAAAGAGAGGATGGGATATTTATAAAAATATGCAAAATTAGCCAAAAATTCAGAAATAAAATATTTTTGGTGTTTTTAAAAAATTTTACTGTATTATTATTTTTGGGTAATTTTCAAAATGTTTTTGATATTTTTTTAAAACTGAAATAAAGAAAATAGTGAATTAACAATCTGGTCGAGACTAAAATGGGAAGGAAAAATATCAGATTATCTCAAAATTTTCCCTAATTAGATTTAAAACAAAGAGAATAAAATAAGGAAGAAACATGAACTGAGTTTGTATTTTTTGGAGTTTTCTATGATTTTTTAGAATTTTTTTGAAGTTTTTAAGTATTTTCTAATTTTTAAGGTTTTTCTTATGAAATTTTTAGTAATTTTTGGACTGACACTAAAATAGGTTAAAATAGACAGTAGGTAATTTTTTTGGAATTTTTCGAGGTATTTTGATATTTTTTGGTATTTTCTAAGCTAGACAGTACTGAAATGGCAAGTTTTTGATTTTTAATAAATATAAAAATGCAATAAAATAAAAAACTAAAAATATTCAGTACAATATTTGTTGGAAAATTGCATGTATGCCCCTGGATGTTTCAATATTTGCACATATGCCCCTACTAGGTTGAATTATTTTTGTGTGTTTGTCTGATTTCTTTAAGGCATCATTTTAATTCGAAAAGTTCTCAAAAATTAAAGTTAAGCTCCTGTTCACTTGCACTTTCATGTCATATTTTTAGTTTTTGATTTTATTGCATTTTCATATTTATTAAAAATAAAAAACTACTATTTGTAGCGGTGACGTGGCAGAGGACCTATGTGCAAATCTTAACAAGTTCGAGGGCCTATTTGTAAATTTTACAAAATATTTAAACTACTAATTAAAGTGTCTGGACTCAAATAAAATTACAAAAGCGTGAGGGGTATACTTGTAAAATGCCCTCGCAAAGGAGATCTGACGGCTGGGGGTCTTCACTTGGACACGTGGCACAGTCTCCTCGCGCGATACCGCTTCGTGGATGTGCGGCTACGATTAGATGATCTCCTCGCGATGGACGGCTCTGAGCGCACCAGATCCAACGGCGGTTGTAGCGTCTGGGCCTCCTCCTCGATCCGACGGCTATGAAGGCTGGAGCCAGAACCGCGGAAGAACTCCGGCAAGCCGAGGTTCTCCGAGGTGCTGCTCCTCCTCCGGTGGCGTTTTGGTCTTCAAAATGAGGCAGGAGGTTCCTTGAGGTCTCGTCTTCCTCCTGGGGACTTCAAAAGAGCTCGGCGGTGGCCGAGGTGCTCGCGAGAGGGTGGCGGAGCTGTAGAGCCCCGTGAGCTCCGGCGAGGCTCCAAAATCGCCTCCAGGCTCGAGTCAAAAGCGTTTGACCTGCAAAACAAAGTGAGAGCGTCCATGGCAAGTTGCCTGGACCCTGCGGTGGCAAAAAGGTGGCACGACGCGGTGGTTGGGCTCTCGGCCGGAGGTGCGCTCCGACGAGGCGAGCGATTTGAGCGATTCAAGTGATGGAACATGAAAATTTTTTGGGGGTTTTGATCCTAAAGCTATGGCGAAACTAATGCACGAAAAATTATAAGGAAAAATGGCTGCCTCAACGGTCAAGGACCGGAGGGAGGGTACCTCGACCACCGAAGTTGGGGGAGGTGGTGGAGACGCCTCCGACTTCCTTTGCCCTGGCTGAATGCACGGAGCTGGAGCTGTCACCTCCAGGAGTGCTTGGAGCACGAGAGGAGCGAGGAAGGGTGGACCGAAGGTGTTCAATTTTGAAATTGAAGTCGGGGGCACCATATAAGTTGTTTGACCCGATGATTGAAGAGGTCCAAAGACCAAGGCGCATCGAGCAGATCTTTGATCCAAAGCCCATGGTTTCACTTGGGCGGGCATCCTCGATCATGGAGGATGAAAAGTCAAGAAGGGCGCGACATGAAATAATGCAAGGATTGGCCTGGAAAAATCGACAAAAAGGGGTCGAAACCAAGGCTCTGACAAGTTGCCAGGGCTAGGACAGCCAGTTGACCAAGGTCAACTTTGATTGTTGCCTGATTGGTCCACGTGGACCAATCAGGAAAAATCCCTGGAAAAAGGATTATAAATTCATTTAAAAATCGAAAATGATTTTATTAATTTTAGGTCATAAAATAAAAAATATTTATTATTTTATGTAGTGTTTTATTCTGATTTTTAATTATTTTTATGGGCTATATTTTTACAAGTTTATGTTTATACCCCTTATAGGTATAATATCTATATATTTTATTCTTTTATTTTTATTTTGAGTATTTTAGTTTTATTATTTTTATTTAGTATTTTATAAAATCATATAATACTTTTATATACACAAATATATTTTTGTTTTATTTTATTGATGTGTTTTGTATATTTAATAAAATATAAGTATAATTTATATAGGTATAAGTATAGGTAGTATACCTATGTATCAAATATACAAGTATTTTTATTTTGTATTTTATTTAGGTTTTTATTCTGATTTTAATGTGCATAGTTATTATAAGTAATATTTACATAATTATAAAAATATAAAAATATAAAAATAATGAATAAATAATAAATTGAATATTATAATCAATACTATTGTACAATGTGGGTCCAAAACTCAACTTTCAAACCGTAGCTCCACCAAATGCAAAACCATCGCCATTAAATAGCTTATTTTATTCTATATATAATTAAAGGTGAGTTTGCTGCTTTTGGAGTTTTCAGTTGTAAGATACGGGTCTGGGAAGTTGGGATTCTGGATTTTTATTCAGACCATAACTTTTTACCTGTAAATTATTTTTGAGTGAAATCAATTTTGTATTTTTCTATATAAAATTATCTACAACTTTCATGTACAACATTTCTTTATTTGATGTATAAAAAGTGGAACCAAAAATAGGTCCCAAAATGAATAAAGAATGAATGAAAAGTATATGTATTTTGATTGTATTTGGCCCTTATCTCCCCCTACTTTATTCATGGTCGACCTATTCATCAAGATGCCTAGGTCTTGGGGTTTTGGGTCATAAAATATTTTCAATATTTTATTCTTTTTCTTTTCTTTTATTTATTCTATAATTTTGGCTTTAATTACAGTATTTTATAGACTATTTACATGTACATGCATGAATGCTAATATGCTCTATTTAATGGTATTTACAGGCATTTGTTATGGTTTTTGAGGCCAAAATGATAGAATAAAGATGATGAAATGTGGATTCATCACCTGGCTATTGAGGAGACTTGGGTAGAGTTTTGGGATTCTCTGGAACTGTTGGATGTCAAATTCGGTTCTCATTAAGGTTCCGCCCGCACTAAAATTCCAAAGGTCCGACTTAAGATCCAGACTTTGATTTTGTGAAGATAAGTTTGATAATTAAACTAAATCCGAGTTCTTCTTTTTCTTTTCTTTCTTTTTCTTTCTGCACTTATTGCATAAGTGTTTGCTAGGGACTAGCAAAGGTAAAGTATAGGGGGATGATGAATCCACATTTCATCATCTTTATTCTATCATTTTGGTCTCAAAAACCCTAGTAAATGCATGTAAATACCATTAAATACAGCATCTTAGCATTCATGCATGTGCATGTAAATAGTGTGTAAAATACTGTAATTAAAGCAAAATATATAGAATAAATAAAAGAGAAGAAAAAGAATAAAATATTGTAAATATTTTATGACCCGAAACCCCGAGACCTAGGCATCTCGATGAATAGGTCGACAAGGAATAAAGTAGGGGGAGATAAGGGTCAAAATACAATAGAAATACATATTCATTCTATTCATTCTTTATTCATTTTGAGACCTATTTTTGGTTCCACTTTTTATACATCAAATAAAGAAACTTTGTACATGAAAGTTGTAGATAATTAAATAAAAAAATACAAAATTGATTTCACTCAAAAATAATGTACAGATAAAAAGTTATGGTCTGAATAAAATTCTAGAATCCCAACTTCCCATACCCGTATCTCACAAATGAAAACTCCAAATGCATCAAACTCACTTTAATTGTATATGGTTTAAAATAAGCTATTTAATGGCGGTGGTTTCGCATTTGGCAGAGCTACGGTTTGAAAGTTGTGTTTTGGACCCCTATTGTATACTTGTACAGATTCAAATATTCATTTTATTATTTATTCATTATTTTTATAATTTTATATTTTTATAATTTTGTAAATATTACTTATAATATATATGTACATTAAAATCAGAATAAAAACCTAAATAAAACTCAAAATAAAATACATGTATATAAAATGCATAGGTATTATACCTATAAATATACCTATATAGTACATACTTATATTTTATTAAATGTAAAAAATACATCAATAAAATAAAATAAAAATATAATTACGTGTATAAAAGTATTTTATAATCTTATAAAATAATAAACATAATTAAAGAAATTAAAAATACCAAATAAAAATAAAATAATAAAATATACATGTAATATACCTATATAGGCTATAAAAAGCAACTTCTAAAAATATACCTCATAAAAGTAATTAAAAAATACCATAAAATACCTTATAAAATAATAAACATATTTCATTAAATAACCTAAAATTAAATAAATCATTTACTATTTTAAACGAATTTTTAAATAATTTTTAGGGGTTTTTCCTGGTTGGTCCACGTGGACCAACCAGGTGGTCTGGACTGTTGACCAAGGTCAACAGTCTGACCTTCACCTCTGTAGCCCTGTCAGACCTTGTTTCACCCCCATATTCACGGATTTTTCGAGGCATCTCCTTGCACCATTTCATGATGCGCCTTCTGTGACTTTTGCTCCTCGACAATTAGCCATTCACACCCAGGTGAAACATTGGGGAATGGAGCATTGATTCGACTGCTATGCCTCGGTCTTCCCCACCTGGCCGTCAACCCTACATAACCCAACCTTGATTTTCGATTCAAATTCGAACCCCATTTTCGTAACGATTCTTCCCATTTTGGCTCGTGTTTGAGACCTGGAGGTGACAGCTCCAGGATCAGATCTTCAAGGAGGCGAAGCGTCGCGGGCTTGGGCGAGTTCCACCCACCTCCGGCCACGTTGCTGTCGAGGTATCTTCTACCTCAGGGTCTGCCCCTTTGAGGTGTCTATTTTCTTCTTTTTTTGTGTCTCTTTTAGTCTCTGTAATCCTAGGATCAGCCATCCATCTCTATCTCCCATTCTCATCGCTTAATTCGCTCAATCGACCCCCTCGTCGGAGCAAGCTCCGGCGAGCATCCACATCGTCGTTCTCCCCTTTTTGAGAACCCACTAGAGGTAGAGGCATTTTCCCTCGACCTCCTTAACATTTCTTGCAGGTCCTTGGAGTGTGAAGAACACCTGGAGGCATTTTTGACCTCGCCGGAGGTACGTAGGCCCCCTCTTCTTCTCCGACGTCGTGGAGGAGCCTAGGAGGTCGCCAGCCCGTTTTGAAGCCCCGGGCGTGGAGAAGACAACCGCAGGAGCATCTTGGTCCCCTCACGAGCTTCAGTTCACGCCGGAGGGAGGCGCTATCACCGGAGGAAGGTCGCCACGGCGGACCTTCTTCCATGTTCGTTCACCATCCGCCTCTGTCGTCCGATCAAGAACCAATGCCCAGATGCAGCAGCAGCCGTAGGATCTGATCGCGTCCCAGCCATTCGATCATCTTTGCACGTTCTAATCCAGACCGTTGGGAGGCGAAGCAGCATCACGCATCGAGGGCGCGCCACGCGTCAAGTGGACGGTCCACAAACGTCCGATCCCGCCCAAGCGTGGGTAATTTTGCTTCATACCCCACCGATTTTTGTATTTTATATTAAGTACTAAAACTTTCGTCGGTTGTTGTATATTTTTGTGACATTTGCATTTATACCCTCGGTCGTTTGTAATATTACACTTTAGCCCCCGCCTGGCGCACGTGCTTGTCACATGCGTCTGGGCATTTTGCAGAGGGGTCCCAGGGCTCTTTTCGTAATTAATTTTAGTCTTAAAGTTTGTACATGCAGCATAAAACTTTGGCCTTTTTGCGTTTGGACCCCTGCACGTTTTGATAATTATATTTGTGCCCCTCCCAAGCGCGCGTGCCTGCGCACGTGGCCTTAGTATTTTTACAGGGGTACCCCTGCGGCGTTCATTATTGTTATTTCGTCCATTAATTTGCATATTTAGTATTATATTTTGTGTGAAAATTGCAGAGTGGCTCTGGAACTTTTGTCTATTTACATCTATGCCCCTGGCCTGCATGTAGTTTCTTGCTGTTATCTCTAATTTTTGCATGGATCCATAAATCACTAAAAAATCCCCAAAAATCAACTTAGACTCTTGCTGGATTGTAGTTTCACTCCAACATTTTTATTTTGCATTTCATTGCATTTTAATATTTATTAAAAATAAAAAACATGCATTTTAGCTACTGTCTATCTTAGAAAATCCATAAAAATTATCAAAACCCCTTGAAAAATTCCAAAAAAAATTTACCTAAGGTCTATTTTGGTCTATTTTAGTATCAATCCAAAAATCACTAAAACTTTCAAAACCAAAACCTTAAAAATTAGAAAACACCTAAAAACATCAAGAAAATCTAAAAAATCATAGAAAAATCCAAAAAATATAAACTTAGGTTCTGTAGGTTCCCTATTTTATTTCCTTTATTTTAAAATTAATTTGGAAAAATTTTGTTATTGTTTGATATTTTTCATTCCCCTTTTTAATCACATCCAGTAGCTAAGTCACTGTTTTCTTGTATTTTGACTATTAAAAATACCAAAAAATTCAAAGAATTATAGAAAAATCACAAAAATAGTATAAAAATATAAAAAGACCAACAATTTTTTTCCTAATTTTTGATTATTTTTCCTTATTTTTCTAAATAGCTTATCACCTCTTTTCTTATATTGTAAAAACAAAAAATATATAAAATATAAAAAGAAACTATAAAATCAGAAAATTTAAAATCAAAATAAAAAATTAAAATTAAAATAATAATAATAATAATAATAACCCACAAAAATATTTGCATTATTGTAGACAACTAATCACATCACATCATTTTTGCATTTTGCCTGATCTATCCTACCTTTCTCCCTGTGTTCGACCTCTACATACTTTCAGTATACACTTGTTTGTAGAGTTAAAAATAAATTTGACTCCACTTTTATTCTTCATTGCTTGACTTATATATTGTGGGTTCATTATTGATTAATTAGGGATTTTTGAGCGGCCAATACACTGACTGTGGTTTCGCCTTGTGAAACCATACGACCCTCGATTTCTCCAATTATCATCACCTCTCCTTGTGAAGCTGGCCAGTTTAGCCAAGTCTCCACCAAGATCTGCAGGTTTTCTTGAAGCTTGGACTTTTTTTGGGTCAAATATTTATTTGGTAGTAGGCTTCTTTGTATTTGGATTTTTGGTGGTTCTGCTTGGATCTTGTTGTGCCCCTACGGATATGGAATCTTTTTTCCGTACATGTTTTGGGATTTTAGAAAAAATTGTACCCAGCCGTCTATCCCTTTTCCGAAGCTTTATTTCAACCCGTACTCCGGTCTTTAGATGTCCACGCTACCACAAAAGAAACTCACACAATCTTCTAACACCCCGTCTGAGTTGAGCTAAGTGCATAGTGTGAGTTTATAAATTAATTCTCTATTCTAGAGTCGTACCCAGAATGAAGAGATCAGGTTAGACACTAAGAGTCAAACGCTGCACATTGTCATGTGGAACTCAAAGAATTAATCCATAGGCCTAAAGTTTCTAAAATCCTATTCTCGGTAAAGTTCCTTTGAAAATTAGATGGATTAAGGTCAAGTCCAGATCACTCTCGGTTTCTGCTCATAACTCGGTTCAGAACCCAAAGGCTTTTCACAAATGCAATGAATGTAATGTTGGATGAAGTGCAAGTATGTGAAATGCAAACACAATTTTTTTTACTATTGTGATGTTTTGTTAATGCAAGGATTTTTTTGCAAAAAAAGAATAAAAAGCTTTTTTTTCAAAATTTTTGGTCGGACACAGTCAGTGTTAGTAGCAAAACTTCTTTTTTTGTTTTTTTTCAAGTTAGTTACCCACCCCGTAAATACATATAGACTTACGCGAAAGTACGAGATATGGGCAAAATATATACATAGTATATATAAACCCCCTTTACTTAGCAAATGTTGTGTCCTCAGAGCACAAGAAGTGTCGAGAAGACATAGCTCGGGCTAAGCGTAAAAGAGTGAAAAAGAAAAAGATAGATCGATCCACCCCCTATACTTAGGCTGTGAACAATGTAAGTATATAAGAAGAGCGAAATTGATGCGATCGGGTTGTGTGAATGAGGAGAGTATATACATATGAGCATCGGTTCCCCCTATACTTAGGCTTTGGTCAGCCTAAGTGTAGAAGAAGGATGGAAATGAAGTGATCGTGAGAAGGAGATAATGGAATGTACATATGGCATCGGTCCCCACTATACTTAGACCTTGGACTAAATAGAGGAAGAAGATGTACAAAGAGACTGATGGGGTCGAGAGGGAGGGTGGGTAGCCGATGATTAAGGCAGTTTTCAGCCGATCTTCTTGTGAGCCTGTGGTGGGAGATCGTAATGATAAGAACGATATAAATCATATGATTCCCAACCATTATCAGTGTTATCCTCAAAGAAATCATGCTGGATAGTAGATGAAGCGTATGAGTCAGATGAAAGATAGCCATCATCGGAGTTATCCTCAGAGGAATAATATTTGAAAGTGGAGGCACTCCAGATATTTTTGTTCTTTAAATTCTTCAGTTGTTTTCTCAGAATTCGTTCTTTCTTGAGATCAATCGGTTCGTCCTCTGATGATGAATACTCTGAAGCACCAGTCTTAGCTAGTTCATAAGAGATTATTCCAGTATATTTAATGAGACCAGGAGAATCAGCTTTGGATGAATAGTAGTGAGGAATGGAAGTCATCCAACAGAATCGAAGTTTGGATCCTTGCGAAGATAGGGTTTTAGGACTGTCGAACATACCTCACTGATGTAGATTACCTTTTCCGGACCTGATGAGGGATCATCAGGCGATTCCTCTTCTGGAAGGTCAAAGACGACTTTCTTTTTACATGAAAGAGGACCACCGCCCGATTGGGAGGGGGGTGGGAAGATGGCACGTCCGTTGGGGGCATGTGTTCTGCACGTGCGTCCTTATTTTAGAAATACAATATAAAAGGGCCCAAAATGGGCGACAAGTGGTGGCTTCAGGAGCGACCACGTGTCAGCCGCTGAAAATTCGAAAAATAAATACGATAGTAAATACGTATAAAATAGTAAATGACCTCAGATCAAAAAACTTTCTTCACGAAAGTTGCTCGTCTCGATGAGATCTAGAACTTTTATGAAAACAGCAAAAATAAAATCGATCATTTGCGCAAAGTGGTGTTTTTGAAGTACTCTATGTATATAGAATACCTTGATTTTTGGGTTTTATAATCTTTTTGTCATTTTTAAACTAGATAAAAATCCAGAAAAAATATGATAGAATCAAAGATAAATATTTACACATTAATCTATTTTTTGGATTTTTATTAATTAAGAAAAGAGAGTAATAAAATAAAATATGAAAGAGATAATTTTTGTACAGACGGTTAGTGAAGACTCCGACTCAGTTAGTTTCTTTGATTTCAAGCTCAGTTTGGATTTGGATTTTTACGCATTTTAATAAAACTTTTATCAAAGAATACAAATGAAAGAAAACTAGAATAAAATGGGTTAATGATAAACCGGGATCAAGCGAGGGTCAAAATATGTCTCACACAAGGCGGAGACAAAGTCGTTGTGGCGACCACTCACGAAATCCCAATTAGTCAACAATTAACCCACAACAACGATCAAATAATGAAAAGCAAGATGTGGAGTTAAAATTTATTATAACTCTACATAAAAGATGTGTATAGGAGCAAGTATGTAGAGGTCGAACACATGGAACAAATAGGATAGAACGGGCAAAATCAATGCTCAAGAATGAGTGATATATTTGTCTATGAATGCTATTTTTTGTGGGTTTTTAATTTCAAAGTTTTTTTATTTTATAATTTTGTATTTTGATTTTTAATTTCTGATTTTGTATTTTCTTTTTATATTTTATATATTTTCTTTTTCTTTAAAACAAGATATATACAATAAGGGAAGGAGAGAGATAATGTGTTTATAACAATAGGTAAAAATAAGCAAAAATTAGGAAATAAAATATTTTTGTGCTTTTTATGTTTTTCTAATGTTTTCATGATTTTTCTATATTTTTCCTAATTTTTTTGTATTTTAAAGTAAAGAATACTTAAAATAGGGAATAAAATAAATGCCCGAAATTAAAATGGAGATGAAAAAAAATAGGAACCAAAATTCTCCAAATTAATTTTAAAATAAATAAAATAAACAAGAGAAAATTAGGAAAAAGGAATTATAGTTCTTTATTTTTTATGGATTTTTAATATTTTATAGAGATTCTTGGAGTTTTACAATTTTTAAGAGTTTTCTTTTGTATTTTTTTAATGATTTTTGGTCTGAAGTTAAAGGATGCAAAAACACACAAAATATAATTTGTAGGAATTTTTCAAAAACGTTTTATAATTTTCATGTATTTTCTAATGCAAACAGGGATGAAAATACATGTTTTTGAATTTTTATAAATATTAAAATGCAACAACAATGCAAAATAGAAATATGGATGAGAGAGCAATGCAACAGGAAGCTAGGGTAATTTTTTGAGATTTTTAGGGTTTTATAAATGCATAAAATAAGTGCTAGAAATAAAAAGAAATTACACTGCTAGTAGGGGTAGTTTCGTAATTATCCAAAAATCCGAGGGCCAAAGTGCAATTTTTCCAGAAAATTATAACTAAACAAAAATGTTTATAGACCAATCAGAAATAAGCAAACCCCAGCAGCTTTCCTGCAAAAACGCCACTTCTCACGTGACTCGCACGTGCCTGGCAAGGACCTACTGGTAATTACTAAAAATATGGGGGCTAAAATACAAATTTTCCAAAAAGTTAATAACTTAAATAAAAATTTCCGGACTTAGTAGCAATACAAAGATCCCCAGGGTCCTGGCCGCAAAATGTCATGCCTCACGTGCACAAGTCACGTGAGGTGACGTGGCCAGGGACGAAAGTACAAATAAGGAAAGTTCGAGGGGCTATTTGTAAATTTTACAAAATAAATAAAGTGATAGATGAAAGTTTAAATACTAATTATTAATTACAAAATTGGCCAGGGTAGGATTTGCAAAACCCAAGGCCTGCGGATGAGACGACAGATCTTCCTTCACTTGAACACGTGGCGCGCCCAGGGAGGTCGATACCCTTTCACGATCGATGGCCGCGATTAGAACGTTGATGAAGATTTGACAGTGCTGTCACGCTTGATCGGACGGCGGCTGGAGATTCTGGGACCAAGGCCTAGGGATGAGCATGGGCCGGGCCTGGGCCGGGCCCTACAGGGCCCACGCCCAGGCCCATTTATGTTTGTGGGCTTTGGGCCGGGCCTAGGCCCACTAAATTTTTTTGAAGGCCCAAGCCCAAGTCCAGCCCAATTATTATGGGTCGGGCCTGGGCCGGGCCGGCCTATAATGTCTCAAAAATCAATTGGGCTTGGACCGGCCTAAAACTTATGAGTCTAGACTTGGTGGGCCCATATATGTGGCACACCCTCATTTGGTTATTTTGATTATAATCTTTGTTATGATGTATTTATTAGTTATTTAGGTCTTTATTATTTAGTTATTCTAGTGTTTTGCACGGATTTGGTCATATCTATGATTCTACGATATCTATTGGAAAGAGTTTCATAGAGATATTATAGAAACATGTGGGCTTCTATGCGGGCCATGCTATCGGGCCTAATGGGCCTAATTTTGGGCTTCCATGCGGGCCGAGCTATTGGGCCTAATGGGTTGGGTCGGGCTTAGCCCGAGCCTGACCCAATTGTTAAATGGGCCTAAATCTTTGGCCCGAGCCCAACCCATAAATAATTCGAGTTCGGGCTGGGTCGGGCTATGCGGGATGGGCTTCGGGCCGGGCTGGGCCGGCTCAGCCCAATGCTCATCCCTACCAAGGCCCGATCCAACGACCGTAGGCCTCCCTGTAAGAACGGGGAAGAACACGGCCGAGCTCGAGCTTCAATCGGCGATCTGGCATTGCTCCGGCCTCCTCTTTCGCTGCAGCAGGGCTCCTACGATTCCTGGAAGAGTCCTCAACTCACCGACGGAGCCAAAATGGCTCGATGAGCCTCGATGCACCGCGGCAAGGTCGGAGAAGACGATGGGGTCCAGGTACCTGGCGTTCTCCAAAATCGACCCCTCTTGGGAGTCCTTGGGGCTCCAGTACCTGCAGTGAGCTCCAAGAAGACAAGATTAGGGAGCTGGGGGCTTTAATCGGTACATGGCATGAAGGATGGTACGGGGCGGAGCTCTCCAGCGGTTGGCAGCGGAGGGAGAGCAAGAGTCGAGGTGAATGAGAGGTGCACATAGATGTAGAAAGCGAGGGGGATGCGAATGGAGGTGGAATGACGCGGCGTATCAACAGGGAGGAGCATAGTGGGTGTTTGCCGGAGGCGAGCTCCGGCGAGGGGATGTAGGACCGATTCACGCGATGAATCGTCAAAGAGAGCGGTGTAACTTCATCCTGGAAAGTATGCTAAGCAGAAGAAGTGCACGGAGAAGCAAGAATATCACCTCGACAGGATGAAAAAGCCAGGAGGAAGGACCTCGACACCGGTGACCGACGGAGATGGTGGAAACCGACACAGATGTCGCCGAGGCTCGCCAATAGTGGGTGAAGACTCCCCTGTCACAGGAGACACTCCAGAGCAAGAGAGGCGGATCGTTGCTAGATCAAATGGGGTTCAATTTTCAAAAGAGGTGAAGGGTGGTTTTTTAATAGGTTGACGAGCAGCTGGGAAGATCGAGGCGGATCGAGCAAATCGATGGTCCACAGCCCAAGGAGAGGCTTGGGCATGTAAGATCAAGGAACGAGGCACAAAAGTTGCGAATGGATCGACATGAGAAGATGCAAGATTAGGCCTTGAAAAAATCAAGAAAACAGGAGGAACCACAGGTCTGACAACATACAAGGGCGGATCAGACAGTTGACCCGCGGTCAATAGTCCGACCCACGTGATTGGTCCACGTGGACCAATTAGGAAAATCCTCCTGAAAAAGATTTCAAAAATCATTTAAAAATAATAATTGATTTTATTAATTTTAAATTATTAAATAAAAATGTTTATTAATTTATAAATTATTTGATTATGATTTTTATTTATTTTTTCAAGGTATAAAATTACAAGTTACCTTTTATGGCCTATATAGGTATATATATCTATATATTTTAATGATTTATTTTTATTTTGTATATTTAACTTTATTTATTTTGTTTTTTATTTATATATTTATAACTTATTTTTATGGACTTAAATATATTTTTATTTTATTTTTCTGATGTATTTTATACACTTAAATAAATAGAAGTATTAATTATATAGGTATATTTGCAGGTATTACCTATGTATTGTATACATGTATTTTATTTTTGTATTTTCTTTATGTTTTTATTCATGTTTTAATACACACATATATTATAAATAATATTTACAAAATTATAAAAATATGAAATTATAAAAATAATGAATAGTAAATAAAATGAATATTTTAATCAGTATAAGTATACAATAGTGGGTCCAAAACCTAACTTTCAAACCGTAACTCAGAAAAAATATGAAACCACCTTCATTAAATAGCTTATTAAAAATTATATACAATTAAAGTGATTTTAATACATTTCGAGTTTTTATTTGAGAGATGCATGTCTGGGAAGTTGGGATTCTGGAAATTTATTCATATCATAACTTTTTTCTGTACATTATTTTTGTGTGAAATCAATTTTGTAGTTTTCTATATTTAATTATCTACAACTTCATATATAAAGTTTCTTTATTTGAAGTATAACAAGTAGAACTAAAAGTATGTCCCAAAATGAATAAAGAATGAATTAAATAAAAGGGATTTTTATTGGTTTCTTACCCTTATCTCCCCCTACTTTATTCCTTTCGACCTATTCATCTAGATGCTTAGGTCTCGAGGTTTCGGATCATAAAATATTTACAATATTTTATTATTTTTCTTTTCTTTTTTTATTATATAATTTTGGTATTTAAAATAATATTTTATACAATATTTACACATACATGCATGAATGTTAAAATACATGAATTAGAGGTATTTACATGTATTTACTAGGGTTTTTAGGCCAAAATGATAGAATAAAGATGATGAAATGTGGATTCATCATCCCCCTATACTTGCCTTTGCTTGTCCCTAGCAAATACTTATGCAATAAGTGCAGAAAAGAAAAACAAAGAAAAAAAAGAAGAAAATTGGATTTAGTTTAATTATCAAATTTGTCTTCACAAAATCAAAGTTTGGAGATCAAGTCAGACCTTTGAAATTTTAGTGCGAGCGGAACCTTAACGAGAATCGGATTTGAAATCCAACAGCCCTTGAGAATCCCAAAAACTCTGCTCAAGTCTCCTCAATAGCCAGTCAGAACTATTTCAACTCATACGCAAATCCTTACGACTATGAATCTGACTCGTACAATGTAAGTGATAGTGGTTCTCCCCAACTAGAATGATAAAGAGACTGACTCTCCATCATGACAACCCAATGATTCCCCAAACCAATAACTCCTTCCTCGAGGAGCGGGGTATTCCCTTCTAAGTTCAAGTGGCAACCGGCTCAAGAGGAGGGGGTGAAGAGAAGAATGGACGGTAGCCAGTGTAGCAGCCTATCCTAGGATGCAAGACCAGTGTAATCAAGTCATCCAGCTGCAGGCTCACATGATTTGACTTTGATGCTCAAGCTTGCTTATTGACTATACAACATATGTACACTCCGGCGGGCATTTTATTTTTATACAGGCATGTCCATTTTTTGGAGTTTTTTTTGAAATACTATATACATCAGCATATACATAAGGAGTTTTTCCTTTTGAGCCAGTAGATTATCCCTCTTTTGAAGTTTTATTACAACCCACACTCTCCTGTCTTTAGAATTCCTCATCACTGGACGGGTTGGGGTGCACTTCCCTCCCTAGAGGAGGACAAGTGTTTCCACTTATGTGCGTCTCATACCGGCAAATCCAACCCCCTTACCACTCCAACTGGGTTGAGCCATGTGAAAGGTACATGTGTCCAAGTTAGGTCATTATCAACAAGAGTCGTGTGTGTGCTCCGAAATACTCTACTTAGGCAGTCAAGAATCCATTGAACCAAGTCTCATGATCCTCACAGAATTAAGTCAACTAGACCTGAAGTACCTCGATTCCTGTTCCTATAAGGTTCCTATTATTAGGTAGATCTTAAGGTCCAATCAAGCTCCAATCTTCGGATTTTACTTAGACTTGTTCAAATATCAAACTTAATCCGAAAAATTCTCATGCCATGCAAATGCTATGCGGAATGCAGAAAATATTTTTGTGATACAATTGTCAAAGATTTTGAACTTTTTATGGATTTTTGAAAGATGATGCATATGCATTTTTTTGTATTTTTCAAAAAGATTTTTCAGATGTTTTTGGATTTTAGTTTTGCAACTTGTTTTGGGATTTTTTTAAAACAAAAGATTTTGGATAAAAACTAGGTACAAATATTTATAAGGAGAAGCATCTTATATTTACAAGAAGTGGATTTTAAGAATTTACAAGGGGTAAGTGCTCAATTTTATAAATATATAAATACAATGAATTTGAGTGTGATGTATATATTCCTCAAACTTACTTGAAAAAGGTTTTTCAAACCATTTTGAAAACTATAGTCCTAAATAATTTTTACAAACAATTTTTACAAACATGTACACACATTTGAAAATCATTTTGTAAAGATTTTTCAAACAGTCTAGATAGATTTTTCAAAATATTTTTGCAACCTTTTTCCAAAGGGATTTTTACACCCATAACCTTGAGTAATTTCGTAATAACATTCACAACCCTGCATAATCACGAATTACATGAGAAACCTCGAGTAATGATTAACTCTTACATGACATAACCCTGTGTTATGTTCTGTTTGAGATGTTTGATGGTTTCCGTTTGAAAAAGATAAAATTGCCCATAATATTCTTTCTTATTTACGAATCATGCCATGCCTTCTCTCTTCATCACTTTGGAGGGGGCAAGGTCACTCCTGACGCCGCAGGCAGTCCGCACACCTTCCCTGCCTGCAAGTCCACTCAGACCCTGCAACCGCCTCTCCCCCCGTCGACCTCTGCAAGAACCCTCACATCTCCGTCAACCTATGCAAGACCCACCCCCGTCGACCTGTGCAACCTCCTCCCCCCTTCCCGATCGATCTGTGCAAGCCAGCCCTCCCCCCCCCCCCCCCCCGGCGACCTCTGGAAACCTCAGTCGACCCCCTTCCCAACCCCCGGTACCCGGGCAGAACACAAGCCTCACTTCGGTCGATACCCCACCCTAAACCCCCCGCCCCGACACAAGCCCCCTGACCTCTGGAAACCTCCCTCCCTCCAGATCACAAGCCTCACCCGACCCCCGAAATCCCCCACTCCCCCCCACAAGCCCCAATCTGACCTCTGGAACCTTCAACCTCCCGACGCTCTCTGGAAGCGCCCCCCCCCCCCCCTTCGGAAGCCCCTCCCCCTTCGGTAACACTGATGCTAACAATGGCATCGACCCACTGGAAAAATTATTTGTCTTGTCCACAAGGCTTTGTGTGGGAGTATTAAAATCGTAATTCAAGTCATGAGCTATATATGCTGCTCCTTCCAACACCTCCACTACCATGGACATGGCTGGCCTTTTCACCCGATAGCCAACTTCAACATCTCCTCCAGTTCCTCACAATCTCTCTACATATCTCTCTTGTTCTTATCAACCACATCCAACCTGCTACAACCTTCTCCTCTACAAGTGGAAGAAGTTGAACCAACTCTTCTGGCCGAGAGAGATCTACATTCTTTCTCCCACAGAGAATCTCTATGACCACAACACCGAAGGTGTACACATCGACCTTCTCAGTGATCGTGGAGGTCAACCACTCTAGAGCTATGTATCCCGGTGTCCCTCTCATCATGGTCATCACAACACCTTGGTTCCTTTCAATCAGCTTGGCCAACCCAAAATCTGACACCTTCGGAAGCCCCCCCCTCTTCGGAAGCCCCTCCCCCTTCGGAACCCCTGCACCCCCACGCAAGCCCCACCCGACCTCCGGACCTCCAAAAGCCCCCCCCCCCCCCCACCTTGCGAGCCCCTGCGTGGTCCTTGTATCTCTCTCCCTCGGACCATGCCCCTTCCCGCCGCGTGAAGCATGTCAGCTTGGTTGCAGGTGCTGGTTCAAAAGAAAATGATAGCAATGATATTTTTTTATTTAGGTTAATCCCAGTCGTTAGATCATTGATTGGTTAGATTAACTCAATCATTGGTTGAGTTAATGAAGTAAAGTAACGGAAGGTCATGGATGTAAGACGGCACACTTATTCAAGGTCCTGAGCGTAATTCACGATTATGCAGGGTTATGAATGTTATTACGAAATTACTCAGGGTTATGGGTGTAAAAAGCCCTATAATGAATGGTCTATTGTGGTATATTATTCTATTATAAAGCCATAAATGTACTTAATCAATATAATATATATGTATAATATTTGTCATTATATATTCAAAAATATTTTTTTATGTATGTGAAATATATATATATATATATATCATATATACTTTATTAATATATTTGTGTGTATTTGTATATTTTAAATTATTTTTATAGATTGTTTAATCGTATTTATATGTATATTTTACACTTGTTTTATCTAACCGGTTCAACTATTATTCATCCATGCGTCGGTTTAAAACCGGTTCAAAAGAATGATACGTCGTCATCCCAATTGAACCAGTTCAATTTCATGATCCAATCCGATTCGACCTCTCTCTGGTGACATTTCAAGTTCAATCTCTTGGATTTTCATAATCTTATTTATATTTTGGTATTCGCATTCAAGGATATGATACCAATTGTTCGTATCTTTCGCACTGTTGATAATATCTCAAAATAAACAAGGACATGATAACATTTATATTTACATATGCATCCAATCGTTTGCATTCTTATAAAGTTCGGAATTAGTGGAAGCAGTGAAAGCTTCCAACCAAACTAAACATACTTATCTTGTATGACTCTTTGCATCTGTTAGTCGAAGCTAAAGTTCAAATAATTAGGGCCTTTCAAAATATACAGGTCACCAGCAACCTGATCCAGATATTTTAGCCATATATAGGAAAGAAATACCTAAATGAGCTTAATTAGATTATTTGTGTACATCAGAATGAACCTTTAGCGAACCTCTAAAAACATCATCAATAATTATTTGAATTTATCAATAATCGATATTGAAGCAAACCTAGAAGTTGGACCTTGATATCAATGGAAAAGTTAAGTTAGCTGGACCTTGAAGTAAATCGAGCATGGTTTCACAGATCGCTGGCAAATCTCATAAAATATGATTATTCATTCCAATATACAAATTCTAGGTGATGAATTGACCATCTGTAACTATGAATTTTATTTGCTTGATTTTTTGAATTCACAAGGAATATCATATTCGATGATTTATTGCTAGTAACGAATTCACATGAAAATTATCTGCTATCTGCTGATTTTTCTTTTAATCATTACGAAATTTTCATCTGTACGAAAAACATAATCGCTTATGTATCATTATGATAAATTATATTACGACAACTATATATATATATGTGTGTGTGTGTGTGTGCGTGGGTTAAATGGAGCTGTCCCCATCCCTATATCCCTCCTATATGTCATTCGAATTTCGTCAGAAATAGAGACTCATACGACCTCCATCGAAATAGTGTCGATTTAAAAAAACCCATTACCGTTAAAAAATGATTGTCTGGATGGATACCGTAGGAGTTTCTGTTTCTGACGAAATTCGAATGACATATAGGAGGGACATAGGGATGAATATACATGGCGATATTTTTTGAAAAAAAAATAAAAAAATGCTGAAACCGACGGGGCAGCTCCGTTAACCCCCCCCCCCCTCTCTCTATATATATATTATATCCTTACCCTTTGGCAATCTCAAGATTGCCGCGTAATCTTTTTCTCGGAGTGATATTCTATGGAATTCAAAAAGATATCCATGTTCTTTGCCAGATCATTATGACGAATTATATCCATTGCCTTTCGCCGTGGATCTCCATATATATATATATATATATATATATATATATATATATATATATGGGAAAGGGAGTATGCACTCTGGTGCATGTAATTTTACATGCACCGGGGCCTATATCTCTCATATTTATTTACCTTTTTGGAAAATATCACCATGTATATTCATCCATATATTCCTCCTATATGTCATTCGAATTTCGTCAGAAACAGAGACTCATATGTCCTCCATCCAGACCGTGTAATTTTAACGGTCTAAGAATTGCTGTAATTGACCTGTTCTAGATGGAGGGCATATGAGTCTCTGTTTCTGACGAAATTCGAATGGCATATAAGAGGGATATATAGATGAATATACATGGTGATATTTTCCAAAAATGTGAAAAAACGTGGAAAATATAGGCCCCGGTGCATGTAAAATTACATGCACCTGGGTGCATACTCCCCAACCCATATATATATATATATATATATATATATATATATATATATATATATATATTTCAGGTAATCTTTTGCTAAAGTTAGCATTGATTTATAAAAATTTTCAAAAGTAAGACGAAGATAAATCATGTTACATTAACAATATCGCTCATAATAATATTGCAACGAATATTACGCTAATCGTGAATTTCAATAACTAATTATGATTTTGTACAAAAAATAATTAATTATTTACGTACATTTAAAACGTCTGATAATATAACAACTCATTCTCCGTGATAGACTAGTTTTATAGTTTTATTTCATTATGCAATGCACAGGTCAGCAGTAATTTATATCCCAAACTCGTGGGCAATGCCGATCAATAAGAAAACCTAATATATGTTAATTACATGTCTTTATTCAATGACACATTCCATAAGATCACGTAGACCTCTAGAGTTCCAGAGAACATCACTTAGTATAAACCTAGTCCTGACATAAACCATATCCAAATACGAGCTTAAGAAACTGCAGCCAAAACAATCATGCCGGGTTGGAGAAGAAGCCATTGATGGAAGGCATGATCTCCGGGGACTTGTTGCGAACGAGCCGTCGAAGTCGGTGATCTGCGTACTTTTCGCCTTCATCGTAGTTCTCAAGCACTCCGGCACTTCTGTTTTTCTTGGTTAGCCTGTGTATCATCACAACACAAAATTCACAGTCATCGCCACTGAAACTCTGCAACAAGGAATAACTGAATTTAAAGTTGATTAAACAAATAAAAAAATCGATAGAGTTCCATTGGTTGCATCAGACAGAACTCCTATAACGATTTCTGGGGTTTCAAAGACGGTGACGGTTTTCTTTGAAGGGTACAATTGGAAATAGGACTTTCAGGGCGATTACATTCTCCTCTTTTTGGAGCTGTCCGCTTATCTTTAGGACTAATTGAGACGCACGGTGTTTGGGGGGTTATCCATATTGGGAAAAGTATTTCTGAATTAAAAAAACATATTTGTCACCGCCAAGTCATCTAATTGCATTAGATGGAGTTGATCTCTTACCTAAAACAACCGATGTCAAAGGTCATTTGATTTTAAAAAAATCAACGTGTTACACTTGTACCCTATTGAGTTTTGCAATCACACTTATGCCCCTAACTTTTTTTTAGGCCCGCTTATAGGTCGGGCTTGGACCAGTATATTTAGAGAATGGACATGCGTTGTCTGATCTGTTCTTTGGCACGCTCATTAAATGGGCGGGCCACAGACGTACCAAAAAATCCAGTTCAAAAACAATAAAACAAAAACTGTATGGAAAAAGTAATTTCTTTTATATTTTTAAAATATATTTTATTTAGTAGTTCACATTCCAAGTAAAGCATAATAATTACTTACATTTAGGAAGTATATGTAATGTTATTTTTTCATTAATCCATGTAAATAATATAAAAAATAAGAAAATAATTCAAACTTGGTCCATGTCGCGGCGACCATCCCCTTAGGATCTGGGTACTCGACGAACTGATTCCACGCACATACATTTTCCGCGTTCGGATTATATGATATACATATAAGCAGAAGAAAATAGCAGAAAAGACTAGAATTAAAATTCTATGTTCCATTCATAACGTGCTCATCTTTACATTTCATTACAATTCACGTCCACAAAAATATTATACATGTATGCATCAAAAACGGTGTGCCCATACATACATTGTACATGACGTGTCTCTCAAAAGTACAAGTAAAGTAAAGAAGAAAAGGATACAAGTAAATATTGGCTACAAGTATTGTACAACAGAAAACCATGTAGCTGCATAAAAAGAAGTAACTCCAAGTAAACAACGATCGCTCACAGTTGTGACTACTTCTGAGAACCTGCATATCCAACATGTAGGTACATTATGAGTAAAGTTGCTAAATACTATATAAAATTTATAATAAACAAGATATAATTAAAATATGCATAAAAAACAACTAGGTAAACTTCCCTCACAAAAAAGTACCACTCTAGTCACTCTATTATGAATAACTCAAGCTTTGTCTTAAGTCTGTGGTATTGGTCCGGGTAAGACCTCGCACTATGACTCCAAGGGAAGAGAAATGCCTTAGGGTTGGGGTGCCTCTATAGGCTTGTGGTGGGGATACAATGCATACTAACTAAGTTCGCAACACGTCCACTTGGCTTCACTCATAAGATTGTCACTCTGATTCCGAAAGCAAATTCCAACCCACGAATCATTGTGAACTGCCCAAGTCCACTACCCACGTGTAAGAGTTTGTCATGGCATTGGGCACGAGTAAGGGCATAGATTTCCAAGATCATTCTTACCGTAGTACGAATCACAACGAATAATCCAATCCTCTTTATGTACATGAGATTATATTCCATTCTCAACTTCATTAACCATATTTCCCAGAACTCCCCCTTTAGTGAAGGCTAGGGTTTGGACCTTAACACATCATGGAAGCATATAGGTCGCATCATATACGACCTAGGGCAATTAGTCATACTAATTTCATTGGACAGTGAGATTTAAAAATTTAAATGATGAAACCACATGATTCGTGAACACTTCTCAGATCTTTTCATCAACAACACAAACAAGTACAAGGATTACCTATTGAAGCGTATTTGTGATCATATCTCTAAACGAAGAGACCTCCCCTCTCAAGTCCAACCTGATAGAGGATGTACTTGCGAGCGCATGGATGAGACTTATGCTTCTCGTAATCCAAGTCGAAGATCCGAGCGAAGAATCTCGTGGTTTTGTCTCACGAAATCCGATGCCTTCTTCACGAGAAAGGAGCGCCGAAGATGGTAGAGGTCCATGAGCAGTCGATTCGACAACATAACAGCATGACGATGATGGTGAGGCTCCGTAGGCCAATATGTGGACAGTCACAATATTGAGATAGAGAGAGAGAGAGAGAGAAAGTGTGGGCGTGTATGAGAACATGGAGAGAGAGAGAGCAAGAGAGTTTCTTGCACTTCAATTGATGTTGTAGAAAAGGCTAGGGCTACCCTCCCTTTTATATCTTATATTGGATGTACATGAATCTCAATCAATGTGTACACGAAATCAATGGTTTAGATTATTTTGTGCTTCCAATAATGCCCATGATTTTACTGCATAAATTTGCAACAACAATTCATTAATTCAAAATGGATTAAATATATTAAAGGATCTTAAATATAATTTAAATTAAATCAAATCAATAAATATGGAAAGACTTGGAAAGAGGGCATGCATCCTTCCTTACATAGAGTGGACGGCCACCAAGTTGACAACTCAATGGTGGTCGTCCAGCCTCTAAGTATGGAAGGTGGCTCCCTTATTCCAAAAATGTGAGATCTTGTATCTCACCAAATCTTCTACATGTGAAACAAATTTTGTTGCAAATTTATTCACCAAAATAATTCCAAATTATTTTGTGATAATTGATATCATGGCATTGAAATTATGAATCATATTCATACATCAAATGTAAAATATAATTTGCATTCTCAATTAATTATTCCATGTGAATCCAATTCACACCAACAGTTAATTCGTAAATACTATTTACAATTAACTCTCTTCAATATATTATAAATCATATTTATGATATATATGATTATTATGGATAATGATATATGTATTAATCATATTCTTAATAAATAAATCATATTTAATTATCTTAAATGACTATTCTCATGAGCCCAAATAATATGAATCATATCCATATTATTCATAATAATTAAATCATATTTAATTATCAATTTTCCTCAGTGCTCATATTCATTATCAATTATAGAATTATTCTCCTTCAAGAATAATGCGCTTTCTCCACGGATACCTGGAGATAAGGACATGATGATTGTACATTCCATGTATAGTTGCTTGGATATTAATATCATATCTCAAATCCATATCTTGGGAACCTCTCAAAGATATTTGACTAAATCAAAACCGTAAATCTAATCTTCTCATTGCATCTGAATCATATTCAGATCAATGTCCAACAATCAAACAAAGATCGGATTACTTTTCTATTGAGAGGAGTCACTAAAATCCAAACCTGTTTCATCATTCCCTCGGAATGGAAGTTATGGTCGTACAATCGTTTATGATCGCATCACCCTCGAGTATTCTTGATTGTACATCATGCGTACTGGAAGACCTAGAATAAACTCGGAGTTTTAGATCACATTTGAATTGTTTCCTTCAGAGTTTTATCATTAAGTTTCTCATTTGATCATTGTGAGTTGTACCCATCATATACTTTACAAAAGCATATATCATACCTACAAATTCATGTCATGCTTCCAAAAAAAGACGGCGATGCATGAAATTTGATCGGTCCCAATACCTCATAAGTGAGCTCATGTCTTCTAATTCAATTGTGAACCTATATGATCCCTTTGAGAGATCGTATTATCTGCATGCCCTCGTATGCACACCAGCTCACTGGCATATAGACCTTGATTAGGTCAGCAACCTAATGGTCTACCTAATGTACATACTCAGTGTCTAGGATGTGCCACTATGCCGTGACAGAATATGACATAGGTCTTGGTTATATCAACCTCGCTAAGTCAACTCTTTGACCTAACTTATCTGATACCTTTGAATCTTTATTCCTATTCAGAGGACCTGCATTAAGAGGTCGGTTAGATATCAACCTTTAGAGAAGGATAGTCATCTCTTTCTTGGTTAGGTCCAGCTCAACCAGTTGTTGAATATGAGCTGAAGCTGAATATTCTATCTTTGTTATCGAAGTTTAATGTGAATGCTTATGAAGAGCCATACACATTCCTTGGGGACGTTGAGTTAGTCTGTAATAATCATAGGCATCCTGGGGTTACTCAAGACTACATCAGGCTCAAAGCTATGCCTTTTGCCTAGGAGATAAGGCATATTACTGGCTAAAGAACCTTAGGGTGGTTGTAACCACCTATACACAGTTCAAGGACTGCTTCCTAAACAAGAAGACCTTGCTCCATCTGACTTTTCCGCCAAGTTGTGCCCTTTGAGTAGAACAAATCAGATGAGGACACGAATAACCATCTTCTCTCAACTTCTTAACGAACTATTCTCTGACACTTGGGAGGGATTCAAAGATATTTTGCATAAGAAGTTGACTATAGTTGAGCATATCAGAGTTGGAGAGCTTGAATAAGCTTCTAAAGCATATGGAAGAACTTTCAGAGAGGGTATCTAGGATAAAGGTACCTAATTTGACTATGTCTTCTGCTCATGTTCATCGTGTTCATCATGTACAGGAACATCAGATGTCTGGGCCTTAGACATGGGTAGAGGACCACTCCTTTTCCCATCTTTCACATCACGATCCGTCTGTAGAGATAACAATAGAAGAGCCTCCTTAGATGTATGAGGTGAATGGTGGTTCTACTCTCAAGACCTGCCACCACACAAGCATGAGCAGGTGATTGACAGATTTCCCATCGTCCCTCTACTTTCTACAACACCAAATTCATCCCTCACCACTTCCTACTCAGCAGCCTAGCTGTTGATTCTCCCACTCCCAACAGAAGCAACATCAACATCAACCGTATGTGTGCCACTCTTCATATCAGTCGGGCCAACAAAGCCCATCATTTCAGAAATACCCACATCAACAATAGTATCAGAGACACCATGGCCAGTCATCGCAATATTCTTCGCCTTCTTAGCTTGGGCATCCTATGCAGTACCTAGGTTCACCGTAGTCCTCTTCATCAGTCCCTACAAATATACCACAATATATTCTCAATGAGATTTGTTCGTACAAGAACAAGATTCAAGATATGTGGTGCGACATCAATTGTTTATCCCGATGATAGGGTGAGAGATCTGCCCCTTTTACCTCCATTCTTGCCCAGGTTCACGCTAATCCTAACAGCCTGAATATGACGTAGCAGCAGCATGGTAATTGATGAATACCCATTCATCACTCTTTATTCTTATATTTTAGCTACAAAAACCTTTGCAAATGCATGTAGATATATGTAAATATAAATAATTACCAAAAGCATGCATTGTGTAAAAACCTATAATTAGCATGTTTTTGTGCAAAAATAAAAGAATAAAGATTAAAAAGAAAAAGAGGGAAATATTTAGAATAAATATTGAGCAACCTAACCCAAGGGAGGGCTCAGCATGGGCCTGACCGCATAAAAGCCAAAGTAGAGGGAGATAGGGGCTCGTGTGTAAATATTTGTGTGAATAAATAAAACTATATTTTCCTCACCCAAAAATATGCTTGTAAATACTTGTATATATTTATAAAAATATAAAAACAAAATAAAAAGTTAAAAATCAAAAAGATCAAAAATACCTCCTTTCATCATGTACATAAACCACACCTATATATTTATTTAGCTTTGTAAATATATAAAAGTAATTTTTATAATTTTTGTAAATAGTCTATGTTATATATTGTAAATAAATAAAATAAAAACAATTAAAAATTAAAACAAAATAAAAATAGAAAAGGTAAAAATACAAAAATACATTGTACATATACCATGTATATAGATGTATATATATTTATTTTACCTATGTACATAAATAATAAAAATAAAATAAAAATACCTTTTTATTCCTTATTTTATTCTATAAATAAATAAAATATAAAATAAGGATAAAAGTGTATAAAAATAATATATAAAAAATCAAAAATCAAAACCCTATATATATGGTATATACCTATATCTAGTACATATTATGTATATAGCCTATTTTTATTTCCAAAAATTAATTAAAAATCACCAAAAAAATAGAAAAAAATAAAATAAAAATAATTCATGTTTTAAGTTTTTGCAAAATCGGCCATTTGCTACCTTATTTTTGAGCTTCAAAGTTTAGCCACGTGGCCTGATTCCATTGGGTCCTGGGGATGTTGACCGCCCGGTCAACTAGCCCCCCCAGGACCACTTCCCACGGGTCTGAGCAGCGGACCCGACTTCTCCAATTATTACCCGCTCAACCCGACACCCATCTCCTTGAACCCCGGGTCCGAATCATCCCCCTTGCATCCGACATCCTCGCCGGAGCCGCTCCCTCGGGATCCGCGCGCTCCTGAGTTTGCCCGGACCCATTCTTCTCGGACCCCTAGCCTTATAAAGCCGCTGCTCCACCACCTTCTCTCTCCATCTTTGGCCATTCGCCTCCTTCCCTGTGAGCTCCAGAGAGACCGCGAGAGTGACAGCGAGCGATTCCACCTGTTGCAGCGAGGAGAGGAGGAGTATTCCACTGATCCGGCGACGTAGCCGCCGTAGCTCCGCCACCTGAGCGAGCTTCGAGCCTCGGGGCAGAGACGTCCCTTGAGGCCAAGACCGGGAGCTTCCCCAGCTCCGCCACAGTCTCTCCGTTCATCCAGGTAACCCCTTAGACCCGCCGTTTCCTTCAATTTCCATTTACCCCCAATTTGCGCCGCCGTCGTTTATTTCCGATTCCGACCACTCCGCCTTCCATCTCGATCATCGGAATCTACCCTCACGTTCGCCTTCGTCCGACGCACCTTCTGCACACACTCACTCAACCCAGCTCGCACAGGAGCTGGGAACCGGGCTCCTCCGTCCACCACCTTCGCCGGAGCCCGCCGTCCCGACGCACCAGCCACCCCCACCTCGCCTAACCGGGTCGAGGCACTTTGCCCTCGACCCGCGAGTCTTTTGGTCCACTTTGCAGGTGCAACCGAGCCCATCTGGGGGCCTCGGTCATTCCGGCCAGGAGACCCAGCTCCGCCGACCTCGCCAGAGCTCCTCGGAGCTCGGCTCGGTCATCAGAGCCCATCGGCAGACGCGGGGACCTTCCGCGATTCTTCTCCGACCTTCAGAAGGCTCCCCGGAGGACCCTAGCGCACGCACGAGCCCGGCGAAGCTCGCCGGGGACCTGTTCTTCCAGGACCTCCAGTCGCCGTCGATCGCCCCCTCCTCGCTCCAGTTCAGATCTTGGCCGTCCATCCTTGGAGCTACCAGCACCGTCCGATCAGAGGAGGGACGATCCGGAGCGCCCACCAGCTGCAGTCGTTCGATCTACACGTGGCGCGCATCCAGCACCCCCGCTTAATAAAGGGTAATTTACCCTTAGGCCCATGTATTTCTCTTATTTCGTTCTAGTCCTGTAAATATTTAAATTAGTTGTTTAGTTTTAGGGTAATTTGCATCTTGGACCCTTAGCTTTCGTTTATTCGCATTTATACCCCTGCCTGTTGTGAGCCACGTGCTTCATCACGTGTTATGTTGGGTTATTTGCAGTAGATACCTTTGTAGTTCTGGATGTTATGAAATGAATGAAATCTTTTTGATATTTGCATTTATGCCCCTGTGAATGATTTATTTCCGCATGTGTGTGATATCTTGGGTAAATTGCAGATAGGGTCCCTGGACTTTTGGTACCTGTTACCAATAAGTCCTCGGGACTTATTTTTGTTACATTTAGGTCCCTGAGTGCCCCAGGCACGCGCGTGGCGCGTGTTTTGCTGGGTTAATTGCATCGGGACCCCCAGAACTTTGGGTATTTGCATTTCAGTCCCTATGCACAGTACCCTCTTTTTATTTTTTAATAAAATATCAAATCACCTCCAAATCCAATGAGAATTTGACACATGGCTCCTGCCATGGTGTAGGATTTTCACGGATTTTTGAGGACATTTCTGATTTTGTTTGTTATTTTTAAAAATTCAAAAACCTATATTTTCGTCACTGTCCAGATTGAAAAATCACAAAAAAAATATAAAAACTCCTTCAAAAATTCCCTAAAAATTAGCTACTGTTTAGTTTAGTTTGTTTGATTTTCCAGCCAATTTTGGCTATTTTTCACCACTGGAAAACACTAAAAACTTAAAAACACTAAAAAGCCCATAAAAATTCTAGTAAATAAATTAAAAACCCAAAAATAATAAACTTGGTACCTAAATTTTCCTTGTTTTACCTACTTTACAGGAAAATTACCTCCAGGCCATTTTGAGGCCCTTAGATGTTTTATCTAGGGACTTTTGGCTTGGCTGGACAGTACCACTGTTTTTAGCTAATGTTTGATTTTTAGAAAATAAAATAAACATCAGAAAATTATCAAAAATTCACCAAAAACATAAAAAAATATAAAACACATAAAAATATTTTTGTTTTGATTTTTGGTTGATTTTTGGTGCTTGTAATAATTTGTTGAATTGTGTTCTTCTTTGCTTTTCTTATTTTCTTTATATATTAAAAATCCAAAAAAATATAAAAATAATTAAAATCCACTAAAAATATTTTGTTCTTTTATTTTCTTTATTTTTACTACTTCGTAGGCCTCTCGGCCAATCCGTGCTCCTTGAGTTCGACCTTGGGTGCTATACCAGGTTAATCACATAGCAGGACCGCTTCTTCGTTTTGATTGATTTTATTCTTCGCGAGTGGTTCATTTTTTGATATACATGGTCTGATCGCTTGGGTCACAACGACCCTATTTCTGTACCTTATACCCGAGTGATCGGACATGTTATCAGAATGGCGCCGTTGCCGTGGAGCACGGCTTAGTAGTTTTATTTTTCCTTTAGTTTTTATTTCCGCGGCTTTTCGTGGCTTTTGTTCATATTCCATTTTTGTTTTATTTTGTTTTATTTTCTTTTTCTTTCATTTTATTTTGTGTGTTTATTTTATTTTGCGTTTTTGCACTTATACCCTTATTTTTCATTTCCCTTTATTTTTCTTTTATTTGATTATTGGTTCTGACCACTTTGCTTTTTCTTGCGAGGGCCTGAGGATCGAGGCGGCTACTCTCGAGAAGCCGACGCAACCGCGGGATTCGAAGGCGGCTCCTTTCTTCGTGGAGCCGCAGGAGAGAGTGAGAGAGAGTTGAGTGGGCGAGGCTTTTTACTTTTTATTTTATTATTGTAATAATACAGGACATTCTCAGAGATACTTGGACATTTGTGGACTTGCTTAGCGGGTCTGTTTCGCCGAGCACCGGTGTGCTCGGGGGACCCTTAGGATTTTCACGGTTTTTCGCGGTTTTGGTTTTATTTTATTTTCTTTCTGCCTTTTCCGGTGTTTACGCGGTTTTTGCTCGAGCCCCTACACTTAGGAATTTCTGGTGATTGTGCCGTAATTAGTAGGATCCCCACACCTAACTGCTTATCTGTTCCTATAGAACGTTAATTGGACCTACTAAAAATCATTAATAAAAATAACCGACTCATTTGCCTTCGTAGCCTACGTGCCGCAGCCCGTCCTGCAAAGCGCTTTCTCCTACCCCTGATTTGTCGGACAGAGGAGGGACGGGCCAAGACCGGACTCTTTGGCTTAGAGGTCGGTGACCGGTTAGACGGTTCTTCGCTAGAAATTGCTCATCTAGGACTCGGCTTTCCTTGCATGTAGAGTGCTGGAGACAAGGTACGCATTTCTGACTTTGCATGCATCATTGATTTCATCGCGCATCGAATTTTTCATCTTCTCCCCCCTGTTTTGGACTAAATAACCAGGAGAACCGAAAAATTCGTTAGGACGTTTGTCTTTATTTAAAAAATACTAAAAAGAGAAACCATAAAATTGGGACTGGTTAATACTATTGATCTTGAAAACCGCTCATCCTAAAAAGTTTGTCTTGGGGAGAGCAACCCCCTCATTGTATGGTTTGGATGCGCGAGAGAGTGACCCGTACCCTAGGTAGAGCCCTCCGGTGCTAGTCCCGACTGATTACCGACTCTTCCGTGCGGGCCAGTCGGTTGGGATAGCATCGGGTATCCTAACAGGTCACGTAAGCGCTCTGATATTTTGTGTGTTCACCAAATAAAATCGACAAGATAATTTGACCGAACTTTCACGGTCTTCAGCTCGCGTTGCGTTGGTGAACCGGGGGTTTGTTTGTGATCATAGTTTTCCAGATCTCATCCGCACTACTCGCCAGATCGAGATGATGGGTAGACGGTCTCTTAGGCAGCCTCTGGCTGCACCGCTTTCGGGCACGTCTGCCTCATCATCTAGGTTGGCCCGCAAGAGCCAAGACCAGCTCACCGAGCCCGAGTACGACTCCGCCCTGTTCCCCCTCGACCCCCTTTCTTTCCTACCTGAGAGACACGAGCCCGAGGAGAGACTGATTGATTTGACAGCACCTGAGTTGGGCTCGTTTGATTTTGCAGACGTCGCTATGGCCGGCAGTTCAGATGATCACTCCCGTCAGCCCGAGCATTTTGTACTAGACCAGGGAGCGATCAACTCCACCCTGATCGCATCACTTGAGACAGTCCAGCAGCAGTTACGCAATCAGGGGGCATTCATGATAGAGATGAGGCGAGAGTTGGAGAGGCTCAGAGCAGAGCGAGACCAGCAGAGCGAGCCTGAGGAGATACCTGATGCAGAGGCACGAGCCGCAGCAGCCGCAGCAGCAGCAGCAGCAGCCGCCGCAGCGGCAGGCGCCGCGGCAGGAGGACCACCACGACCGATGCGGGAGTTGCACAACCCCGGATCGACACTCATGCATCATTGGGTAGTGGTGCCGGCGATCGTGGGGGACTTCAAGTTCCCCCCGAACACCTTACAGTTACTGCCCCGTTTTCACGGACTTGCCACTGAGGAGCCCCACCTCCACCTCCAGGAGTTCCTGATGATCTGTAGCACTGTCCACGATCGCCACGTGGACCAGGACACGATCCGGATGATAGCCTTCCCTTTTTCACTGGCAGATAGAGCAGCCGCCTGGCTGAAGCATCTAGGGAGGTTTGTCTACACCTGGGAGCAGCTCCGCACCGAGTACTTGAACAAGTACTATCCACTCGGGCGGACGAATGCAGCGAGGGCCCTGATCAGCAACTTCTCCATGTTCCCCAACGAGCAGTTTCATGAGGCATGGGAGAGGTTTCGAGAGCTCCTAGACAGATGCCCGCACCACGACATCTCCAAGCCGAACCTAGTTCAGAGCTTTTTCAGCGGGTTGACGCCAGAGCTTCAGGGTCTGGTGAACGCTTCTTGCAGCGGGTCCTACTTTGCCAAGGACCACGACCAGGTCTGGGCCATCTATGAGGAGATGGCCGAAAACTACATGGTGATGTCCCAGACTAGGTTGTATACTCAGAGACCCCAGCCACAGCAGCCAGGACCCGTGCAGTACCAGCGGATAGCACGGGTAGATGCAGGTCCATCCAGTTCGTCCGCAGTCGCAGCAGCACAGGCAGAGTCGACAGCTGCGGACATGGGCATTATCAGCGAGAAGTTGGACCGCATGGAGCTGATTGAGAAGAAGCAGTGCCAGAGCATCACTCAGATGGAACAGATGGCACAGGTTCTGAGCGACATGAAGACCCAGCTCATGTGTCTTCAGGAGGCACAGACGGCTCCTCAGCCCCGTCTTCAGTCGCGAGGCGACTCCGGCAGCAGCAGCAGCTCGTCCCAGCGCTCCAGCACCCTTGTGCAGCCTAGACAGGTTCACCTTGTACAGGCGGAGCCGTACCAGCAGCCGCAGCCCACCTACCAGTCCCCACCATCTCCAGAGATGCAGATGGTGGTCTACCAGCCGGACCAGCCTCTGGCAGTACTCCCGCCAGCCCCCTACGATGCCGAGCCGTTGATGGATGTCAACGGGATTTGGTATGACCGCCCCCAGCCTGGGATCCGACGAGACCATCCCGGATTCAGGTGGGGGAGTGGTGGTGCCCAGCCCCAGCAGCAGCCGTCGGGACAGGGAGGGCAGTACTCCCAGCAGAGAGATCACCAGCAGCCGCAGCAGCAGTCCCCAGCATACCAACAGCACCAGCCATCATCCTTCGTTCCTCGTCCCTATCAGCAGCAGGGACAGTCGTGGAGACGTGAGCAGCAGGCTCACCCAGTTCAGCAGCAGCACCCTTCCTCATACCCCTCTTACCACCAGCAGCAGTTCCAGCAGCCTCACCCCCAGAGAGGCTACCCCGTCGGGCTCCCACGAGAGTCCCGCTTTAGATGATATCGCCCGCCTCCTCATGGACCAGCAGGCCACATTCAGACGGGAGATGGACGAGTTCCGCCAGGAGATGCGGGACTTGGTGAGAGGGAAGTCCGCCATTCCAGCTCAGATCGAGCCGAATCCGAATAACCTCAAGAGGAAATCTGAGCAGGTAGTACACACTGAGTTTGCCACTCCTAGTGACCCATTTGTTGATACATCTTCGGATCTATTTGATGCTGATTTTGTCACACTTATGAGCGGTAGGACCCCAGCAGGCGGCGGCGCCTCATCTGAGCTTCACCACGAGGACACTTCAGAGGCGCCACCTGAGGAGGAGGAGAGCGGTACTGAGGCCGCTCCAGATGATAACGGTGGCACTGAAGCCACCAAGGATGCTGGTCCCACCGGCGGTATTGAGGCCGCCGCTTCACCAGATCGAGCCGAGCCAGCCCGCGGTACTGATGCCGCGAGACGTCTACCAGCAGCAGCAGCAGAGCCAGCCCGTGGTGGTACTGAGGCCACCGGTGTTTGTGTTGAGAGAGATGTTGTCTTTCCCGCCTTGATGTATCTCAGAACTTTGGTTTGAATAAAGGAAAAGGTTTAGTTTCTTCTGGTCCCACTGTGGTGCATGATGTATGTGTGGATCCAGTCGTCGAACCGTCTAGGCCTTTTCCTAGTCCTTCATCTACGAAGGACCCTGTGATCCCCTTCCCTAGAGCCCTTCAGATGGGGAAGGGGAAGAAAAAAGAAAATCCAAAAAGAGAGAGCTTGAGGAACTCAGCCAGAGCATGATAGATAGATTCCACATCCAGCTGACCCTCCAAGAGGCTTTGCAGCACATCCCCTTCTCCAGCGTTCTTTGAGAGACAGGACCACAGTCAGGAGGAGGAGGAGGAACCACACTTCAGAGATACATGTGCTGACGAAAGCAACGTATTTTGCGATCCAGAACCGTCTGCCAGCCAAGAGTCCAGATTCAGGGGCCCCGTATGTCAGATGCCAGATTAGTGAGCAGAGGTTCGACCGTACTCTACTAGATAGCGGATCGTCGATCAACCTTCTTCCGGCAGCCCTTCTCGACCGCTTCGAGTTGGGCACTCTTCGACAGAGCAGGACAGTCCTTCAGTTCGCTGATCGATCTGTCAAGAGGCGAAGGGGTTATTACGAGACGTTATCGTCACGATTCAGGGCCTGAAATTCCCCGTGGACTTCGTAGTATTGGACATGGAGATCCCTGAATCAGTGACCGATACCCCCCATCATCCTTGGTCGTCCGTTCTTGGCCACAGCCAAAGCGGTGACTGATCATGATAGGGGGAAGGTGTACTTTCGCGTCGAGGGCGAGAGTATACAAATAGAGACGGTCGAGGACTACAGAGCTAGAGAGAAAGCCCGCTCAGATGCGAGTACAGATTCAGAGCAGCTGACAGACGCAGAGCCAGACATCCACCAGGACTGTGATTTTGTGATCACAGACGATGAGGCAGCTTGGGCAGATCCTGCAGCACAGACCATCCTCTCATATTCAGATACAGCTGATGCCGAGATGATAGCAGAGGAGAGTTTGGAGAGCACAGCCTTGGTTCAGGGTACCATAGAGGCAGCAGAGCCGGTCCTTGATCGCGACACGGATTTCAGTGATGGTGGTGCTGAGGCCACCTTGAGTTACGGTGGTACTGATGCCACCGCGGTTGATACAGATCCCTCGGATTCAGAGTCTGATTGGGCAGATTGTGATGATCAGATGCCAGACCTGAGTCCACCTGAGCCTACAGATGAGGAGGAGGCAGATGCAGAGCAGACCAGAGACAGTGCAGTTGAGCAGCCTTCCCCCGAGCCAGTTTGCGAGAGTGCGCTTTCTTTCTCCCAGGCAGATTTGGCAGACTTAGCAGCATTCACTCACTTTCTTCCGCAGCCAGATTTGCCAGCACCCAGCATTCCGAGCTGAAGCCGCTCCCTACTTCGCTGAAGTATCGGTTCCTTGCGGGCGAGCCAGAGATGTACCCAGTCATCATCTCCGCCGAGTTGACTGGAGAGCAGGAATCCCGTCTGATGGGGGTTCTTGAAAAGAACCGCAAGGCGATCGGATGGAGCGTAGCAGATCTCCATGGGATTAGTCCATCAGTGTGCTCCCACCATATCTATCTCGAGGAGGGGGCGAAGCCGTCGCGTGAGTTCCAGCGGCGACTGAACCCCAACCTGAGAGAGGTTGTGATGAAGGAAATATCAAAATGGTGGAGTGCAGATTTTATTTATCCCATTTCCGACTCCAAGTGGGTCAGCCCCTTGCATGTGGTGCCCAAGAAGACGGGCATCACGACTGTGATCAGTGAGTCGGGAGAGGAGATTGCTACACGAGTACCCACCTCTTGGAGGGTTTGTGTTGACTACAGGGAGACTCAACCAGGCCACCAAGAAGGACCATTTCCCCCTGCCTTTTATTGACCAGATCATTGAGAGATTGGCAGGGAAGAGCCATTTATTGCTTCCTGGATGGGTACTCGGGCTATAACCAAGTGGCCATCGCTCCTGAGGATCAGGAGAAGACCACCTTTACCTGTCCCTTCGACACATATGCTTTTCGACGCATGCCATTTGGGCTATGCAATGCCCCTGCGACTTTTCAGAGGTGCATGCTGTCGATCTTCTCGGACATGGTAGGGGAGTGTTTGGAGGTCTTCATGGACGATTTCTCGGTCTACGGCGACGGATTCGACTCATGTCTTGACTGCCTAGACCGGGTACTCCAGCGATGTATTGAGTATCATTTGGTTTTATCTTGGGAGAAGAGTCACTTCATGGTGACTCAAGGGACGGTGCTTGGCCATATCACCTCCAACAAGGGCATGGAGGTTGATCCGGCCAAGGTTGATGTCATTAGGAAACTCGCACCGTCGTCCAATCTGAGGCAGCTACGGTCATTCTTGGGGCACGTTGGATTTTATAGGAGATTTATTCAGGATTTCAGCAGGATTGCCCGACCGTTGACCGACCTCTTGACGAAAGACACCGAGTTCCTTGTCGATGACAAGTGTCTTTCGTACTTCGCGACTCTCCAGCAGTGTGTCATTGAGGGTCCTGTCCTTCAGCCGCCTGATTGGTCTCTCCCATTCGAGATCATGACGGATGCCTCCGATTTTGCCGTAGGGGCAGTGATGGGACAGAGGAGGGATGGAGTTCCATTTGCCATACACTACGCTAGCCGCACATTGGATTCCGCCCAGCGGAATTACACGGTCACAGAGAAGGAGATGCTAGCCGTAGTGTTCGCCCTAGATAAGTTCAGATCGTATATCATTGGATCTAGAGTGACTTTGTTTACAGATCACACCGCCATCAGGTACCTCATGGCAAAGAAGGATGCCAAGGCCAGACTGACTAGATGGATCCTTCTACTCCAGGAGTTCGATATTGAGATCAAGGATAAGCCTGGAGTCAAGAATGTGGTGGCAGATCATCTCTCCCGTTTAGAGCAGCCTGAGGAGTCTGAGCAGATTGATCCTATTAGAGATACCTTCCCAGATGAGGCGATCCTTGCTATCGCCTCACTCCCGTGGTACGCCGATATTGTGAACTTTCTCGTTGCTGGGAAAGTCCCACAAGATTGGCCCAGGCAGAGACTTGAGACCTTCCTTGCGAAGGCCAAGTCCTACCATTGGGAGGATCCCATCCTTTACCACGAAGGAGGGGATAGCGTCTGGCGTCGGTGTATTCCTCAGGAGGAACACCATAGCGTCCTCACTTACTGCCACAAGGTTGAGGCAGGAGGACATCATTCTGGGAGGAGAACGGCACAGAAAGTGCTCCAATCCGGCTTATGGTGGCCTACCCTCTTCAAGGACTCAGATGAGTTCGTGAAGAGGTGTACTGACTGTCAGAGGATGGGCACTTGTGGACAGCGTGATATGATGCCGATGCAACCCATTCACTTCTGTGAGGTTTTTGACGCATGGGGCATCGATTTCATGGGTCCATTCCCTAAGAGTCAGGGATTTGAGTACATTCTGTTGGCCATTGATTATGTGAGTCGTTGGGTGGAGGCTATCCCCGCCCGAGCCGCTGATGCGAGGACAGTTTGCAGATTTTTGAGGAAGCACATCATCACGCGGTTCGGGGTTCCACGAGTTCTGATTTCTGATGGGGGATCTCACTTCATCAACGACCAGGTGAAGGCACTTGCTAGCGAGTTCGGCATAGACCATCGTGTTGCTACACCTTACCATCCACAGACGAATGGTCTAGCCGAAGTGTCAAATAGGGAGATCAAGACTATTCTGCAGAAAGTCGTCCGCCCTGACCGAAAGGATTGGTCACAGCTTTTGGACTCGGTCTTGTGGGCATATAGGACGTCTTTCAAGACACCTTTGGGCACATCTCCCTTTCCCCTCGTGTATGGCAAGCCATGCCATTTACCTGTTGAGCTGAGGCACAAGTCACTTTGGGCAGTTACAGATATTTTGATGGATCCAGATGGTATGGGAGACCAGAGGGCAGAGTTAGCTGCCCTGGAGGAGCTTAGAGATGCAGCTTTCTCAAGCAGCCTACATTATAAGGAGAAAGTCAAGGAGTGGCATGATTCTCATATCAGCCACAAGCATTTTGAGATTGGACAGAGAGTATGGCTGTTTGATGCGAGGCTACGATTATTTCCAGGAAGCTACAGAGCAAATGGAAGGGACCTTATCTGGTTAGAAAGGTACACGACAATGGTAGCATTGACATATCTGAGTTGTCTTCTGAGAGTACCTTTCGAGTGAACGGCCAGCGGCTCAAGCCATTTCTAGATCATGGAGCCGCGGGTCGTTGATCTTGCCCCTATTCATTTTGCGTGAGATGTGGTCTTTGACTCACATCTAATGCATCTCACGCCTGAGTTTCACTGATTTTCCGCCTTGTATAGATCCAGATGTCCATATCACCACATTCTTTAGTCCCACATCCCTTTCTTCATCTTGTGATTATGCTATGCTTAGGGTGCACTTTACCCTAAGTATAGGGGGATGTGAGACCTTTTGGGTATTTCTTTTGTTTCTGTTTACCCCTGGTTTTTGTTGCCTATACTTAGGGATATTTCACCCTAAGTATAGGGGGGGTAGACCCTGTACATTCTCCACTCAGGTTTTCCCTTAGTATACAGCCTGCTATACTTAGGATTATTTGATCCTAAGTATAGGGGGAAGACCCGAGACCCTCTTCACTTTTCTTTCTTCCTCTTAGTATACAGCCTATCTTTTCACTTTCCTATACCTAGCACGAGTTATGTCTTCTTCATCGCTCTTGACTCTGAGGACATCGTTCGAGCTAAGTATAGGGGGGTGTGTATATATTTCATATATACTTTAGCCATAACTCGTACTTTGTGTGAGTGTGTTGATAAATAAAATGGCTAAAAACCACAAAAAAAATTAAAAATTTTCATGTACATAATCTTCTTTTATTTGCACAAACATAGCTAGTGTACAAATTATTTTTGTAAAAATGATTTCAAAAATCTTTTGTGTAAAGCTTGTGTAAATATTTGTGTATCAAAATTATGTATATAGTACAAAATTTTTCCAAAATGTTTTGAAAATCAAAAGTTTGCAAAAATCTTGTGTAAATATGTGTAAATATCTTTTTGCAAAACTTGCACTTCATGCATCATCATTTCATGATTTCAAAACATTTTTCAAAAATTTTGCATGATTGTAAACTTTGTGTAAATAAGCATCTTTTGTACATATGTATATAGTTTTTCTGGATGATAGTTGACATCTAAACTAGCTTGGAATCAAATTGAGAAATGGAGCTTGATTAAGATCTTAATCCACCTAATTTCTAAGAGGAACCTTATAAGACTTAGGTTTAAGGCTTTTCAGGTCCATGGTGACTTAATTCTTTGAGTCCACTAGGCTATGATCACATGTCATCTCAATGAGCCTAAGTAGAGCACTTAACAACAACACATGACTCATATAGATTATGGCTTTACTTGGACACCAGCACTATGCACCGAGCTCTCTACGGATGAGGTGGTGAGGAGGCAGTCTTCCCTGACTTGGGGTAGCATATGAGGGTAGTACTTCTAGGCGGAACCTCTCTTCTTCTTTTAGTGAAGGAAGTGTGTCTCAACTTGGTCTGGTTGCCATGAGGTCTAACAACGGGAGTTGTGGGTTGCAATAAAGCTTCAAAAGAGGGATAGTCTACTGGCTCAAGAGGAAAAACTCCTTGTATATATGCTGCACATGTATATGTTGTATAGATGCACTGAAAAAAAAAAGTGCAAAAAGAAAAGAACTCCAAAAAAGTGGTGGGTCTGATAGAAAATGATAATACCACCGGAGTATGTATATAGAGTGCAATAAAGCAAAGCTTGGTTTCATGTTCCACCTGTTGTAGCTTGCAGCAGGGAGACTTGGCTACACTGGTCAAGCTCCCAAGGGTACTTGGCTACACTGGCCTTGACCCATTCTCTTCTTCCCCCTCTTCTTGAGCCGGTTGAACTTGAACTTAGAAGGGAAATACCCCGCTCCTCGAGGAAAGAGTGGCCAGATTAAGGACATAGAGTTACCTTGTTGGGGAGGGTTGTCAAGTTGCCATTTCTGAGGTGGAGAGCTTAGACTTCATATTCACAGGACAAGAAAAGATTCATGGTCTTCAGGGTTTGTGATTGATGACTTGTTCTGATCTGGAGCATTGAGGAGTCTTGATTATAGATTAGTGGAACTTAGAGGCTGTTGAGTTTTAAGCTAAAGTCTAAATAAGGTTTCGACACATTAATAATCCAAAGATCTGATCGAGCTCCATACCCCAATTTAATGAAGGCAAGTTTAATAATCAACCTTGATCCATGTATATCCTCTTTTTCTTTTTCTTGCTTTCTTTTTCACTTCTTTTTCAAATAAGTGTTTGCTAAGGGACTAGCAAAGTTAAGTATAGGGGGGTGATGAATACCCATTCATCACTCTTTATTCTTATATTTTAGCTACAAAAACCTTTGCAAATGCATGTAGATATATGTAAATATAAATAATTACCAAAAGCATGCATTGTGTAAAAACCTATAATTAGCATGTTTTTGTGCAAAAATAAAAGAATAAAGATTAAAAAGAAAAAGAGGGAAATATTTAGAATAAATATTGAGCAACCTAACCCAAGGGAGGGCTCAGCATGGGCCTGACCGCATAAAAGCCAAAGTAGAGGGAGATAGGGGCTCATGTGTAAACATTTGTGTGAATAAATAAAACTATATTTTCCTCACCCAAAAATATGCTTGTAAATACTTGTATATATTTATAAAAATATAAAAACAAAAAAAAGTTAAAAATCAAAAAGATCAAAAATACCTCCTTTCATCATGTACATAAACCACACCTATATATTTATTTAGCTTTGTAAATATATAAAAGTAATTTTTATAATTTTTGTAAATAGTCTATGTTATATATTGTAAATAAATAAAATAAAAACAATTAAAAATTAAAACAAAATAAAAATAGAAAAAGTAAAAATACAAAAATACATTGTACATATACCATGTATATAGATGTATATATATTTATTTTACCTATGTACATAAATAATAAAAATAAAATAAAAATACCTTTTTATTCCTTATTTTATTCTATAAATAAATAAAATATAAAATAAGGATAAAAGTGTATAAAAATAATATATAAAAAATCAAAAATCAAAACCCTATATATATGGTATATACCTATATCTAGTACATATTATGTATATAGCCTATTTTTATTTCCAAAAATTAATTAAAAATCACCAAAAATAGAAAAAATAAAATAAAAATAATTCATGTTTTAAGTTTTTGCAAAATCGGTCATTTGCTACCTTATTTTTGAGCTTCAAAGTTTAGCCACGTGGCCTGATTCCATTGGGTCCTGGGGATGTTGACCGCCCGGTCAACTAGCCCCCCCAGGACCACTTCCCACGGGTCTGAGCAGCGGACCCGACTTCTCCAATTATTACCCGCTCAACCCGACACCCATCTCCTTGAACCCCGGGTCTGAATCATCCCCCTTGCATCCGACATCCTCGCCGGAGCCGCTCCCTCGGGATCCGCGCGCTCCTGAGTTTGCCCGGACCCATTCTTCTCGGACCCCTAGCCTTATAAAGCCGCTGCTCCGCCACCTTCTCTCTCCATCTTTGGTCATTCGCCTCCTTCCCTGTGAGCTCCAGAGAGACCGCGAGAGTGACAGCGAGCGATTCCACCTGTTGCAGCGAGGAGAGGAGGAGTATTCCACTGATCCGGTGACGTAGCCGTCGTAGCTCCGCCACCTGAGCGAGCTTCGAGCCTCGGGGCAGAGACGTCCCTTGAGGCCAAGACCGGGAGCTTCCCCAGCTCCGCCACAGTCTCTCCGTTCATCCAGGTAACCCCTTAGACCCGCCGTTTCCTTCAATTTCCATTTACCCCCAATTTGCGCCGCCGTCGTTTATTTCCGATTCCGACCACTCCGCCTTCCATCTCGATCATCGGAATCTACCCTCACGTTCGCCTTCGTCCGACGCACCTTCTGCACACACTCACTCAACCCAGCTCGCACAGGAGCTGGGAACCGGGCTCCTCCGTCCACCACCTTCGCCGGAGCCCGCCGTCCCGACGCACCAGCCACCCCCACCTCGCCTAACCGGGTCGAGGCACTTTGCCCTCGACCCGCGAGTCTTTTGGTCCACTTTGCAGGTGCAACCGAGCCCATCTGGGGGCTTCGGTCATTCCGGCCAGGAGACCCAGCTCCGCCGACCTCGCCAGAGCTCCTCGGAGCTCGGCTCGGTCATCAGAGCCCATCGGCAGACGCGGGGACCTTCCGCGATTCTTCTCCGACCTTCAGAAGGCTCCCCGGAGGACCCTAGCGCTCGCACGAGCCCGGCGAAGCTCGCCGGGGACCTGTTCTTCCAGGACCTCCAGTCGCCGTCGATCGCCCCCTCCTCGCTCCAGTTCAGATCTTGGCCGTCCATCCTTGGAGCTACCAGCACCGTCCGATCAGAGGAGGGACGATCCGGAGCGCCCACCAGCTGCAGCCGTTCGATCTACACGTGGCGCGCATCCAGCACCCCCGCTTAATAAAGGGTAATTTACCCTTAGGCCCAGGTATTTCTCTTATTTCGTTCTAGTCCTGTAAATATTTAAATCATTTGTTTAGTTTTAGGGTAATTTGCATCTTGGACCCTTAGCTTTCGTTTATTCGCATTTATACCCCTGCCTGTTGTGAGCCACGTGCTTCGTCACGTGTTATGTTGGGTTATTTGCAGTAGATACCTTTGTAGTTCTGGATGTTATGAAATGAATGAAATCTTTTTGATATTTACATTTATGCCCCTGTGAATGATTTATTTCCGCATGTGCGTGATATCTTGGGTAAATTGCAGATAGGGTCCCTGGACTTTTGGTACCTGTTACCAATAAGTCCTCGGGACTTATTTTTGTTACATTTAGGTCCCTGAGTGCCCCAGGCACGCGCGTGGCGCGTGTTTTGCTGGGTTAATTGCACCGAAACCCCCAGAACTTTGGGTATTTGCATTTCAGTCCCTGTGCACAGTACCCTCTTTTTATTTTTTAATAAAATATCAAATCACCTCCAAATCCAATGAGAATTTGACACATGGCTCCTGCCATGGTGTAGGATTTTCACGGATTTTTGAGGACATTTCTGATTTTGTTTGCTATTTTTAAAAATTCAAAAACCTATATTTTCGTCACTGTCCAGATTGAAAAATCACAAAAAAATATAAAAACTCCTTCAAAATTCCCTAAAAATTAGCTACTGTTTAGTTTAGTTTGTTTGATTTTCCAGCCAATTTTGGCTATTTTTCACCACTGGAAAACACTAAAAACTTAAAAACACTAAAAAGCCCATAAAAATTCTAGTAAATAAATTAAAAACCCAAAAAATAATAAACTTGGTACCTAAATTTTCCTTGTTTTACCTACTTTACAGGAAAATTACCTCCAAGCCATTTTGAGGCCCTTAGATATTTTATCTAGGGACTTTTGGCTTGGCTGGACAGTACCACTGTTTTTAGCTACTGTTTGATTTTTAGAAAATAAAATAAACACCTAAAATTATCAAAAATTCACCAAAAACATAAAAAAATATAAAACACATAAAAATATTTTTGTTTTGATTTTTGGTTGATTTTTGGTGCTTGTAATAATTTGTTGAATTGTGTTCTTCTTTGCTTTTCTTATTTTCTTTATATATTAAAAATCCAAAAAAATATAAAAATAATTAAAATCCACTAAAAATATTTTGTTCTTTTATTTTCTTTATTTTTACTACTTCGTAGGCCTCTCGGCCAATCCGTGCTCCTTGAGTTCGACCCTGGGTGCTATACCAGGTTAATCACATAGCAGGACCGCTTCTTCGTTTTGATTGATTTTATTTCTCGCGAGTGGTTCATTTTTTGATATACATGGTCTGATCGCTTGGGTCGCAACGACCCTATTTCTGTACCTTATACCCGAGTGATCGGACCTGTTATCAGTAATCAAGTATACTACTCAGGTTTACCTCATTATGAGCATGAGATCCTTCCATTTGACAATATTCTACACATGTCACTCAGGAGCGGAAGGATTGTAGTCATACCTGATCGGGTACGAGACATGGAGAAGGACGTCTTTGAGGCTTCACCTAAGGAGACATTAGAGGATGGAGGAGACCAACATCTTCATACACAGTAAGAAGATCATCGTCCAACAATGAGAAGACTCACGACCAGAGGAGGGAAGAAAAAGAGCACTAAAGCATGACATATAAAATTAGCATCGGAGACTATGGAGGACTTTATACCTTCGGTTGAGGACATACCAACAGCAGATGTTCCCCAACCTTTAGTAGATAATAATATTTAAATTCCAAGTTGCATTGTAAAGATTCATGTACTAAGAACTCGGTTTCTGATAATAAAGGGAAACACATTTTATTTATGATTCTGGGTCTTCTTCTTCTTATGCTTCGATCCCCTTCTTCTTTGCTCTAATGACACGAAAGCGCACATTTAAAAAGATTCATAAAGATGACCCTGATATGCCACATTTTTGTCATCGGAATATCATAGTTAAAGTGTCGTAAGATGAGTATTTGGCGATCCATCTTGCTATTGTGAAATACATGAAGGCGAGATGCACTCCTACTAGAATACGCAGGAAATCACCTAATGAAAAGTGGGTTTTCTGCGGATATGATATGTCCTCACAAGGCGAAGACAAAATCATTGTGGTGACCCATAAGAAACCCTACTAATTCAACAATTAACCTACAAATAAAATATAGCGATTGATGAATCTGTGATTCATCACTCTAAAAGTTGAAAATAGAGTCTTGTTCCCGAGTAAATAGCAGCATATTTTGCCTTATCTTGCATAATTAGCATTCATGCATGCAAGCATAATATCTGCATTTTAGCATTCATATTTGCATTAAATAAGAAGCTAATTTCACTTGTAAATATTCACCTGTATATTAGATAAAATACCTTATTTGTATATATTTTATACTAACTCCGAATCCAATAAAACCAACTCTATAGTGTATATATTACTAACATTAATTAAAGAAAAATATCAAAAAATACTAACTTGTAAAATTCCCCAATAAAACCCCAAACCCAGTTGGAGATCTTAGACCTTAAAATGCACATTCTCTCTCATACAGTGTCTGAATTAGGTCTACTCACTTTTAAAGTAATATACATTCAAAGACCTTCAAAACAAGACCAATTTCATTAAAATCAGAGCTCGTATGCAGAACTTGGGTTTTGGGCCCCTTTTGTATATTGTACATATTGACCGTTTTGCCCTTCATTTTATCTTTTTATTTTCTTAATTATTAAAAATCCAAAAAAATAGATTAAGTTGTAAATATTCTTTTTATATTTTCTCTGTTTTTAAAAATGACAAAAAAATTACAAAAGATAAAATGTGGTATTTTATACCTATAATGTACCACCCAAAGATACATTTTGTACAGATGATTTCATTTGATTTTTGACCCTTCACGAAAGTTGTAGATCTCGTCGAGACGAGCAATTTTCGTGTTGATCACTTTTTAATTTAACCCCTTTTGTTATTTCTTTTCGATTTTTCTTTATATTTAATTTTTGAATTTTCCGGGAGCGACACGTGGCAGCTCCTGGAGTCGCCACGTGTCACCCCACTTTATTATTATTATTTTATTAATTTCAGATTTATTTTATTTTCAGATTTATTATTATTATTATTTTACTATTGCTATTTTAATTATTTTTAGTAGCCTACTATATTATTTTATTAATAATTTATTTTACCCCCTTTTACCTCTTCTCTACTTTCCTTCCACTCCAAGTCACCACTCCCTCCACCATCCCTCCATCTTCTCCACCTCTTTTCTAACTTCCCCATCCTCTTTATATTCTCATCTCCTCCTCCATTGTTCATCATCCACCATAATCGAGAGAGAAAGGGAACGACCAGCTCAGCCTGCTCGACGGTGACAGCGACCGAGTAAGTCTTCGACACGACGACGGATTCCATCGTATCTGGTGAGATCCGAGGTAGAGAGATCGACCTCGTCGCAGCCGCATCCAAGCTGCATAGCTTCTCCGAATTTTTACCGAGTCGGATCGAGGCCACGACGAAAGCCGCACGACGCGGCTCCACTTTCGGCAATCCACAGGTAAGTACTCTCAATCTTCACTTTGTCAATTTTCTTTATCTAACAATTTTTTTCTCCTTGTTGTTCACCAAACACCATCACAAACAAATTATTTTCACCACCACACACCACTATTCACCATCATCATTCATCGTCGTTATTTTATTCATATCACCATACCACATTATTCTTCACCTCACAATCACCACCACCATTACCATTATCACATCTTTATTTCACCTCTACATTTTTCTACTGTTTACAAAGAAAATACAAAAAATTGCAAAAAGAAAATACAAAAAAATAAAACAGGAGCTCCAGGCCACCCCACCGCCATCGATCGTCCACCGGAGCTGTTCATCCCCGTCGAACTCCTCCGCAGCAGAACCGCCCCCTAGCCGACGCCAAGCGGCTCCAGCCGCTTGCTGCCCTCTCCGCCACAGGCGGCCATCCAGTTCGTGCACCCTCTGTACCACGTCCCCTCCATCCACGCACGCCACGCCCCAGAGCTGCCCCTCGCGCGCCCGGTGCTCCGCCTCCATCGCCACAAATGCTGCCCAGCAGGGGGTTGTGCCTCCAGCGCTCGACGCCCGCGCTCCATCCACCCCAAGACGAGCGTCGCGCCCCGCGCACCTCCGTGCGAGCATCAGAAGTTGCGTCGGCCCCTCCATCCTCGGCCGCAGCTCTAACCACATGCCCGCCGTCTGCAGGCTGCGCGTGGCCGCGTGTCGTGCGCCGCCGTGCGCTGCTGCAAATGCCCTCCGCCGCGAGCCGCCAGCGGCCGCTCGACCTTCGTGCAGCCTGCTCCAACACGCCAAGCGCCCAACCAGCCCTAGCCACCCCCATTTTGTTCCTTGCGTGAGAGTAAACAAAGAAAAGGATGTCTCATTTTTTATTTTTTTTATTATTTTGCGAATATTGCATAGTCACCCCTGCATAGTTAGTTATTTTTAAAAACATCCTTATGCATAGATTGCATTTTCAATTTCAATTTCTGTAATTGCAAAGACACCCATGAGTTCATGCATTAATTTGAACAGTCATTTAGCATCTTTTTATTCAATCAAAAATAGCATGTTGTAGAGCAACAAAATCTTTATCTTGTTACATTTTATGAGCATCCAATTATTTATTAAAATTCATAGATTGAAAATCAGTGATATTTTACCCATTTAAGCTCTGAAATTCACACGTAGTCATTTATTGCTCCAAAAATTGTGAAAAAATTGTGAATGATGTATTTTATTTTGCTTTGATTACAGTCCAAATTTCGTCCAATTCAGAGTTGTCATTTGCATAAAATAAATTCCTTAACAATTTCTGTATATGATTTTTAATTAAATCCATGAATAAGATTTTTGATAAAATTCAACTCTCCTAGATTCCTTATAGAAATATCTATTTGAGATAAATCAATCTCTGGATAATTTAACTTCTGGATTTATTAGAGATTAAATACCCACAGTCGCTCTGTTTTCAGTAAAAAATTCATAAAAAATCATAAAGTACCATAAAATTCCAAAAAAATTAGTGTAGCTTCACTTCATCATCTTTAACTTCCAGTAAATTTTTCATAATTTTTGCATATCGTTTGCACGAAAAGTTGCATAAAACCCCCAAAAAAGTGTGCATTTTTCATCTGTGCATTTTAAACCCAAAAATTCCAAAAAAATCCATTTTGCATTAACCATTGAATTAGATTTATAGAAAAAATATAATTTGGTCAATTTGGATTAATTTCACATTAAAATTAAATTTGGTTAAGTTGTTGATTTTCTTAATAACCTTATTCATTCACATTTGTGCATTGGCATTTTTATCGCATAAAAAAATTAAAAAAAATCCCACTTAGAAAACCACGATCTAATCCATCTAACTTGACCCCGAGTTGTTCCTTTGCCTCCTTGAGTCGACCCTGGGGCTTGCCCAGGCTAAATAAACATAAAACTGCACGTTAATTCATTTGACGTTTAATCGATTTGTGCAGTTATTTTTGATCGATCCGGGTTTATCCGACTGCAATGAAACCGTCAATTCGACACATTAAAAGGGTAGAACTCACGGTTCATCAGCGACACAGATAAAAATTGTGGAGTTAAAATTTATTATAACCCTACAAATGTGTGTATAGGTGTAAGTATGTATAGATTCTCGAATGCATGGGGAAAACAGTAGATCAAGGAATGAACTCCAAAACTTTGTCCTTTTCTCTTTTCTCTTATTATTTTTTGTGTGGTTTTTAATTTTGTATTTTTTTTAATTTTAATTGTTTTTAATTTTGTAATTTTTTTGTTTTATATTTTCTGATTTTTAAGTTCTTTTTCTTTTTAAATAACTAATATAGAAATAATAACTATATATACAATAAAGGGTAATATAATTATAAATGCAACTAAAAATAACTAAAAATTACATAATAAAATGTTGTTGGATTTTATATAGCTTTCTCCATATTGTGCTATTTGAGGAGTTTTTTTCTAATTTTTATATATTTTTAAAGTCAAAATATCATAAAACTGGGACCAATAAATAGGCAAAATTAATTTAAAGATTAAAAATAGCAAAAAGTATTAAAATTTCTCCAAATCAATATTAATACATAAATAATTATATAAAAAATTAGAGGTAAAAATAAATGTTTTTGGCATTTTTTTGTGTTTTTTATGTTTTTCTAAAGGATTTTAGAGCTTTTTAATTTTTAGTGTTTTTATTTTTTATTTTTAGGGATTTTTTGTCTGGAGAAATAAAATACTAAAATATGTAAAATATATTTTTTCGATTTTTTCTAAAAGGTTTTATATTTTTTGTGTCTTTTATTTCAAATAGGGATAAAATATGCTCTTTTTATTTTTTAGAAAATAGAGAAAATGCCTAAAATGCAAAACTAAAACTAAGCGTGAAAGTGTATGCAAGCAGGCACTAGTGCCTAATTTTTCATAATTTTTTAGCACGGATGATATTTTTAATAAATGAAATATATGCATAAAAATAAATAAACAAGAAAGGGTGTATTTGCAATTAAAATTAAAGGTGAGGTCAACCGTGCAAATTACCCAAAATATCACAACTAATATTTAAAGTTTCATGATTAAATGGAAACTACAAAACCCGCAAGGGGTTAAATGCAAAGTTGCCATCTCCCGTGGATGACACGTGAGATGACGTGACATGGACCCAAAAGCACTTTTAAAGAAGTATATGGTGTTCCTTGTAAATTTTAAAAAAATAATAAACATACAAAATATTCAATAGGATTAAATATAAATAACAAAAATGTGGGGGATATGTTCTACAATTTAACCCCAATATCACGCAGGTAAACGGCCGGATCTTTTTCAATAGTCCATGTGGTTGCTCCTCACTGGTCGATACCCCTTCACAACGGATGCCTAAGATCAAATCCTTGTAGAGGATCCGACAGTCGTCGCTTGAAAAATCATATGGTGGCTGCTCGATCTGGGCCACTGCTCCTAATCCAATGGCTGGCGAGGCAGGTGGAAGAACTGCTGAAGAACACGCTTATGGCAAGCTATAATCTACTATTTTTCTCTGCTCCAGCCACCTGCAAGCCCACCGACGATCTCTAGTCACTCCTGCAGTTCCGACAAGTCTTCCTAATCCCTCAAATAGGTCCGAGGTTCAACAATGGAGACCTGGAGGTCTTCAACATCTGGAGAGTGTTCTTGGCTTCATATGATTCTCAGATGGGTCCTTCCAGGCCTGCAAAAGGGATAAAAAGCTTCGCAATAAAAGGGGGCAGAGGTCTGAGCCTTTATTGGTGGTTGTCGAAGGTGGAATGATGATTGCGGTGAAGTCCGACGAAGGGCAGAGGAGGTAGACTTCGACGATCACATCCAGTGAGGATATGGGGGACTGGTGGTGGTCAGACGATGAAGAAGCGCCGGGGGAGCGAAATGAGCTGGTTCGATAGGTCGGGAATAAAATGGAGTCACAGGGGAGCGTTCGTCGGAGCGGAGCTTCGGTGAACTACGAAATGTTGATTCTACGCTACAACAAGGAATTAAAAACTAAAGTAGATGCTTGAAATGAAAACTAGACTTAAAACTTATTTAAAAAGGGCAGAAAATAAACCTGAGTAGCCGGAGCTGCGAGATGCGGTACCTCACGATGGAGCACCGCCGGAGAAGTGTAATCAACCTCTACACCACTCCTCGATCCACCTAAGTGCTAGGTGAGCTTCCTGTCAAGAGGATCAAGCCTTGGGGCGCAAAAGGAGGAGAAGATTCAGCGAAGAAGGGATTCAAAATTTTGATGGAGTAGGATATGGTTATGTGCAGGCGAGCGAGGTGGTTAGCTCGATTCAACGGAGCAATCCTCAAGGAGACGATGGTGTGTGATAGGTGGAGAATGAGGAGAAAAAATCAATAAGGAATCAACCCAAATCGATAATCACATCGATAGGAGAAAAAGGGACAAGGCGAGGTCAAAGGCTGGTCTGACAATCCTAGGTAGCGGGTCAGAGGAGTTGAATGGAGTCAACTGGTGACTCAATCTAGTTGGTCCACGTCGACCAACCAGGAAAAAGCTGACCCAAAATAATTGTAAAATCATTGACAAATAGTAAATGAATTAATTAAATTTAAGTAATAAAATAAGTAATGTTTATTATTTTTTAGTATTTAATAGTATTTTTATTTATTTTTATGGATTAATTTATCAAAAGTTACTTTTCGAGGGTTCATTTATAGGTATATTTACCTATGTTTTGTGTATTTAATTTTTTGTATTTTGTATTTTATTATTTTATTTTTCTTAATTTTTATATTTATAACATGTTTTAATATACATAAATATATTTTTATTGTATTTTTCTAATGTATTTTGTACATTTTAATAAATAGATGTATATATAGGTATAAGTAATGTATATTCATTTGTGTATTTTTGTATATTATACTATTTTATTTTTTATGGTTTTATTTTCTTCTAAATATATGCACATACTATAAACAAAATTTACAAAATTATAAAAATATAAAAATATAAAAAAAATATAAATAATAAATAAAATAAATAGTATATTTAGGTAGATAGTACAATAAGGGTCCAAAACCTAACTTTTGCATCTTAACTCCAAGTTAAATGAAACCATCTTAATTAAATATCTTACTAAAATAATATACAATCAAAGGAGATTTGGTACATTTTGAGTTCAGAGAAGATATGGGTCTGGAAAGTTCGAGTTTTGGCTTTTTATTTTGAGTATAGAAAGTACATTGTGTATTATTTTTGTGTGAAATCAATTTTGTATTTTTCTGTTATATTAATTTATGTACAAAGTTTCTTTATTCGAGGAATAAAAAATAAAGAACAAAATAGGTCCCAAAAATGGATTATTAGAGAAATAAATTAGGGTTTTATTGTGTATTTGACCTTATTTTCCCCTACTTTATTCCTTGTCAACCTAGTCATCAAGATGCCTAGGTCTCAGGATTTAGGGCCATAAACTACATTTGGCATTTTATTTCTTTTTCTTTTCTTTATTCTTTTATTTTGACTTTAAACGATGTATTTTATACAATATTTATATAATAAATACTGGATGTTAATTCATGCAAAATAATGTTATTTACATGCATTTAGCTAGGGTTTAAAGGCCAAAATGAAATAATAAAGGTGATGAAATGGATATTCATCACCCCCTATACTTATCTTTGCTAGTCCCTAGCAAACATTTATGCAATAAGTGCGGAATAAAATAAAGAAAAGAAAAGGAAAGAACTTGGATTGAGTTTACTTCATAAGCTTATCTTCATAAAATCAAACTTTGGAGCTTAAGTCGGACCCTTTGGATTTTAGGTGCAGTCGGAAACTTATTGAGAAAAGGATTTGAAACACAATAGTCTATGAGAATCACAAAACTCTGCTCAAATCTTCTCAATATCCATGTCAGAATAAATCACCTCATATGCAAACCCTTATGATTATGAATCTATCTTGGACAATGTGTGATATGTAGCTCTCCTCGACTGAAACGATAAAAATCAGTCTTCTCCAACATGGTGACCCTAATTCCCCAATCCAACAACTCTTTCATCGAGAAGCTGGGTATTCCCTTCTAAGTTCAAGTACAATCGTCTCAAGCAAAGGAGGTGGAGAGAAGAATGGACGGTAACCAGTATAGCTACCTGTCCTAGGATGTTTGACCAGTGTAGCCAAGTCATTCGGCTGCAGGCTCACATAATTATGACTTTGAAGCCCAAGCTTGCTTATTGACTATACATCTATATACATACTCCGACAGGCATTTTATTTTCAATCAGGCATGCCGACTTTTTTGGAGTTTTTTATTTTTACATTTTTTTAAAATACTATATACAACAGCATTTACATATGGACTTTTTCATCTTGAGCCAGAAGATTATCCATCTAATGAAGCATTATTGCAACCAACAACTTTTGTCTTTCGACCTCATGGCTACTAGATAGGGTTGGGGTACAATGGCCACAAATGTGTGACTTCCGATGTTTCCATTGGTTTGTGTCTCATGTCGACAAATCCAGCCTTCTACTACTTCAAATGAGTGAGCAAAGTGTAAAGTGTTGATGTGCAAGCTAGGTCATTATCAGCAAGAGTCGTGTGTGTGCTCCTATATATTATACTTAGGCAGTCAAGACGACACTACTTGGTGAATCATGCAGAACCAAATCAATGTTTATGTGAAGAGGACTCGATTTTTAATTTATATCTGGACAAGTCTGGGGTCGAACACATGGAGACAAAGGAACAACTTTGGGTTAACTCAGAAAACCTAGGTCTAGGTTTCCAATGCGAATTTTTTGGTATTTTGTTTTTGCAAAAATAATTGCAAATGCAAAATGTGGGTGAACCAAGTTAATAAGAAAGTATACGACTTAGCCAAATTAGTTTTAAAATGAAATTAATTAAATTTAGCTAACTTATATTTTTTCTAGAAACTTAATTCAGTAATGAATGCAAAACATTTTTTTTTGAATTTTAGGGGTTCGAATGCAACAATGAAAAATACACTTTTTATGAGTTTTTACGCAATTTTTCACACAAACAGAATGAAAAATTATGAAAATTTTACTAGAACTAAAACATGATAAAATAAGGATACAGTAATTTTTTTTGGAATTTTTTGACAATATAAATTTTTATGATTTTTTTAATGAAAGCATAGTGACAGATAATATTTAATTCCTAATAAATCCATGATATCAATTCATCAAGAGAGCGAATTATCTCGAAAAGGTACTTATATTAACAATCCAGGAGAGTTGGAATTTCACAAAAATAATCTATGTGGATTTAAATAAAAATCATTTACTAAAATCACTCTATAATTTATTTAAAGCACAACGCAACTCCAATTAAGATGGAATTTGGAAAGTAATTAAAGCACATTTCAAGGCATCAGAGAAAATTTTTAAGGAATTGTTGGAACAACCATGATTCAAATATGAATTTAAGACCATAAATTGAGTAAAATGTGCAATGTTTCACTATAACAATTTTAGTTAATTACATGAATCTCAAAAAATCCAAATAAATAATCAAATGATAGAGAATTAGTTGTTTAGGAAATGCTATTTTTCATTAAATAAAATGATGCAAGAAAGATATCCAAATTAATATGCAAATATAGGGGTGTCCGTGCAAATTCAAAAAACAAAAAAACATACGAACAAGTACGTACAGGGACCTTTTTACAATAATAGAAACTTAAAATATTAACAATGTATTTTTTATAAAAAAAATTAAAAAGGGACTTCTTCGTGCGATAGTGGCTAGGGCGCGACATGGGGGTGGCGCGGGGATGGTGGCATCGCGCACGGACGATGGGCTGGCGGAGCAGCGACCGCGGCTGGAGTGTGCGGGTCGCGACGATGGGGAGGGGCAGCCACCTGTTGCGTTTTTTTTGTTTTTTTAATTTTTGTGTGATTTTATTTTTCTAAAAATTATTTTTTTATTTTTTTAGATAGGGAATAAAAAATACAAGATGATGATTGTGATGGTGATGTGCTTAAAAGATAAAATAAAATAAACAAATGAAGGTGTGTGGGTGGTGATGATGTAAAAAATGAGAAAATAACAATGATGACAAATGATAAAAAGATAAATTACCTATGATGGAAGCGGGTGACTATGATGTGCTCATGTGAAGCACGATCTTCGCTTGATCATCGGTGAGCGATGAGCTCGAGGAGCGCGCGGGGGCAGCGGCGATGTAGGCCGGAATGCCAACGGATCTCACCGAAGAGGAATTGGTCATCACTCTACTTCATCGTTTGTTGTTATCGAGATGGGTGGTCGGAGCTCTCAATTCTCTCTCGCATACAGGTAGATCCAAGGCAAAAATAAGGAGAATGAGATGTATAAAAAGAGAAGGAAAATAGGAGTTAGAAAAAATTATGGAATGATGGAGTTGAATGGGAGGTTAAAAAATTGGTGGAGTTGAATGGAGGTTATAAGAATGGTGGAGTTGAATGGGTGTTATTGTAGAGAATGAAAAATAAATAAAATAAATTAAAATAAAGTAGGCTACTAAAATACAATAAAATAAAGAGAAGAAAAAGAGTGGAGAATTTACAAAAGTAAGTCCACAAATAAAACAAATAATATGTATATAATCTTTTTACTTTTCTAATTTTAAATTATTTTGTATTTTTAATAAAAGAAAATTACAAAATAAAAATAAAATACTAGAAATAAAATAAAAACACAAAAATGATTTTCAAAAAATTTTATTCATTAAAAAATAATAAAAAGTAAGAAAAGAAAAAATATGTACAATATATACAATGTACACCATGGTCTGAAAACCCAAATTTTGCAAACGAGCTCCGATTTTAATGAAACCACTTTCATTGGATAGACAATTTTCTAGCTTAAAATTTAAAAGTGAGTTTGGTAAATTTGGATTTATATGGAGTGGGAATTTGACTGGGAAGTTGGACTTTATGACTTTTTCTCTTTGGGATCTAGGAGTATATATTTGAGGTGAAATTTATTTTTTATTTTTATATTTATATATATATAAACAAACTAGAGAAAGAATTAGCCAAAAGGAGTTGAAATGAGATTATTAAAAATACATGAAGTTTGGACTATTTACAGGTGAAAAACTCCTTTATTTTGCGGCTTTTTATTGTTAATTTATTTTGTACAATATAATATACAACAATTAGTGTATTTTATTTACAAGAGTTATTTTATCAATTTATTGATTTAATGAATATTTATTTGAGATTTTACTCAGGGATTTTGCTAAGATCAATATATTGAGATGATTAATCGTGGATTCATCACCCCCTTATATTTAAACTTTGCTAGTCCTCGAGCAAATAAAGAATGAATAAGTTAGATGAACCCCTGACTATGCATGTGAATACAAGACTTGATCTGTTTAAGAACTCCTGGTTTTAGAGATCCTAAAATTCTGAGTTGAAACAAGCTCTAGTCAAAAGGTAACAAATTTCCCTGATCATCATACTCTCTACGTATACATATATAATAGAGATATGACTTTAAGTGTGAACTCCAGTAACAAGAGTAGAGTTGCAACTTCACCCAAGGTTCCAAACCAAGAGACTCTCCTAAGAACCCAATCCTCAACACTATGGAATAAAGTATTTCTTGCATCCAATCCACCGTCTCTTTAGTTGTCAGACTTCAAAGTGTAGATGGAAGGCCAGTTGATGGAGAGCATAGGATTGTGTCATTTCTTCTCTCATTCTCATTGGAACAAGGATCCTCTCGAATGCCTTATTAACTCAACACATGTATTTTTTTAGTTTTTATCAGTGTGTCCATCAAGAGAAGTTGGAGTCGTCTGCACTTGTTTTCCTGGGAGTACACCGGGGTGTGTCTCTTTTGAGTATCTAAGATACCTTCGACACCCAGACTTGTATCATTAAACGATGCAGATCCCTTTTTGGGTGCTAGACTGACTCCTTGGTCCTAATAGCGGTGGTCCAAGTGGACACTTTGAAATGGTTGAGAGCATCGCCTTTGGTGGAAGCTCTTTGATATTTGACTTTGTATGGTGAGAGCTTTTCTTTCAACATTTCTTTCTTCTTTTTCTGAAATTTTGGCTAGCTCCACTGTTTTTTACCAAAAGTTGGTGCACACTGATCAACATTTTTTTAGATTTCATCACACCCTGGCACATAGGTAAATGTCAAGAGATAGTACAAGAACCATGTTCTAATACTGGCTAAAGGTGTTGACATTCAGGTTTCATGAAGCCTTCATTGATTTTATTCCATCCTTGAGCATCATCAAATCAGGTACAAACTCAAATCCCTCATCCATGTTCCTCAAGTGAAATTTCAACTCATATCATCATAACTGCAGTCGTGTATGTGAGGTGCTGGTCATATTCTTAAGGTAGAGACTAAGCGTGCAATATAGCACACTAATCTTTCAAACAAGGGAAATGTGAATAATTAAGTCAAAGACCCTAATGACTAAGGCTGGTTGACTCAAAATCTCAAGACCTCATAAACCAAATGTCCTTGACTTTACTATTCTTGTGTGAATGTGTAAGTGTCAGAGACTAATCCAACTCATTGGTTAGTTTTTTTGTGATTTTGATTTTTGTAATTTTTTATTTTTTCTTTTTTTTTGAAAAGAAAGAAGAAAGAGATTTTTTTCAAAAAAGGTTTTTGATGGGTTTTTTCAAAAGTTTTTTTAAAAGAAAGGTAAATAAGAAAGGATACTTTTTTTGAAAAAGATTTTTTTGTTTTTTTGGGTTTTTAAACAGATAAGGAAAGAAAAGAGAAAGTTGTTTTTTTGAAAAGTTTTTTTAAAAAAAGAGAGAATTTTTTTGAAAATTTTTTGATTTTTTTCAAAAAAGTGTACAATATATATATATATATATATATTGAAAAAGTAGAGTTTTTTTGTTTTTTGTTTTGTTTTTTTACCAATTTTACCCGCGCCTTAGTTATTGTATAATATATATAAAAATACATGAAAGTATGAGCTATGGGTAAAGTATATGTAATATATACATGCCCCCTCGATACTTAGCATATGTTATGTCCTCAGAGCACAAGAAGCGAGGAAAAGGACATAGCTTGTGCTAAGCGTCGAAGAGCTAAAATAGCAAAAAGTATAGAAGTCTATCTGCCCCCTATACTTAGGCTTTGGTCAGCCTAAGTGTAGAAGAAGAGCAGAAATGGGGAAGACGAGGTTAAGAAGAGAAATGGATGAGTATATACAAATGACGGGCATCAGTTCCCCCTATACTTAGGCTCTGTTCAGTCTAAGTATAGGACATGAGTAAGGGTTCGTTTGGTTGCAGGGTTGGGTAGGGGTACACCAGTGTACCCCTCCTTCCAACCCTCCCAATCCTCCTCACAGTTTACTATTCACAGGGTTACCCCAACCCAACCCAGCAACCAAACGAACCCTAAGTGTGAGAAACAATGTGATTTGAAGAATATACAGAGAAGGGAGAATGTACAAAAGTGAATGAATCTTCTAAGTTGTTGAATCTCAATGCGACATCTTCATAAAGAATAGTATGATGTATCTTCTCTGTGCTCACTCTACATGAAGTTGATGACCTCAACTTGGACTAACTTCTCTTTAGAATTTACAAAATGCTTCAACAGTTGTCCATTCACCACTGAGATTATGCACCATCTGTGAGATCAGCTATCTCTACACTTCCATTCACGTACACTTTCTTAACAACAAAGGGACTCGTCCACTTAGATTTGAGCTTCCCATGGAACATCTTCAACCTGGCATTAAACAACCATATTGTTTGCCTAGGGACAAAGTCTTTGCACCTAATGTGTTGATCATGCCATCTCTTTACTTTTTCCTTATAAATCAAACTGTTGTCATATGCCCTATTTCGGATTTCCACGAGCTCGTTCAAGTTCAAGTCTCGACAAAGCTTCCCTAGGTGACAACTCCAATTAATCTGCTTAATTTCCCATTCGGATTTGTGAATCAGCTCTGCGGGCAAATAGCATGGCTTGCCATAGATCATTCTGAATGGTGAAGTTCTTAATGGTGTCTTGTAGGTTGTTTTATAGGCCCACAGAACTTGGTCCAACAGCTGGGACCAGTTCTTCCTATCGGGACAAACCAATTTCTGCAAAATATTCTTCACCTCTCTATTCGAAACCTCTGTCATGCCATTGAACAGTGGGTGGTAAGGACTAGTAACCCCGTGCTCAAATCCGTAGTCCTTAGCTAAAGATCTCACATCTCGGTTCACAAAGTGGCTACTCCCATCAAGTATCAGAACTTTTGGCACACCGAACCTGGAAATAATATGATCTCTCACAAACTTACAGACAGCCTTTCTATCTGTGGATCGGGTTGGGATAGCCTCCACCCACATAGACAAATAGTCAACCGCCAACAAGATGTACGTGTGTCCTTCACTGTTGGGAAAGGGGCCCATAAAATCTATGCCCCATGCATCAAAAACGTCACAAATAATCACCGGTTGCATGGGCATCTCATCTCTCTGCCCAACTGTCCCTCCCATCCTTTGACAGATCAGGCACAACCGTACAGAATCAATAGCATCTCAAAACAGGATCGGCCAATACAATCCACATTGAAGTACGTTGTGAGTGGTTCTCTCTCCCGGAATGATGTCTCCAGTCTCAAGTGAATGGCAATATGTGAGGACACTCTGGTAATCCTCCTGAGGAATACACCTTCTCCAAACACAATCCGGCCCTTCAAAGAAAAGGAAAGGATCGTCCCAGTGGTATCTCCTCGAAACCGACTTCAGTCGGTCAATGTTGCTCCTAGTCCAACCATGAGGAACCTGCTTAGAGACAAGAAAGTTCATCATGTTGGCATACCACAGAAGTGAGTCAATAACACAAATTGACTCGTCGGGAAAGGTCTCTCTAATCCACTCATAATTAGGAGAAACCTTAAGTTCAATCCGAGAAAGATGATCAGTTACAACATTTTTCACTCCAGATTAATCTTTTATCTCCAAATCAAACTCCTGGAGGAGAAAAATCCACCTAATAAGACGCCCCTTCGCGTCCTTCTTTTCCATTAAATATCGAATGGTTGTGTGATCAATGTAAATTGTCACCTTAGAGCCCAAAATATACAACATGAACTTCTCGAGGGTCCATACTACATCGAGCATTTCCTTTTCAGTCATGATGTAATTCTTCTATGTAGGGTCTAATACTTTGCTCGCGTAGTGGATCACAAACGGGATCCCCTCTCGTCGTTGTTTAAACACAGCTCGTATAGCGAAATCTGAAGCGGCAGTCATGATCTCAAAGGGGAGAGACCAGTCAGGAGATCGTAAGATAGGTGAGCACAAATCTTCCTCTTCAAGAGCTCAAAGGCCTCCAGACACATGTGATCTACAACGAACTATGTGTCTTTCCCTAAGAGCTCAGTCAGTGGGCGGGCAGTCTTCAAAAAATCCTGAATAAATCTCCTATAGAATCCAACATGCCCTAGAAAAGATCGCACTGACTTCACGTTGGTAGGTGGATCAAGTTTCTTGATCACCTCCACTTTGGCAGGGTCAACCTCCATTCCCCTTTTGGAGATGACATGTCTCTGTCACCATAAAGTGACTCTTCTCCCAAGAGATACCAAATTCACCTATCTACACCTCTTGAGGACTCGGTCCAAGTGCGCTAAACATGTATCAAAGGATTTATCCAGAATCGAGAAGTTGTCCATGAATACTTCCAGGAAATCTCCCACCATCTCGGCAAATATGGCAATCATGCATCGCTGAAATGTGCCTGGGGCATTGTACAGCCCGCATGGCATGCGCCTGAAAGCGTAAGTGTCGAATGGACATGTGAACGTGGTCTTTTCCTGGTCCTCATGGGCTATGGCTACCTCGTTGTAGCCTGAGTACTCGTCAAGAAAATATAAGAACTCTTTCCCTGTGAGTCTCTCCAAAATCTGATCAATAAAAAGGCAAGGGAAAGTGGTCTTTCTTGGTCGCAGCATTCAAGCGCCTGTAGTCGACACAGATGCACCACGATGTGGGTACTCGTGTTGCGATCTCTACCCCATCCTCATTGGTAACCATCTGAATTCTCGACTTCTTTGGGATAACATGAAGCGGGGCCACCTACTTGGAGTCAGAAATAGGGTATGTAAACCCAACCTTGCACCATTTCTCAATCTCTTTCTTTACTACTTCATGTAGATTGGGGTTAAGTCTCCTCTAGAATTTACGGGAAGGTCTCGCATTATCCTCCGTAAAAATGTGGTGCGAGCAGAGAGTGGGGTTGATCCCCACAAGATATGACATTGTCCAACCTATTGCTTTGTGGTTCCTCTCTATGATTTCTAACAACCTAGACTCGTGTTCTAAAGTCAAGTTTGAGCTAATGATAACAGGATATCTCTCTTTGGGTCCTGCAAGAATGGCGTACTTGAGTGTAGGAGGTAGTGATTTCAGTTATGGTAATGTGGTATCATCAATCAAATATGGTTAAACTGAATATGAATCTGATTCCGTGTTGCATGAAGGTAGGCTAAGCTACATAGTACTCGCCACCAACTCAGAAGTATCTAGAGTCGGATCGCTAAAGAAACACGGTATTTCGGCAAAGCCACGTCCGACTCATCATCTATGTCCCATGATCGTTCCGAAGGGGATGGAACTGACAGATCCAGATGGATCTATGTGCCATCACGGGAATAGGTAGATGTATCTCTAACAAGATCAGGCAACACTTGGCAAACTGCATCATGCACTATATCCTTTCCAGATGAAAGGGTCTCGCTCTGTCCTGAAGGAACTGATGAGCGTAAAGAAACCTGCGATCCGGGATAAGGTATAAATCAGGGTCGTTGCGACCCGAATCGCGAGGCTAGGTCAACAAGAAAAATCGAGAACCACCAAATAAAGGAAAAGAACCAATCAAGCCAAATAGCGGTCTCACAATTTTATTTAACCTCGTATAGCTACCATGGTCGAACTCAAGGAGCACGGGTTGGCTAAGAAGCCAACGAAGTAGTCGAGAATCAAAATAACATAAAGCAATTTATTTTTGGTGGATTTTTAGACTTTTAAATTTTTAATGGTTTTAAATTATAAAGAAAATATAAAAGAAGCCTAAAAAGTCACAATCAACAAATTATTCAACACATCAAAACAAGTCAGAAAATTAAAATAAAAATATTTTTGGATTTTATGATTTTTCAAGTGTTTTTGATGATTTTCTCAGATTTTTATAATTTTAATGAATTTTCTAAAAAATGAAAGAAAGTCAAAAAATGAAAGCTACTGTGCAGCCAGACTTGAAAGGCTATTTAAAATTATAAAAATAGCTTACAAAAATCTAGCAACAATTTTATGAAAAACTACAAATAAAATCCTAACTATAGAAAAAGAAATTATATTTTTTTATTTTTTTTGAATTTTTAATAATTTTTATGGGTTTTTTAGTGTTTTAGATTTTTAAGGGTTTTTATATATCCAAAAGCAACAAAAATGGCACAGATTCAAAAAGACAACAAAATAAACAAACCACAATTTTTTTAGAATTTTTAGAGACTTTTTAATATTTTAAGTTGGTTTTTAAATTTAGACAGTAGCAAAAATAGGGGGTTTTGAATTTTTAAAAATAGAAAATCAAAACAAAAATATCCCAAAAAATCATTGAAATTTTTTACATAGTGGCAGGGGTGTGTCCAAATTTCACGATTTTTGGAGTTAATTTGCTATTTTATTCAACCAGTAAAACAAGCACAACACACTGGGACCTAAGTGCAAATAGTGAAAACTAATTAGCTAAACAATAACACGTAGAAAACTTCAGGGCTAAAAATGCAAAAAGCCCAGGCACGCACGAGGGAGACACGTGATTCAGATATAGAGGGGCATAAATGTAATTCCAATTTATAAAGATGTAAGCAGTAACAGCACTAAACTCCAGGGTAAAACATGCAAATATCCCCAAAGCACGTGTCGATCATGGAAGGTCGTATCCCGATATAATCGACATGGGACCGATATCGAAATCAATATATCGATATATCCGATTTTAGGCATTTTCTTCAGAAAGATTCTTAGATATAGCGATATATCGCCGATATATCGATATCGACACGATATCGAAACGATATCGATATCGATATGTCCTTCCATGGTGTCGATGCACGTGCACCATACAAAGAGTACTGAAGTGCAAATAATAAAGACAGTAAGGGCTAGAGTGCAAAAAGTCCACATAGTGCTACTTTATTTAACAGACTAAACAGTAACAGAAAATAAACTGTAGGGGGTCTGCGCAAATTACCCAGCCAAGAAGCATGCGGGTCACGTGGGGGCCAGGTGGCAGGCGGTCAGTGGTTGAATGCGTGTGGCTCTGGTGCGGCCACCTGGCGGAACTGACGGTTGTCCTTCGGGCGCAGACGTGGGTGTACGGTGGCCGTTAGATACCAGATCTAATGGCCTGTCAGATGCAGGCGTTGGACGGCTCAGATGGCGTCTGGCGAACGGGCTCGATCCGACGGTGGAGAGGAGATCTGGAAGAACTCCTCCCTGGCGAGGTTCACCGACGAGCTGGAGAAAATCCGAGCGTTCGATGGATGATCAGAGAGAGGGGTTCGACTCGCGTCGCCCCTCCGCGTCTGATGGCGATGGCGGATGGAGCTCCCAACGGCTAGATCTCCGGAAAGGGGGGTACGTCCTGGGTCGACTCCGGCGAGGATGGTTGCACGCGACCTAGGGGGTGCTTTGACGCTTATAAACCTGCAAATGAAATCTGATGCTCGGAGGAGTGCTCCGGCAGTGGTTATTGCATGAAAAGCAACAGGAAGCGACGGTGGGATGAGAGGGTGGCTCCAGCGTAGGCGGAGGAAGGAGCCTAGCTCAATCTTGGCTCGGATAACCAAGATTGAGATGATCAGATGGTGGGGGAAAGGTGACGATGTAACGGCGGAGTGATCTGAACGGCTAGATATGGTCGGCAGAGCTCCAGCCACTAGGGCGGAGCCGGCGGAGCGAAAGATGGAAAATCGGGGATAATTGGAACTAGGGTCGATTAGATGGATACCTGATGATCGAAAGTCGATCCTGAGCTCCAGGAGGGTGCGGTGAAGGGGGTCGTCGCCTCGACCGAGCTGCGGTAGGCTGGAAGGCTCCTACGTGGAGGCGCTCCGGCCACGTTCGTCGAGCGTCGGCTACAGGCACCTAATCCGACCACCAAAGAGTGGTTCCGATCGATGTTACCGAGAGGAGAATCTCTAAGGTAGGTTTAGGGCTTGCGGTGCGAGCTAGAGGACTGGGGGTGAAATGAAGGTCTTTATAGGCGTCCCAGGTAACAGGGAAGAACGGGCAAGAGCACGCAATCCGAGGTAGAACCGCCAAGCCCTAGGGATCCACGGAGGTGTCCGATCCATGGATAAGAGGTGGGTGCAGGATTAGGGGCAAAAGGCGGTTGGATCCGTTCTGTAGAATTTCGAAAAGTCGGGCTAATGAACAGGATCCGCGAAGAAGAGGTCCGAGGGGGAGAGTTGACCGGGGGTCAACAATCCCCCGTTGACCAATCAGATAATTCCAAATCAAAAAGATTAGGAAATTCAAAATAAAATAGAAAATGATTTTATCTAAAAATATTTACAAAATGAAAAATGTTTATTTAGTTTCACACTATTTTTTAGTACTTTTATTATTTTTTTGAAAAAGAAAATATGTTATATACATTGTATTATTTTATATAGGTATAAAATACCTATGTATTTTATACTTTCATTTTTAATTTCTTATTTTTGTATAAATATCCCAATTTTATATTTTATTTACTACATAAAATTGAGAGTATAAAATAATTTTTATTTGATTTTTATTGTTTATGTACAAGGGTGAAATAAATAGGTCTTTTATTGATATATACATGGTATATGTACAAGAAGAGAGAGAAAGTGTTTTATTTTTATTTTTATTTTATTTTTCTCATTTTTATTTTATTTTTAGAAATATATACCAATTATGAGAAACACATTTTATTTTTATGAAAATAAAATATATACACTAAGAAGGAAATATGCACAATGGTGAATGGCCCTATCTCCCTCTGCTTGTTTTATTTGGCGATCAGGCCCATATTGGGCCCTCTCTTGGGTTCAGGTCACTCAATATTTATTTTAAATATTTCCCTCTTTTTCTTTATTTCTTTATTCTTTTATTTTTGCACAAATACATGCTAATTATTCATATTTACATAAAGCATGCATATTTGTAATTTATTATATTTACAGTTATATACATGGTGTTTTGCAAAGATAAATAGCTAAAATAAAATAATAAAGAGTGATGAATGAGTATTCATCAGGAACCTGTCTCCAAATCCCAACAGTGCTGATCATTCTGCAATCTGCCTCTGAAGATGAGTGCTTTGTGCTACTCTCTGAATCGGGTCGTTGACACTTGGTTTGCATCATCTCAAGGTTCACTTCTCCGCCTGGAGAATGGAACTTCATCATTCCTATACTTTAATCGAAATATGCGCATGCGGTCCTAAGGAAGGGCCGCCCGAGAATGATCTGAGATTCTCTCTAATGATTGGGGATCTCCATGTCCAAGACTATGAAGTCAACCTGATTGTCCTGCCCCTCAATCTATATAACGACGTTCTTCACTTCTTCCTTGGGTCTCTTCACTGAACGATCTGCAAATTGGAGTAAAGCTCTAGATTTGTAGAGTTGTCCCAACTCCAATTTCTGATATAATGCTAAGGGAAGTAAGTTAATTGAACAACCATTATCCAAGAGTGTGCATGCAAACGTGATGTCGTTGATACGATTCTCCATGTAGTGAGCGCCCTTGTCTCTCTTTTTCCTTGGCAATGTCTGATTCTAGAGATAATAGGCTGTAGCTACTGACAAGACGTGTGTTTTCACATTTTGGTTCTCCTTCTTCATGTTAACCCTAGTAGGTGTGCATCTCACCTTAAGGAATTTCTGGAATGCATGATGGTTAGCCACGTACTCATTAAATGGCACCTTTATAGTGATATTTTCTTTACAAAATCATACCATATCAGGGTCATCTTTCTGAAACTTTTTGATGTGCCTTCCTGCTATAAGAGCACGAGGGAAAGGGATTGAAGCTAGAGAAACATAAGATGAAGAATTTGAATCATGAACTGAAAGATGGTTCTTGGCATTAACGGAAATAGAGTTCTTTCTACAAAAATCTTTTCGATGCAACACAGAATCAAAATCTAAATCATCTACTATAGGTTGTGGAATAGAAGTTGAAGTGGTATCCGCCACAACCGGAGATGCATGGTCCTCGATAGACTCAGAAGTATATCCATGTTGTTAATGTTGCATACACGCTCTCCTTCTTTTCTCAGCTCCCTGAGTAAATATCCTCAAATGGTGCTGATGGGGCTCCGGAATATGTTGTCTCTCCTCTTCGTCCTCTGAAGACTCCTCAGGTATAGCTCCAGAGATGCCCCTCCTCGTGTTCCTCATCCGGTCAGGTACGGTCACGGTCCTTCCGCTCCTGAGTGACATGTGATTAGCCTCGTCACACAAAAGAATCTCATGTTCAGATCTAGGAGATGTTGAGTAGTATACCTGAGCAAAGTGCTCCTGAGAACTAAATCGGTTCAGGCTATTGGGGTTAGCCTGAACTTGGGTTGGGATCGAGGTAGAGGGTGCAGCATGCTCGTCTCGCCATCTGAACAGGCGGTTCACATCCACGCGTAAGTTATGAATTTCATTCCTATAATGGAGCTCGTCAAGTATATGTTGTTGTATGTCCACAGGACCAGATGAAGAAGGAAGGGGATAAGATTGGGAAGAAGAATGGGAAGGTTGGCCCTACTGGTCAGGGTACTGTCTCTGCTACAGCTGGTGCTGGGGTGTCTGCTGAAATTGCGGACCCTACTGGCCCGCCTGGTAATGGCCTTGCCAGCCATACTGCTGGTATTGTTGTCGTTGTTGCTGGGGTGGATGGAATCTAGGGCTCTGCTGTGAAGGAGGTGGTGCAGAGGTGAATGTAGTGTTGTGAAAGGACGGGGGATGCTGGTAGGTATGTCGATCCCTCGTACTTCTCTGGCTGACAGGGTCCTGAGTATACCATACTCCATTCACCTCCCAAACTGGTGGAGGCTCCACCTGAACTGACTCTGCTGATGGAGGGGGCTGCTGGAAAGAGTGGGCACAGGATTGGTCCTGCTCCCACGGCTGGGGTTGCCCTGACACCTGTTGCTCCTGAACATGGTGAACTCGGTACACGGGAGCAGCGGGTGCAGTCATTGCGGGTATCTGTATCTTAGATACCCTCTCAATCAACTCCTCCATTTGTTTTGGAATTTTGGAGATGCTCCGGTCTAACTCATCAATCCTCCTATCAATCGTCTCGACTATTGTAAACTTGTCTGCAAAAAGCCCCATACTGGGGATCACGTCCTAAGAGAGATCAACTACAACTGACTTTCCCCCTCCAGGTGAGAGTGAACTGGGGGAATGTGGGTATGCCCTGCTGGCGGTCGGTGAGCAGCTAGTCTCAGCCATCTACTCGAATACCCTCCAGATTGTATCGGATCCTCGTGATGTATAGCTACCTCCACAGGCAATGCTCACTAAACCCTGCATCTCAGGGTGGAGACCGGTGAAGAGAGACTGGACCAAGATGTCGTCATCTAGACCATGACAAGAACATTTCTGCAGGATGTCCTTATACTTCTCCCAGGCGTCACAAAATGCTTCATGGGGTAACTGGGAAAAGCTAGTGATGTGTGTCCTCATCATATTTGTCCTACTTAGGGGGTAGAAATACTTCAGAAACAGGTCCTTGAACTGGGCATGTGTAGTGACTACAAATCTAAGATTTTTTACCCAGTAGTCAGCTTTGCCACCCAAGGCAAATGGAAGGGTCGTGAGCCTAATATAATCATGGCTAACATTAGGATGTCTAAGATTAGCATAGATGAGCTCAAAATCCCTTAGAAATGCATATGGCTACTCACAAGCATTCCCATCAAAGTGTGGCAACAAGTTCAGAAATTACGGCTTCAAGTCAAAATCAACTTCGGGTTCGGTCGGACTCAAATAATTCTGAATTTGGTATTGTCCGGGTTTGTATGTCGCATCCACTGATGGTTCCACCCCAACATTAAGCTATCCTAACTGAGCTCTGAGTAGTGCTTGTTATTTCTCAGATGCAACTAATCTATCCAGTACCATTCTCATTGGGTCTTTGGGGTGTTCTTCTTCCTCTTCTTTTTTCTTTGGAGGCATTTTACTCGAATCTTCTTTCGGGTCTGAAACAACAATGTGGTCCTGATTAGAAGAAGATTTAGGAATGAAGATATTCTCACTGAGGCGAAGGTCTTCCTCGGTGAGGTGGGAGGAGAGAAACATGAAGGTTTGAGAGTGACCATCCCGAGAGTGAGTGATCTTAGGCTCAAGAGGGTCATGAGTCCAGGGTGGTCCAGGTTGCGCCCGAACCTTTGAAGACGCACTTCTTGGAGGGTTCAACGAGAGATTCGCGAATTCCGAATAAGTATCCCCCCATTAGCCATCTTCGATGTCAAGGGAACCGTTTAGAACAAAATTAGCAAAATTCACAAAAAAATCACAAAACAATAGAAAATTATTTAAAACCCCAAAACATTTATTTCTGCATTTTTGGGTATCCATTATTATCATATAGTCTATTATATCCTATATTACTTATTCTAAAGAAAAAGAAAGTACAAAATATAAAAATCCAAAAAATATAATATATAAATATAAAACTAAAAAACAAAAGACAAAAATATAAAACAAAAATATAAAAAATATAAAAATAAACACCCATAAAAAATATATATGTATATATATGTATATACAGAATGAATGACATGCTTGTACATAGTGCTCTTGGGTTAAAAATAACTATAGGCTCCCATTTTTGCTCTCCATGGTTCGACCTCTACGTACTTACTAGCTATACAACTAGTTGTAAAGAATAATAAATTTTAACTCGCAATTTGTGTTATTCATTGCTTGATTTTTATAGTGGGTTAATTGTTGATCGATTGAGGTCCATTTAAGTGGTCAATACACCAACTGCGGTTTTGCCTTGTGAAACCGTACGATCCTAGATAGATCCCTCTCATCAGAGATTGAAATGCCAATGGTGGACAAAGTACAGTTGAAAGATCTAACACCACCAATGCCCTACACAGTTGTCGAAATTACCACTGAGTTGACTAAGACCCCACCAAAGCTAAAACCACTTCCAACGAACATGAAATATGCCTTCCTTGTAGGTGCGTAGAATATGTGTCTTGTAATCATCAATTCACAGCTGACTCAGGAACAGAAATCTCGTCTGTTCGAGATTATAGAAAGAAACTGCAAGGTCATAGGCTAGAAAATATCAGATCTCCATGGGATCAATCCATCACTATATTCTCATCACATCTATTTTGAGGAAGATAGCAAACTGTCCCCCAAATTTCAGCGAAAATTGAATCCGAATCTCCATGAAGTTGTTATCAATGAAATTACAAAATGGTGTGATGCAAGCTTCATATATTCCATCTCTGAATCAAAATGGGTGAGCTCCTTACATGTTGTGTCCAAGAAATCAGGGATCACCATTGTGAACAACAAAGGAGAGGATATTGCAACCAGAGTTCCAACTTCCTAGCACGTATGTGTTGATTACATGCGCCTGAATCTAGCGACCAAGAAGAATCATTTTCCGCTTCCCTTCATCGATCAAATAGTTGAAAGGATGGCCGCATAGTAATAATTCTACTTCTTCAATGGATATTCTGGTTACAATTAAGTTGCCATCATCCCAAAAGATCAAGAGAAAATCACCTTCACTTGTCCGCTTGGGACATGCCTTCGGCGGGATGCCATTTGGTTTGTGCAATGATCCAACGACATTCCAGTGATACATGTTGGCAGTATTTGCAGATATGACTAATAACTTTCTTGAGATTTTCATGGATGAATTTTCGGTCTACAATGATAGCTTTAATCAATGTTTATCTCATCTAGACCGCATCTGGAGGTAGGACACATTGGCAAGGTTGTTGGATCTTGCTCAGTCACCCAATCATGAGGGTGCTCACGTAAGGAGCACGTGAGAGGCCAAGAAGAGGGTGTGAGGGGTGTCGATTATTGGATACAAAGAGTTGACCAAGGAGAAGATGGGTTTAACCTGGGAGGCTGGTTGGACTGGTTGGACACAATGCCACATGGGTTGTTGACCATTGACCAAAATGCAAAAAAATGAAAATAAAATAGGAAATAAATGCAAATGCATAAAATGAAACTTGTAGATCTTTGGGAGATCACAAAGTTTACGAAAGATTTAAATGCAAATGAAATGAAATGAAACATGAATAGATATGTGACCGCAACAATGATCACAAGGACCAAGTAGGAACATGCAGCATCAATGCCATGAAAAAGTAACATCTGACCATGGCCAAGAAACACTTTAGCACTTGTAAAGAAATGATACATCATAATAAAATTATATACATGGCAGAAAAAGTGACACCATTGCCAAAAAACACTTCAGCACATAAAAGCACCCACAAAAAAGCATTATAAAAAAATAGAATTCATGAACCAAAATTTGCATCAAGCGATGAAAAATGAAAATCATGTTATTTTTGCATTAAAATATGACAAAGTAGAAGTCTAAAATCCATGCCAGAAAATAGAATATTGTTATGAAAAAAATGACAATTCTGTTGCTTTTCAAAAAAAAAGTTAAGTGAGACGCCAAAATCAATGCGTATTAGGTAGAGAGACTGGCACACACTCTAGAAAAGTAATCCCCATAGCACAAAAAAGGCACGTGCGTCAAAAAAACATCATGCTATTTTTCCACTGGAAAAAAGGCAAGACGATACTTTCCAGCAAACTGAGTTAACAAGATTATGGATAGTGGTGTATTAGTTGACGATCTACATGAACATTGTCAGATGGCCTGTCGATTTAAACACCATTGTGGGAATGACGATCATCTTTCTACCAAGGCCATCTTATGCTTGAACACCCTGTTAGATCGGAGTAAAGTCCTACCAACATTAAAAGATTATACATTTTTTCTACTCCATGGCATGTAATATTTGCTACTCTTGATGCCGAGCTATCTCTCAGGCTGATTGCCTGGGAGTCGGCTCCATTGTTTTTTGCTATTTTAATGAAGATCAACGGTAACCTCTTTTCTATTAGAAAAACATCATACATAGGCAACGGCACACCACTGACATCCACCTCATACATTTACCTTATTGAGGAGATTGCCATCCCCTCCAGGATCAACCACAATGAGTAGTTCAAAGTCATGAATTTCTTTAGTTTCAACTGCACCTTCACGATAACTCAAGAAGACATCTTGTGTACATAGAAGGGTTTCATAGAAAAAATATTGGTATAGAGGATTGCTAAAGTACAACAGTTTAGAAAGGAAGAAAAGAAAAAGGCTACAACATTTACGAAGGGAGAATGGAGAAATGACAACATGTCCAATCTAGTTGGCAGCTAAGCCCCTGATGAACTGAGAAGCCCCAACAGGGCACACCTCTGGATGTAAGTTTTTCAATCTGTGAGAGCGAAGATTATTAGAATATGGTCGAAAAATCAAGAAAGTGCAACTGAGTTTACGAGCCCTTGTCTACTAGCACAACATTCCGATTGATATCTGATCTCCATCAAGCTGCAAAGCTTAGATCTTTGAGATTCAGAGATCCATATAGATCAGTTGGCTACCCGACAGCCAACCGAGAACAAGAGATCCATTCTGATCCCATGAAACTCGGTTTACAACGGTTGCTCTATCATTGTTTCATAGGATCCTAGACTGTTTTTTCCATGGGCAACTTCAATGTACCAAGACTTCCATGCCTCCATGTAGTGAGCGAAAAGCTCACTCAATGCTGCCAGGATAGAGCAAAAGAGCAGAAAGAGATTAGCGTGATATTCAATATTTTTTCACGAGGGGGATTACTACAAAAAGTAAATTACTTGGAGCAAACCGCATACACTTGCCTCCCAGGATTAAAATTATGGATTCCGTCTCAAATATCGATGTCATGACATGCTATGCCATATCACTTCATATGCTTTGAATGCCTAAGGTAAATTATGGATATCCTATAGTTTTAGAATGTAACTTGCACTAGAAATCTTCAATGGATAATGGCATGGTTCTTTGTCATATTGAGTACAATGGGGGAGTGAACACTCAGAAAATGTAAAATTATAATTACATTATAAAAGGTACAGTCAAAGTGCAAAAAGTAAATGAAAACTCAACATATAGCAATTTTGGCATGCATGCAAGCATAACATGTGGATACTTGTATTACAAGACTGAATCTAGTTGGGAAAAATGTCAAGTTTTATATAAAAAAAATGGTGATAAAAAGGATTACCAGTAAAGTTGACCCTGAAAGAAGTCTATGAATGAAATATCGCAGATTGTTTTCAAATAAGTTTTAGAGATCTGAAGAAGAATAGTGGCTTAGCTTAGCAGCACAAATCTATTGAAGCGTCAATTGAAAGGTGCCATTTTGTTATTCAGCCCTTCTAAGCAAAAATCTATACCATATTAATGTAATAATGATTAAAATTCCTACGATCCATGAAATTTATTAACATGATACTGGATTTCAGTGCTGGCATAGTATGACTTATGAGGCATCTTGCAGATACTTCCAACTTTGCTATTCACACGACATCCTTAAGCAATAGATCATTATATTAGTTCCATGGAACAGAAATTAAAGGAACATACACTATTGCAAAAAAGATCATCTGACTACATGCAGCAGACATTCATTGAAAATAATTTACCTTGGTTATGATACTGAATCCGGAATGATGATGCCAGGGCCTCCCAATCTTGTGATTTACTGTCCTCTTTCTCCTCGGCACGTTTCTGGCTTTTAAATTCCCCTGAAGGCTGGAAAGGCCCAAAGCTGAAGACCTTTGATGATCCCTGAAGTTGCCTTTGAGCTGTTAGATTGCACTCCCTTATATCATCAATACTCCTTGCTACATATTTCCTTGGCTTCTCAATGGCCACAGAAAGTTTAGACTTTTTGCATTGTAAATTGGTAATATCATTCCCAAATGCCCTTTTATTCCACTGCTTCATAGTGGAAGGTGCAGCATGTGTTACAGAACTGCCACTGCTGCGCTTTCCATCAACACCTAACCATTTAAATGCTGGCTTTCTACTAACCGAATGCTGAGTCTGGCAAAAGCGACAGGAAGAACTTAGTTCATGATAAAAATGGTTGTGAAGCCAGATGTAAAAAATTCTTGAATTACCCATACAGGTCCATTTTGTATTAGAATTTTGTTAAATTCCTTATTACTGCAACAAGCAAGTTTTTTCGTCTTCATTCCATAAACCAAACCAATTTGATAAGGTAATTTAAAACCCAAAAAATGATAGTGGTTGCATTAAAGCCCAGAATGATATTCTTCCACACCTAAGAGGTGGTTAAGGTCAGATATACTGATACACTTCTTGTAGCAGTACACATGTTCATCGGTGCAAAGGTCTAGAAGTTGAACTCACACTGCCATCCCATTTTAGACGCAAGGCAAAATATGTGCACGGCAAGAGTAATGGCTATACTCTTTTGAAAAAAAGTTTAAGTATCAACAAAGGATTTCTGCTCAACCTTTACAAGATATAGACGAGCCTTAGGGTATGTAGCGCCCAACATATTCGGGTCTGACTCTCTGTTGCCCCCATCATTGGGCAAACAGATTTGAGATGATTCATGCATCGATATTCACATTGCAAGCATTACAAAAATCTGCAAGAATCCATAGCAACATCCTGAAATGCTCCAAAGCCCACTGAATTGTATTCATAAGCTGCCTAATTATGCCAAGATTTTAAGTTTATTGTTTTTGAAACAAGAGGGGGGACATGCATCGGGGGGAAACACATAGTTGCCAAGATTTTATACAAAACAGATTAGCAGACAAAATTTTCTACTGTTTTTAGAGCCATGTGTTGAAAAACATCACGTATATAAATCAAAACAGCAGGTGTGATTCACTTGAAGACATTTGCAGCGTATATTACTTCGTTGAACTTCGAGAACAACGTACCTTCTCAATCAGATTCAAGGAAGACAACACATTTGCAATGTCATAAAGCCTCCGGACTTTAGCTGCATTAACTTAAATAAGAAAACTAGATATAAAGAAATGAAAACAATCCAACATTAGCAGCATATCAAAATATGCATCACTGGCTCACTAACTTCGCATTTGGCTGGAGTCAAATCCATCACAGAGCAGCAGCCTTGCAGCTTCATCCAGCGAAATGGTATTAGCCTGTGGATATGAACATTCATCAAAATGGCTGGAGGACGATGCCTACAAGGTATAAACAACATGACATAGAAACCAAGTTTCACCTCAGATGTGAGGAAGAGTTTTACAAAATTTTGAGTCAGCTGACCAAGAGATTTTTCTCTTCGGCTTTCAGTTCCTACAATCAAACCCCACCACAAAGTCAGATATGTAACATCTTTTCATCAATTTTTGCGATATGAACATCCTTGAGTGCAATTTCTTTTTCTGGTTGACAAAAACAGCTACAAAGATCAATATCTATATTTTTCTAGCTTCAATAATTCATCCATATCCACCACAACAGAATCCGGGCAGAATTTGTCGTCCACAGTATACGCGTAGATAACAGAAACGTTGTGAAAAATTATTACCTGTTTTATTTTTGAAAGACATGGCAGAAGAGGAAGATCCTTTCGCACTGGAGATCAACCCATCATCCCGTGAATCCCCATCTTGATCTAGCGTCTTCTCGTCATCATCTTCATCTTCCACAAACTACAAAGGTGCCAAAACAGAAATCTTAAAAGAAGAAAGCATGTATCTTTCTATGAAAATTCCAGAAGATCCAAATATATACCTTGTAACATGCAAAGGGATTGACACCGGGATTGTTGGAAATTTCCCTGAGCCCCTCCTCCTGAGCGACACAGCAAACATCAGAAAACCCATTCAACCACCAGAAATTCCAGGATTAAATAAGCATACAAACAAACCTTGAGATCTTCCAGTGACTTGGGGATCCCCGTGAACCCAATCCAAGAATACATATTCTTCGCCTTTCTTGTAAGAACCTAAAAAAGTAACAAATGAGACACATTAACCCCTCAAACAAGGATTAAAAAATCCATCCCACGAATCACACAGAAGGATAACTCGAAAAGCGTCTCCTCACCCCAACACTCTCAAGAACGTTGACAATATCGTAGATCCGCCGTCTTTCAACACCCAAACGGCTGGCAGCCACATCGAGACCCACAGTATCCACTCCATCCTTGTTGTATAGATTTATAAAGCTAGAAGAGAAAAACACCAACGTACCAAAGCAAATCTTTAGACCGTTTCTTGCAATTTCAGGTGAATCAAGATAAACTAGGCGAAAACAACAACATTCATGTAAAAAAAATAGATTTGCGGTATATTGCAAACAAGACAACTTGGAAGTGAGTCGCACCGATCCCAATTATCCACCGGCAGAATCGAATTCTGGACCCGCGTGGACCATTTCCCGCAATTACAGAATTGTGGATCACATTACGTATCCAAGGATCTGGGAGATCTCACACCAAAATCAAATCTTTTGAACCAAAAAGGGGAAACCCGGTTACAAAGAACGCGTCTTCTGACGATCTACGCCAAATTCCAGATCTCAATTGCTCCGAAACCTCAAAATTCCACTCAAACAACAATACCCACATGCAAAATCGCCCGATCCATCCATCTCAACCCGCCGGGAGCTCCAAAAAACCCCAAAAGAACACCCATCAAAAATTCCCACAAAATAAAACAGGAACCCAAATCCCAGTATCGGAACATTCCACCGATTCTCCGATCCAGAACCAAAACAGAAGCAGTCGGCATCAACGTACTTGGTGCACAGCAGCCCCAGGGACTTCTGCTTCCTGCTATAGGCGTGGTGCCTCAGCCCCGCATCCTCCTCCTGGAAGCTCGACGGCGGCGGCGAGGACATGACAAGCAACGCAAAAGGATCGAGTACGCGAAGATGGCGGCGGGGGTGAAAGGAGAGGGAGGGAGGCGCAGATCTGGAGAGGAGAGGCGGCAGTCTTAAGTATCGACGGGAGGGAAACTGCGAGGGTACTTGGCGGGGATCTTGAATTTTTTCGAAACACGGATCCGGATTAAGATCCGTTTAGAGGGGGCGATCGAGATCCGTTATAAAGCGGGAATGGGGGTTCGAATTCGAAATTCGCGGATCGTCCACCAACGGTTGGCGCGGGGGATGGGGAAGTTGAGGGTAACTCCTTTTATTTTTTTTTCCTCCCTTTCTTTGTTTTCATCATTAATGATTCATATGAGTTGTTGAATGTGTGTAAATAGATATGCAAGAAAAAATAATTTATGATTTTTTGTGATTTGATTTATGAATGGATCTTAAGACGAAATAACATGTGCTTTGTAAATTTTTATCGTGGAAGTGTGATTTTAAACCTTATTTTTACACGAAATTACATAACTTTTTTCTACTTTATTGAATATATTCCAGTCTTCATGATCTGATCGATAGATGTGAAAACCATGAAGGATCGTCATCTCTATCCGAATCCTTTCTTTTCTTTCCCAAATGCACGACTTTCTACTATGCACGAGGACGAGCGTGCGATGGAATCGCGCTTTCCGTCTTGTGCTTTCAGACGCACAAGCATGCGATCGTCAAAAAGTTGAGTAACCATACATGAATGTGAATCTCACATATGGAAGCAAATAATGTCGTATATATGGAATCAGAATCGCGACCTTATTTTCCATTTTTCGAGGAAGGGAAGATGCACGCGAAGTCTCGTTTTCCATCTCTCATTTTTCGTGATATATTTAGCTGCGAAATCCGACTTTTCTCTTTTGGAACATGGACGTAAAGATGGAAATCTGAGTATTATGGATACAAATCCGAGTCTAGCGCTCCTTTCCGTGTTTTGGAGGATGACAAATCGGTAATGACGAGACACGTGATTTCGATGTTCGGCGTGTACATGTATCGTCGTATCCGGATAATTCTTTGCGAAAGCATGTGTATGGATATGGATATAAATCTGCATGTATGCCAAATAGTGCGATTCTTCCATTTCAATAAATGAATCTCAATCGAGATGTGTTATTTACATTCACGTCCTGTAATGAGCTTAGGAGACTGGAGTCATTTGCAGGATTTTACGATGGTTAAGGGCTGATGAGAACTTGCGACCAGGATTTGGGGTGCGGAGTGAAATAATCCCACCCGATCACGTGAGAGGTAGAGCAGGATATGGACCGTTACGTTCCCGCCCTGAGGCATCACACGCGCCTCCCGTTTTTTAAATTTCGAAATAGCTCACCGCACCTCACCTGATCTGGAAATGGGGGCGGAAGGACCGATGCAAACGACTCCTAACACCATTTGTGTGCACCGTCTGTGTGCATTTCTGCAACAACCTTCCAGTCCCAAGAAAAATGTGTGACATTTGGATTCTATAACGGCTCTTGGTCATTCGAACCTGCAGCTGCCATTTAAATATTTTTTTAAGCTCGGATTCGTTATTGACAAGGGAGAAAAGAATGCTGAGGGAAAAAAACGGTTGAATAATATACAACGAACCTTTGTAGATAAGTACCTTCGTCCATAATGATGTTTCCCATGCGACAAGCTCTCGATTCGGCTATGGTTGCATGGGCGAAAACATTAGATCTGTTCAAAGTCCGGGCCGGGCTGGGTCATGCGTCGGGACATGAGTCGGGCCGAACAGGTCGGGGTTTTAAAACCCTTTGTCCAAGGTTCAGCTCGGCCCGGTCCACGGGCCATATTTCAAGGCCCAAGCCCGACCCAAGTTTGGGCCGGGCCGGGCCGACCCATAGGCCAAATGTAAAGTATTTTTATTAATTTTTTAATCAAATTTATGGAAATAATTAAGTTTTTTTAACATCATCTAATCTTTCTAAATCCAAGTAACCATAATATGTGTTACTTTGCATGTAAACTATAAAATAAGATGAAATATTGATAATGTAAAACAAAAACTTGAAACATATTATATATAAATGTATCTAAAATATATTTTTAAAAGATATATTCTTATATATGCGGGCAGGATTGGGCCGGGTTTTATGACACGTGCCTACGGCCCGCCCAATTGATGGGCGGGCCAAAGAGCGGGCCGGGTCGGGCCAGTATCTAGCCCAAATCCGGCCCATGAGTGGGTTGGGCGGGCGAGCCTCCGGCCCATTGTCCAAGTCTAGATAACATCTTCTTATCTTATTTTTAGGGTCGTTCAGTAGAGGAATAAAGGAAATGGATAAAAACGGATAAGATATTGCTTATGTCATGTTGAATTGAGAGAATAAGGAGGAATAATGAAAGATAAATAGTCATTATTTTCTATTATGTCTGGCAGGAGGAAGAGGATAAGAAGGGATAATGAGATTATGTAAGATAAGATGATTAGATAAGTTGTATTTGTTATTTTTTTGGTGGGAGAGACTTATAGTGGAGGAATAGTGAGGGAGATATTATTCCGCATTTAGACTCCACGAGGGAGTCAAACAAACAACCCATATGTGCTCGTTTGGGGAATTTCAAGAATAAGGGTGTCATTCCCCTGCCTCTACTTCCCCGTACAGCTATTCTCCCATGTGCATTGCTCTATACCCATAAGCTTGTTTCATTCCTATCTTTATTCTACATTACATACCCTTGTTCCACCTTATTCATACCATTCCGGTCAAGCAAGAAAAGTGCCTTATTCCAATGTATTCATCACCTTTATTCATGCTTATTCCCGAAAGGTTCGGGAATAAGCAGGGATAAGGTTGGAGAATAATGAGAATAAGGGCTTATTCTCTGTTTGACTAGAAAGATAGGAACAAGGAGAATAGCGTGGGATGAGGGTATGTAAGGTGGAATAAAGATAAGAATAATGGTGAAATAAGGTCAAATAATGGGATGTGAATGGGAATAACCGTACTATTGAAAATCGCATCGAACGGGGAATTGATCTCTTATTTTAGTGCTTATTCTCCAAACGATTAGGGTCTTGGTGATTTTGTCGCCGGACAAGCTATGCTGGGATAAAAAGTCACTTCATGGTTGTGTCATATGTTATATCTTTGTTTGTGATATTTATCAATTATTTATCCTTCAAATCGATTGAAAAAGAATCAAATATAAATTGTAATTATCTATTGTTATACCTTATTCCTTACCTCTCACCTGATCGGGTTACAGAGCATGTTAGATTCGGTTATTAAAGGATGTATTGGTATGTAGAATTAAATTGATAAAAAAGATAGGCTGTTTTTGCGAGTTAAGTAGGTGGTGTTTGTTTTACTGCTTGGGTAAAAGGGTTGGTAAAATTGTTGTGATGCAACTTTCTTTCAAGTTGGAATAACTATTGACCTATAGTTATTTTAAATGATTGGAATTAACGGATATGTTGTTATAATAAATATTGTATTTTTATATGACTTTTTAAAAAAATGGGTGGTATTTGAGAATGGATATAGTTGATGGTGTATTTAAAACAATCATATGCTCTACAATGTTTTCCTTACTTTACAAAATTTTATCATATTGAGTACTTTGATTAAAAAATATTATATACTTATAATATTGTTTTTTTTTCAGTTGACTCATTTGAGATTTTGCAGTTACGATCATGATCATTCCTTTTTGCAATATCACATGCGTCCATATCTTTTTGGGTGATTAACACTTGTACCTTTCGAGTTAGTTGTCGTCAATTCTCCTCCCAAACAGGTATTATCTCGAAGGTACAAGTGTAATTGATTGTGAGAGAAAAAGGGTACATGTGCACTTTTATGAGAGCCCCCACCTTCTTTCTCCATATTTCCCTCTCGCCTCTTCTTCCAACATCGAACTCCTCCGCCCCAAGCTTTAGGATGAGGCCCTCCCCTCCACGCCCTCTAAAACTTCATCCCCTAGCCCTTGCTATCCAAGCTCCTATGTCCAACCCGTCTACCCAAACACGAGGATGAGATTTTGGATCCATTTGTTCCCCTCCATCAGCTGTGAACAACCTCAACCAACGTCCCTAGCCCTTGCTATCCAAGCTCCTCTGTCCAACCCATCTGCCCAAATATGAGGATGAGGTTTGGGTATCCATTTGTTCCCCTCCATCAGCTGTGAACAACCTCAACCAACGTCCCTAGCCCTTGCTATCCAAGCTCCTCTGTCCAACCCGTCCGCCCAAATATGAGGATGAGGTTTGGGATCCATTTGTTCCCCTCCATCAGCTGTGAACAACCTCAACCAACGTCCCTTGCAGTACAACTGCCCTCGTAGCCTCTCCACGATGCTCATCGTCTCCACCAACACCAACTTCATCGGTTTGTCTTCTTCGCTCACAGTCGCTCTTCATTGTGGCCATGAGGAGCATATAGCAACCACCGCCTCACAGGTTGAGGAGGGGGGAGGGAGCGAAGGATGTTTGGACGGGTGGAGGAGATTGGGGTTGTGCAAGTGGCTTGGGGCGAAGGAGGGGTTATGATGAGGGCTTGGAGCGTGGAGGAGGTTGATGCTAAGGCATTGTGATGGAGGAGGGGACACTAGTGGGGAGGGAGTTATGACCCCATCCAAAGGACAACGTCTACTTTCTAAAATTGCAGGGGCATGAATGTAAGAAAATTGTATTTAGTCAGGCTTTCATGTGTATAAACCATGGTTTGGTTTTATCCCGGTGACAATAAAACTAATAGAAGGGCACGAGTATTAACTATGAAAGAGTACATCGACACAGGTGATATTGCAAAAAAAAAGGGAAGAGCATAATTGCAATTGCAGAATCCCTATGGAGCACGACTGTAAAAAAACTTATAATATTCCAGCTCATTGGCAAAACAATTTACAATGTGACATCACTGCAAGCAAATTGGCCAAAACCACTGAATAATTTAATATTAGTTGGCATATAATCCGTAGTTAAATATATAGCAATAAACATTTTTCGTTGCTTATTTTTTAAATTCGCAACGGATATTGTACTTATTGTTGTATTCCTCGCAATGAATTATATAGCAATATTTACTCCTTGACTCTTTTTTTAATACACGTTATTAAAATTACCAATGATTAACATAATTTAAATGAATAATACAAAATAAAAATCGTTCTTATCTAAACTCTTGTTAATTAATATGACATTCATTGCTAATTACAAATCAACAAATAATTTGACAGCAGATAATATTCATTTTTATATCTTTAACACTGAAAGATATGACACCGAAGATTCAAATTATTCATTGTTTGGGTCAATTTTGTTGTAGTGGATATAATAATCTCGACCCTCCTTAAAAAGACCCAATAATAAATGAACAATCCACTACAAGAAAATTGACCTAAAGTAATGAATAATTTAATATTAGTTGGCATATATGCGTAGTTAAATATATACCAACAAATATTATTCATTGCTTACTTCTTTAAAATCGCAATGAATAATCATATTCGTTGCTATATTCCCCATAACGAATAATGTAACAAGGTTATTTATGGACTTTTCCTTGAAATCGTTGCTAAATTCGCAACGAGTAATCACATTTGTTGATATATTCCTCATAACGAATAATATAACAAGGTTATATGTGGACTTTTTCTTCAATTTATTGCTAAATTTAACAATAATGAATATAATTTTTGATGAATAAGTCAGCAAAAAAATCATTGTTATATGAAACCTTTAACAACGAGCATGACATGTGTTGTTAATTATACATACAAAAGATGATTTTGGCAACAACTGATATTCGTTGTTATGTCTTTAACATCGGAAGATATGTAAACGAATATTCAAATTATTCATTGTCTCAGGTCTAATATCTTGTAGTGATCCGAACTTCTCAACTACATGCCATATACATTGAACGTAGGTGTCTCTACCGAAAAGAATACACGCTAAAAAATAGTGCATATAATATGGGTTTTTATGAGTTGTACCTTTCTTACCTTTTGCAAGATCAGTTATGCCCCCTTTCGTGTAATATCAATTGTGCCCCTTATTTCTTAAAAATTTTGCAATTCTATCTTTTGTAATATCAGTTATATCCCTACTTTACCGTAACGAAAGGACATAATTGTAAGTTTTGTAAGAAGTCAGAGGCAGGGTATTTTTACACTTGCACCCTTGTGAGATTATGTAATTGCAGTCATTACAAGAGACTTGACCTTTAGCAACTAATAATTTGATCATGTATTGATGTATCTTTAGTTGTTAAATGTATAATAATAGGTTTTATGCATTATAAAATTAGCTTTTGTTCTTGTAATTAGCAACAAATTTTATATTCGTTATCAAAAGTTCATATAACAATTATTTTTATGTTTGCTTATCCGTTGAGATTTGTACAAATCTTTGATAAATTTATCAATGCTCAGAAGAAACAGCGACAAATAACCAATGTCATGTGATTCGTTCTCTAATATAACAAATAACTGATGTCATGTGATTCGTTGCTCTAATATAACAATGAATACAATGATCGTTACGAATTTAGAGAAGCAAGTAACGAATTTAAAGAGACAATGTCGTATATATAGAATCTAAATCGGACCTCGTTTTCCATTTTTCGAGGAAGGGAAGAGATGTGTTATTTACATTCATATCATGTAGTGAGCTTAGAAGTTAAGAGACTGGAGTCATTTGCAGGATTTTACGATGGCTAAGGACTGATGAGAACTTGCGACCAGGGTTTGGGGTGCGGAGTGAAATAATCCCACCCGATCACGTGAGAGATGGAGCGGGACATTGACCGTTATGTTCCCGCCTTAGGCATCGCACGCGCCTTCCGTTTTTTTTGGGTTTTTATCAGTTTTATCCTTCTGAGATATTGCAATTTCAGTTACGCTCCTATTTTTTTTGGAATATCAGTTATGCTTCTATCTTCTTACAAAATTAACAGTTTTGTCCTTCTGTTAAGGTAAAGTAGGGGCATAACTGATATTACAAAAGGACGGAATTGTGAATTTTGCAAGAAGGTAGGAGCACAACTGATATTTAAAAAAAGGAAGGAACAACTGAAATTACAATATTTGAGAGGGACACAACTGATAGAAACCTTTTTTTCAATTTCGAAATAGCTCACCTCACCTGATCTGGAAATGGTGGCGGAAGGACCAATGCCAAGTTGCCAACGACTCCTAACACCATCCGTGTGTATTTCTGCAACAACCTTCGAGTCCCAAGAAAAATATATGTAACATTTGGATTCTAAAACAGATCTTGGTCATTCGAACCTCCAGCTGCCATTTAAATATTTTCTAAGCTCGGATTCTTTATTGACAAGGGAGAAAAGAATGATGGAAAAAAATAAACCATTGAATAGCATACAAGTAGGGTAGAGCATTGGGCTCGACCCGACCTAACTCGGAAAGCACGACCCGATCTCATCAATTTTCCGTAGGCCTTGGGCCTGGTCGAGGTCCGCTTTTTCAGCAAACTGAGGACCCGGGTCCGACCCAAGGCCCGCGGGATCGGACTCAGTTTCGGGTCAGATTCGGGCTCGGGTCGTGCTCAACCCGCAGTACTTTTGATTCTATGAAGTTGCGCTTTGATTCCAATTTATTGTTATGGATATAATTCATCCATAACACATGAATATTGGATGTATTGTTATGATATAATATTACTATTGATGGATGAAGGAAATATTGGATGTATTATGACTATAAATCTGTGTCCCATAATTTAGTTCTAATATGATATTTTGAAATATGAGGGCACAGGCCCAACCCATTTGTACTTCGGATTCGGGCCCGACCTAGACCGAGCATAATATTTTTGAAAAATGAAGGCACGGACCCGACCCATTTGTACATCGGATTCGGGCAGGGCCCGGACTTTTGCGAGTCAGATCCTGGCAGGCCCGACCCAATGCTCCACCCTACATACAAGGAACCTTGTGGATAAGTACCTCCGTCCATTATGATGTTTCCCAGACGACAAGCTCTCAATTCGGCTACGATTCGATGCGCGATAGCATCTTCTTATCCCAGTAGGGGTTGTCCAGTTGAGAAATAAGGAAAATGGATAAGAATGGATAAGATATTGTCTCTGTCCCGTTGAAATGAGAGGATAAGGAAGAATGATGAAAGATAAATGGTTATTATTTTCTGTTCCGCGGGAGCAAGAAGATAAGAAGGGATAACAAGATTATGTCATATAAGGTTATTAGATAAGTTGTATTTATTTATTTATTTATTTATTTATTTTGGTGGGGGAGACTTATAATGGAGGAATAATGAGGGAAATATTATCCTGCATTTAGAGTCCATGAGGGAGTCAAACAAACACTCCATATGTGTTCATTTGGAGGAAAATCCCAAGAATACATGTGCAATTCCCCTCCCCTCTATTTCCTCATACGGTTGTTCCCCCTAACCATCGCTCTATACCCATATTCCACCATTATTTCTATCTTTATTTCGTATTACATACCCTTATTTCACATTATTCATATCCTTCAAGTTGAATAAAAAAAGTACTTTGTTCCAACTTATTCATCACCGTTATTCCTGATTTATTCCTGAACTGATCCTCTAGTACATCTTATTCTCCTTATTCCTATCTTTCCAATCAAATATAGAATGGAGCCCTCCCCATCCTTATTCCTGCTTATTACTGAACCGAACGCACGGATGTGTTCGTTTCGAGAACGCAAGGATGGAGAATAAGGAGAATAAGGGAATAAGCAGGAATAAGGGTGGATCATAAGGATCTATTCTCTGTTTGGATGGAAAGATAGGAATAAGGATAATGAGGTAGAATAGGAGATCAGTAAGGTGGAATAAAGATATGAATAGGGGTGGAATAAGGCGAAATAATAGGTAATGGAGGGAAATATTTGTACTCTTGAGAATCGTATAGGGCAGGGTATCGACCTCTCACTGTAATGCTTATTCTTCATACGAACAGGACCTAGTGATTTTGTTGGGATAAAAAAGTCAATTCATGGCTGTATCGTATATCATATCTTTGTTTACTATATTATCAATTATTTATCCTTAAGTCCGTTTGAAAAAGAATTAAATATAAATTGCAATTATATATTATTATACCTTATTCCTTACCTCTCACCTGATTGGGTTACAAAGCATGTTAGATACGGTGAGTATAGTTATTTCTAAATGATTGGAATTAACGGATACGTTGTTATAATAAATACTGTAATTTTATACGATTTTTTTTAAAATGGGCGGTATTTGAGAATGGATATACAGTTGATGGTGTATTTTTTTCAAAAAAATCGTATACTCTCCCGTGTTTTTCTTACTTGATATTTTTTGACATATTGAGTATTTTGATTAAGAAAATATTATATACTTATAATATTGGGTTTTTTTTCAGTCGACTCAATTGAGATTTTGCAACTACGATCATGCCCATCTCTTTTTGCAATATCACGTGTGCGCCTATCTTTTCGGGTGATTAACACTATGTACCTTTCTGGTGCGTTTGGTTCGTGGGTTATCCAGGGGTGGATAACCCGATTTTGTGTTTGTGTGTTTGGTTGGTGGGTTAAGGGTTTGGAGGGTTTGTGTGATGTGATTGTATTGGAATTTGAAAAAGTTGGTAGTTATTATGTTATGATTGTATTGAAATTTGAAAAAGTGGGTGGTTGTTGTGATGTGATTGTATTGAAGTTTGGAATAGTGAGTAGAAGTTGCGTATTTTATGATTTTTAGATGATATGATGATATAATATATATATTTTTTTGGTTGAAAAGAGAGTGGGCCCCACTAGTGGGTTGGAAATATGGATTTTGGGGGGTAACCCACCCAAAGTGGGGGGTAACCCCCCAACCAAACGCTCCCCTCTCAAACAAACATTATCTCAAAGGCACAACTGTAATTGGTTGTGAGAACAGAAGGGTACATGTGTACTTTTATGAGAGCCCCATACCTCCCTCCCGCCTCTTCTTTCAGCATCAAACTCCTCCGCCCCAAGCTCGAGGATGAGGCCCTCCCCTCCGCATCCTTTACAACTTCATCCCCTAGCCCCTCCTATCCAAGTTGATCCTCTGTCCAACCCATCCGCTGAAAGCTCGAGAATGAGAGATGGGACCCATGTGTTCCCCTCCATCGGTTGTGAACAACCTCAACCAACGTCCCTTGCAGTACAACTACCCTCGCAGCCTCTCCACGATGTCTATCTTCTCCGCCAACACCCACTTCACCGGTTTGTCTTCTTTGCTCACAGTCGCTCTTCATTGTGGCCACGAGGAGCATATTAGCAATCACTGCCTCACTGGATGAGGAGGAGGGAGGGAGCAAAGGAGGTTTGGATGGGTGGAGGATGAAGGATATGGAGAGATCCTCAAGCACATCACGGAAGCGTGAGCGTCGTATCGGATACGACGAAGAACGACTAGTCGCACTAGTTGTTCGATGCAGCGGAATTTAAAAAATTTTATTCGATGAAACCACATGATCCAAGAACCATTCTCGAATCGTTTCATCTATAACCACAACAAGTATAATGCAATACCTCTTAAAGCGTGGTTGATCGAGTCTCTAAGTGAAGAGACCTCCTGTCTCAAGTCCGATCGTCGGAGAGATCGCTTGCGAGCGCGGGGATGAACCGCGGTGTCCTCGCAATCCAAGAAGTTGATCCAAGCACGGTTGCTCCTGATCTCGTCGCACGAGATTAAGAGTCTCCTTCGCGGGCGAAGCACTCGAAGTAGACGGAGAACCGCAGAGCGTCGAAGCGGTAGCACGAAGGCGAGGGCGACGACGATTCCCTCCACTAGGGTGGACGGCCACCAAGAGGAAGAGGGAGAGAGGGCTGTCGAGTATGAGAGAAAGAGAGAGAGAGTTTTGCTACAATAGCATGTGTAAAGAGAGAGCCAAGAGTGCCTCTCTATTTATAGGGTTTTGGGATCCATGGATCTCAATCCATGTGTCACATAAAATCAATGGTTGAGATTGATTTATGCCAATCCAATGGTCAAGATTGTTGTTGGTAAAAGCCAACAACTTGTGATTTAATTTGATAAAATATATTTGATAAATCAAATAAATATTAATACCAAATCTAAATCAATCAAATAAGAGAGAGAGAAGACAAAGGAGATGCTCTCCTTATTTGGAAGAGGGGACGGCCACCAATTCCCCAAGGGCCCGTTCGGATTGGGGGTTACCCCCCACTTTGGGTGGGTAACCCCCCAAAACCCTCATTTTTAATCCACTAGTGGGGCCCACTCACTTCCCATCAAAAAAATTATATATTATGCCATCATATCATCTAAAAATCATAAAATACTCAACTTATACTCACTATTCCAAACTTCAATACAATCACATCACAACAACCACCCACTTTTTCAAATTTCAATACAGTCATATCATAATAACTATCAACTTTTTCAAATTCCAATACAATCACATCACACAAACCCTCCCAACCCTTAACCCACCAACCAAACACACTAAAACAAAAACGGGTTATCCTCCCCCAGATAACCCCCAGAAAACCCACCAACCAAACGCACTCCAAGGGAATTGAGTGTCACCCCCCTCATTCCTAATGAGGAGTGTAATCTCCTTATTTTTTCTCTACTTATTTTCCAACAACAATTTGTTGATATTTTTAATTCACCAAAATAATTCTCAATTAATTTTGGGAATATTGCAATCTTGACATTGGAATATTGTGAATCAAATTCACAACCCAAAACAAAAAGTAATTTACATTTTCAATTAATTAAACAATGTGTATCCAATACACATCAATAATTAATCTACTAATATAAATTATATTTAACTCTCTCTAATACATTATAAATCACATTTATAATATATTAAGAATAATTGGATATTACTATCCACATTATTCTTATCCATAATAATTAAATCACATTTAATTATATTGGATAACTTCTCATACATCATGATAATTAAATCACATTTAATTATCAACTTCTCTTTGCTTAGATCTTATGGAATTGCTCTTAAACCATTTAAGAACAATGCTATTTCTCCTCAGATACATGGAGATAAGAACAGGGTGATTGTATTGTTCCACGTATAGTGACTTGGATATTGAGATCACATCTCAAATCCAGATCCCATGGACCTCTCATTGATGCTTGATCAAATCAAGACCGTAAACCTAATCTTCTCATTGCATCTGAATCTCATTCAGATCAATGTCCAGTACATGGACTAAGATTAGGTCACTTCTCTAATGAGAGGAGTCACTAAAATCCAGACCTGTTTCATCACTCCCTCGGAATGGATGCGTCATGGTTATACAATCGTTTATGATCAAATCACCCTTCAGGTATTCCCAATACCTGCACATCTTGCATACTGGAAGACTCATGATCATCATGAAGATAAAGATCACTTTTACACTGTCATCTTCATAGTCTGATCATTAAGTTTCTCAATCTTGGTCCTTGGGATATGGCACAGATCATATGCTTTCACAAAGCATATATCTTACCTTCAAAATTCATATCATGCTTCTAAAGCATGATGACCATGCATGGAATTTGGTCAATCCCAATACCTCATGAGTGAGCTCATGTCTCCCGGTTCACAAGTGAACCTGTATGATTCCTTTGAAAGATTATATTACTCATATGTCCTTACATGCACACCATCTCGCCGGTGTATAGACCTTGATTAGGTCATCAACCTATTGGTCTGCCAAATGTACATGCTCAGACATATAGTAATATATCTGTCTCTGGTCAGAGGATGTTTGCCTGTGATGTGACAGTATTCATCATAGGTCTTCGGTTATCTCGATCTCGTTAAGTCAACTCATTGACTTAACTAATCTAATACCTCGGAATCAATATTCTTATGCAGAGGACCTGCATCAAGGGGTCGATCAGATATCAGTCTAATGAGATGGGATTGCCATCTCCCACTCAGACTGGAGATCACTACTTGTTAATCATTGATGCTGCTTGATGAGTCCTCTATCTAACTCCTTAGATAATCATCCAAGCATCAGCCTCTATGATTCAATCATTGAATCAACAGCTGTATGATTATCAAGTTGGCCATGGTACATAACCCTTATTGTACAGAGGGACCTTATAGTGCATTCATTCATTCAATATCAGAAAGGGAGTGAAACAAAACATCAATAATTTTTATTGATAAATCATTTATTACAATAACATTTATTGTAGGAATGGTTCGCCTCAGGCTCACATTGCTAACAATCTCCCACTAGCCCTCAGAACCATTCAGGAACAAGCCTTAAACCCATACTCATTAAATGCTGGTCAGAAACCTTCTGTGTCAGAGGTTTGGTAAAAGGATCAGCAACGTTGTCGGCGGAGGCCACCTTGGTGATGATGATGTCACCACGCTTTTGAATCTCCCGAATGATGTGGTATTTCCTTTCTACGTGCTTGCTCTTCTGATGCCATCTGGGTTCCTTCGCCTGGGCAATGGCTCCCGTGTTATCACAGAGTAGCGGGATGGGAGTATCAGAGGAAACTACGCCAAGCTCCTGGACGAACTTGCGCAACCACACCGCCTCCTTTGCAGCATCCGATGCGGCAATGTATTCAGCTTCTGTTGTTGAATCTGCTGTAGTGTCCTACTTCTTGCTTCTCCAACTCACAGCACCACCGTTCAACAGGAACACAAACCCTGATGTCGACTTTCGATCATCAATATCCGATTGGAAGTCAGAATCTGTATATCCCAAGACTTGGAGATCACCATCTCCATAGACCAAGATGTAATCTTGCGTCCGTCTTAGATATTTGAATATGTTCTTTACTGCATTCCAGTGTTGTTCTCCATAGCAGAATTGGTAACGGCTTACCACTCCCACTGCATGGCAGATATCTGGCCTAGTACACATCATGGCATACATTAAGCTTCCTACGGCTGATGCATAAGGACATCCAGCCATGGCTTTCTTTTCCTCAACAGTTTGAGGAGCCATTCCTTTAGACAGGTGGATACCATGTCTTAAGGGTAGGAATCCTTTCTTGGAACTATCCATACGGAATCGTTCAAGAATCTTCTTAACGTATCCATGTTGTGACAATCCCAATATCCTCTTCTCTCGATTTCTGAACAACTTCAGACCCAAGATGTAAGAGGCTTCTCCAAGATCTTTCATCTCAAAGGTATGGGACAGCCAAATTTTCACACTGGTCATCATCCCTGTATCATTTCCAATGATAAGGATGTCATCTACATAAAGCACGATGAACACAATGGCGCTCCCACTAAGCTTCTTGTACACACAAGGTTCATCAGGATTCTGCACAAAATCATAACTCTTTATGGTTTCGTCAAATCTGATGTTCCAGCTACGAGAAGCTTGCTTGAGCCCATAGATGGATTTCTTCAGCTTGCATACTTTGCCATCCTCAGTCATGAAGCCCTGGGGCTGCTCCATGTAGATATCCTCCTCGAGGTATCCATTGAGGAAAGCCGTCTTGACGTCCATCTGCCACATGTTGTAGTCAAGATATGCAGCTATAGCTAGCAATGCCCTGATGGATTTAAGCATAGCCACAGGAGAGAATGTCTCATCGTAGTCGATGCCTTCTCTCTGTGTGTAGCCCTTAGCTACGAGCCGTGCCTTGAAAGTCTCTACTTTCCCATCAGGTCCCCTCTTTCTCTTGAAGATCCATTTGCACCCAATGGGTTTTACCCCTTTAGGTGTATCCTCTAGGGTCCATACACCATTCTTATGCATGGAGTCAATTTCTGACTTCATTGCTAGCATCCATCTATCCATGTCATGATCCGCGAGTGCTTCATCAAATGAAGTAGGATCACTGTCAGTTTCACCTGACACATGGAATCCATACCTTTCTGGTGGTGCAACCACCCTCGAACTCCTTCGAAGAGGTATGGGTGTATCATCTTTATTTACTTCTTCAGTTTCTGGTTCAGGAAGCTCAGAATCCTCAGGAGATTCAATGAGTTCCTTTACTTCATATTTATCTTGACCCTTAAGGAAATCATTCTCCAGAAATTTCACATCTCTAGAAACAAAAACCTTCTGAGTCTCAGGGTCATAGAGTTGGTATCCAATACCATCTCTAACATACCCTATGAAGTAACACTCACGAGAGCGAGATTCCAGCTTGCTTGCATCCACATTCTTTGCATGAACCAAGTAACCCCAAACCCTCAAGTGATTAACACTAGGTTTGGTTCCATACTAGAGCTCATGTGGAGTCTTAGGTACAGATTTGCTAGGAATCTTATTCAGGATATATATTGCAGTCTCTACTGCATATCCCCAGAAACTAAGTGGTAAATGTGCTTTGCTCATCATTGAACGAACCATATCTATGATGGTTCTGTTGCGTCTTTCAGCAACACCATTAAGTTGGGGAGTTCCAGGAGGAGTGAGATTGGAAATAATTCCATTCTCTTTAAGGTATTCCTTAAATTCATCTGATAGGTACTCGCCACCTCGATCATATCGAATTCGTTTAATCTTCCTATCGGTTTGGTTCTCAACCAAAGCCTTGAATTCTTTGAACTTTTCAAAGGTTTCAGATTTATGACGTAATAGGAAGATAAACCCGTATCGCGAATGGTCATCAATAAACGTCAAATAATATCGATATCCATTTCGGGTCGCGGTACTGAAGGGACCGCATACATCAGTATGTATTAGGTTAATAATACCTTCACATCTTGTAACCTTGTTACGAAAAGGCATCCTGGTCATTTTTCCTTGAATGCAATTCTTGCAAGCAGGCAAAGGTTGAACCTGTAGAAAGTCTAAAGGTCCATCCTTAATTAATCTATTGATCTTATCAACAAACAAATGACCAAGCCTTTGATGCCAAATCTCATTTGAGAGATTTTCATTCTCCCTGGATCTTTTAGGGTTTTTATTAGTGCTTGTAACATTCATAACACATTTATCAATGCACAATTCATAGAGTCTTCCAGAAGTCAAAATACCATCTGCAATATATTTATCATAACAGTTTATGACTAATTTATTACAGAACAGGAATGAATATCCACTTCTAACTAACTTAGATACAGATATTAGATTCCTTCTGACTTCAGGTACATAAAGACACTCTTTAAGTACTAGAACTCTACCACTAGATAATGATAGTCGACAAGTCCCGACGGCGACTGCTGCAACACTTGCATCAGATCCCATCTGGATGACTATCTCCCCTTCTTCAAGCTTTCTAGTTTCCTGAAACAAATGCAACAAATTGCATACATGAACAGAAGCACCAGAATCAACTACCCAACTTCCTTCTCGTCCAACGAGAAAGCTGGTTTCAATGATAAGAGTAGATTTCATACCTGCTGGGGCTTTACCTTTGTTGACCGACTTCAGGTAATCCGGGAAACTACGCCTCCAGTGCCCCGGCTTCTAGCAGTGGTGACAAACGTCGGTTTTCTTCGACGCCATTAAAGTGGATGCATTAGAAGATGAGGCAACACTTTGTCCCTTCTTCTTTTTCTTCTGGGCCGGGCCCTTCTGAGAACCTTGCTTCCGACCGTGCTTCCCTTTGACCTGTGCAACCATTGCAGTGCCAGAGGGACCATCTTTCTTCATTACGTCTTCTGCAGACTTTAATGCAGCAAGAAGCCCAGCATTTGTCAATTCCAGCTTATTCATGTGGAATGACACCACAAAGTTATTGAAAGATTTGGGCAATGACAGCAGAATGAAATCAGATTGCATGTCTGCATCCATCGTCGCCCCCAGAGTCTCAAGCTCCGACAAGTACCCAAACATTTTGAGTACATGCTCGCGGACCGAGGTCCCTTCCTGCATCTTGCAGCGAATGAGATCTTTCATAACATTGTACCGCTGGGTGCGGTTAATGTCACCAAACATATCCTTTAGATTCTGCATGATATCCTGGCAAGTACTCATCTCCACATGTTGATTCTGAAGAAGATCACGTAGGGTGCGTTTGGTTGGGGGGTTACCCCCTACTTTGGGTGGGTTACCCCCCAAAACCCATATTCCCAACCCACTAATGGGGCCCACTCTCTTTTCAACCAAAAAAATATATATATTATACCATCATATCATCTAAAAATCTTAAAATAGTCAACTTGTACTCACTATTCCAAACTTCAATACAATCACATCACAACAACCACCCACTTTTTCAAATTTCAATACAATCATACCATAATAACTACCAATTTTTTCAAATTCCAATACAATCACATAACACAAACTCTCCCAACCCTTAAACCATAAACCAAACACACAAACACAAAACCGGATTATCCACCCCTAGATAACCCACGAACCAAACACACTCGTAAGAAAAAGAGAAATGAATGGACAGTGGATGCTGCATACACACATAAGGGAAATGTGTGCGAGAGAACAAAGAGAGGCAGTCAAATTAGAAGGAGGTGATGAGAGCGACCTATTCCTCTCACAAATCAAATGAACTGCGAATAAAAGAAAACAACTTTCTTGAAGAATGTATATACCATTTTTACCCTTTTTTTACATATACCAATATATTTATACATAACATCAAAGATAAAGATGCAAAGAGATCTCCGGGGTAAATAAGTAAATTCAATGTAAAGGAACATTGCTCAGTACTTTCCTTCCGTACAATCAAACGGGAAAAAAGTTATTTCCCTCATTTTTCATTAATAGTTATCTACACATCAAATTAATGATCATTAACTTCCTTCTCAATGGTTCCTCCTTCCAAGTAAAGCCTAACTCACATTAACACGTGCCTTATTTAATATCTCAAATCTTTCCAAATGGACGGTAGAACAGATCTTCTGCTGTACATCAAAGAACTGCTGTAATCCGTGAGCATGTAGGAACCGTTCGATCAAGATCGTACGGTTCTGTGTGCTCACAGATTAGAACAGTTCAGTGACAAACCCCTGCAGCTGCAACCTTATCCTCCTCCACCGCACGGGTAAATTCGTCCAAGCACACTGGTCTAAGTCAATCAACCACCGATCACGATTAGATCACCGTCACATTTATATTTCCCTCCGTATCGATCTCCACTATTCCTCCCGCCCGATCATGCGCTTCTTCTCCGGTGGACGCCGTGGCGCCACCCTCCTCCCCACCGCCGCCTCCCGCCGCCGCAAGGCTCCCTCCTCCTCCCCCTTCCGTCGCCGCCGCGGCCTCCCTTCCCTCTCCTTCGCCCTCTTCTCACTCCTCCTCCTTTTCCTCTTCCTCCTCCTCCTCCGCCTCTCGCTCCCCTCCCCTCACCGGCATCCCCCCTCTAACCCTAACGCTAACCCTAACCCCATCGTCTCTCACCGCCGCGACCGTCAGCCACTCCGAGATGGGATCCCTTCCGAGGCGGCTAGGGTAGACATCACCACCAAGGACCTTTACGATCGGATCCAGTTCCTGGACGTGGATGGCGGTGCGTGGAAGCAGGGGTGGGAGGTGAAGTATGATGGGGACGAGTGGGACGGGGAGAAGCTCAAGGTGTTCGTCGTTCCGCACTCGCACAATGACCCCGGGTGGAGAATGACAGTCGAGGAGTATTACCAGTCGCAGTCCAGGCACATCTTGGATACGATCGTTGAGGCGCTCATGAAGGTATACCTTCTTTCACATCTGGATCTGTTCTGTCGTGTGAGAAATCCTAGAGGGTAAATTACATAAGAAATAAGAAAATACACAGATAACTCTTACCAAATATCATTAGGATTTTTATTGACGGAGATCGATTGGATCTTGATTAACCGAGATATTGATTAATTGGTCTTGATTATGACAATCAATTTAAAATTGTATTTGATCCGATAAAATGAATGGTCGCATGATTGGAACACAACATAATCTTCAAGGGTAGAGGAAACGATTCCTCATCTTCATACAAGAGAGAAAAGGAGTTACCCCATTGAGGATCGAAGAGGGTACCCGATAAATAAGGTTATATTGCAGTAAGAAATCATCCCCCCAATAGGTTCTGGAAACCTTTATGTTAGTAAGAACGGTACGAGCAATGTTTGAAAGGTGACGAAGTTTCTTTTCCGCTACCACATTCTGTTGTAAGGTGTACGAACATGATGTTTAGTGAAGGATACCCTCAATAGAAAATAAGATGGTCAAGTGCTGCTAAACGAACTCAAGAGCATTGTCAGTCTTGAAAGTCTAAACACATGCAAAGAAAGAAGTCTTTGTGATATGAAAGGAAGCAACAATTTTATTAATATATGATTGTTCCTTCATTAAATAAATCCAAGAAGATCTGCTGTAATCATCAATGAAAACAACAAAATATGTATGACCATGGAAGGCCGTATCCCGATATATCGACGATATATCGCCGATATATCGATATCGACATGGGACCGATATCGAAATCGATATATCGATATATCCGATTTCAGACATTTTCTTCAGAAAGATTCCTAGATATAGCGATATATCGCTGATATATCGATATCGACACGATATCGAAACGATATCGATATGTCCTTCCATGTGTATGACCTCTCATAATACGAACCAGACAAGGCCCTAAAATGTCACAATGGACTAGAGAAAAGGCGATGAGCGACAAGGCTTTATCCTCTGAGAAAAGGAGGCCAGATGGTTTTTCCTGAATGAGCATGTTTCACACTCAGAAGGCTTCAGTGAAGACAATTCGGGAAATATATGAGAGAGGGCTCTAGCAGAAGGATGATCGAGGTAGAGATGCCATTACCATACGAACGTGTTAGTAGATTGTCAGTGGACATAGATACAACACCAACAAAAATGGAGACAATAGGGATATTGAGATACTACATGCCACTCTTCACTCTACACTTCGTCACAACACATAATCTATGAACAAACAGAAGGCTTCAAGGAAATTTAGGAGCAAAGATAACTCCAGAGAGTCTGAGTTTGGAGGAAAACTCCATAGTCCTAACGATGGTAATGCTGATTGTGCACCATTAGCTAGGCGAACCAACTTCATAGTGGAAGAAGGTTCAGAAGAGGTCAACATACTTCCTTCTCCAGTCAAGTGAGTAGATGCATTAGAGTCAATAATCCATGCCTGTGCTGAGGCAGAGGCATAGTATGCTACAATACCTAAGATGGTAGCTAGGTTCGCGTAGTAGGAGTCTCACTGGTAGGAGAGTTCTTCAATAGTTGCATGACTCTGGAGTAGTTTGTGGTAAAGAGTTGGACAATCTATCTATTGTGGTCCTGATATGAGCGTATTTTTGTCATAGTCACATCATAGTCAAATGTTGATGCTGCATTTGCTTGTGTTGGTTTGCCAAATTTCGTTCAACACCTTTCAGGTGGGTGATTGGACCTTTTATAGTGAATGCACGGTGTGCGGTCGTGGCTATGGATAGAGTTACGGCCTCAACCTCCTCGAGAGTTGTAGCGCCTGCCTCTTTTAGAGGATACGAGAAATTAAGAGCTATTTGTAGGCTACAGAGGATGAGTAGAGGTCTTAAGGTGTTGCAGTCAAGCAGAGATGATCTTAAGGGATCACAGTGTGTCAGACGTAAGAAACTGGTCCTTTACGGTCTGATAATGAGGATGAAGGTTGACAAGAAATTGGTAGACTTGCCACTCAGATTTTTCTGCCACCTGTTTGGTACAACATGCTGATTGAAAGATAACAAGTTCCTCATAAAGACTAATGAGATGTCGGTAGTACTCTGCGAGGGCAGACTCTACCTAAGAAGTGGATTGAATCTGTATGTAAATTTTTGTAAGACGCGACTTAGTAGTCTGTTGAAAGTAGTTTTGTGCCAGTTCATCTTACTTGTCATTTGTGGTGTCCTTATATACGAGATTTGTCGCATTGTGGGACTCGATGCTGTTGGTCATCCGTGTCATGACATGATAATTGTCCCCAAGGCATGACTCATAGTCTTTGTCCATTTCATGTAGAGGCTCCTTCATCATAATAGATATTTTCCTCTGATCGCTGATGGACACCTTGAAGGTTCGAGACCAAAGCACATAATTGTATGTGCCCTTTGAGTTTGATAGAGGTTCTCTAAATCATTGTGGAAGATGTGTTTGACATGGGCTTGGTCTCCATAGGAATCGCGACCATCGTAGTCATGGAGAAGATTAACAAAGTCCAGAGTCAGTTCAATTGCGCACGAGGAGTTGCGAGGCCAAGGGCCACACACGTGTCAGAGATCATTGCTCAAAGAAGCATACTAGGGCACTGCAGGAGTGTACAACGACCTGCGGGTCTTTTGGCAGGTGTTGGGTCAACTGGCCGCACACAACACTGTCGCTGGCGTCTGGCGGCACCTAAGACCCACACGAGGTTGGAAATGCTTGTGTTGGCGATGAGCTTCTTAGGGCATGAACTCCGATGTAAGACCATCGTTCTGATACCATATGGAGATAAGATGAGAAAATAATGGAATGATCTTTATTCATGGGCGTGGGATTTCTAATATAGCATGAAACTCAGAACCCCAAAAGGCGGCAGTTATATAAATGACTCAAAAGGTTACAGATAGAAATAGAGAAAACGGAAACAAATAAACGAGGAAATAAACAAATAAAGGATATGACTATATTAGCCAATAACATCAACAATCTTCTTCATGACTTCCGAGTAATGCACACATGCTATGCCATGTTCTCTTCGTTGATGTCAAACTTCGCTCTTATATGTTGCATCGCGTCTTCTCGACGACATCGAATTTGGCTCTGTCCCATTGCGCCGCGTCCTCTCGATGAAGTAGAACTTGGCTTTGCCCCATTTCATCGTGTCCTCTCGACGATGTTAAACCTTGGCTTTGAAATGCTGCATCGTATCCTCTTCACTATGTCAAACACTGTCTCTAATTTCAGTTGTTGGGAAACGAATCGATAACACCTTTGATTTGATACCACTTAATGGGATGTAGATGAAGGAATGCTCATTCAACCATCGCCACGAAAGCACGTGAATATGGAGTCTCCACATTATAAAGGTGGCCGTCTACCTCGACGACCACCATCGAAGAAACTTCATTAAAAGAAGAACTAGTACAGCTCTCCGTTCCCTCCTCTTCCCCTCTCTCCCTCTATGGGGATTACATTGTTGTGGTTGTTTTTCTGATTTTGTTACCACACACCCTCTCTTTTGTAGACCCACATGCAATCTTAGATTATTTGTCACAGTTGATCTCAATCAATCAAAGATCCAGTGGATATCCATCGTCAAGATCCTAATGAGATTTGAATACACCTATCAAATCTCATGCAAGGATATCATGGAATCAACTCAACCATATTAGGATTCTAATTTTCCCAATCTTAATACTTTTTACTATGCGAGTCGGAATTTCATTTTCTAGTGTGATTATATCGTTGTGAATGACGAGAAAGATGAGAACTTTTTGTTGGATGGTGAATGTTTATGCTGATGAGATTGTGAGAAGATTGAATTATTTTGCCAGTTGATGGAATGCTTCACTGACTTATTTTATTGGGTTCTTGAATCTATTTGGTGATTACATATCTAACACAACAACAACAACAAAGCCTTTTCCCATATTAAGTAGGGTCGGCTACATGGATTCTTTGGCTTCATTCATATCTATCTTGAGTCATTCTCGGGCTTAGACCCAAAAAATTAAGATCCCTTCGTATAGTCTCAATCAACGCTTCTTGGGCCTTCCTCGACCTCTTTTAGCCGGCTCAACATTCCAAAACTCGCGTCTCCTCATCGGTGCATCAGTTGACCTCTTTAGCAAATGGCCAAACCACCTTAAGCGATTTTCTCGCATCTTATCTTTGATCGGAGCTACACCAACTTTCCTTCTGATGGCATCATTCCGAATCCGATCTTTACTTGTGTGTCCACACATCCACCTTAGCATTTTCATTTCTGCTAATGCCATTCTCTCCACATGTCTATGGTTCACAGGACAACTCAGATCCATAGAGCATAGCAGGTCTCACGGCTGCTTTGTAAAATTTCCTTTGATTTTCAAAGGAATTTTCTTATCACAGAGGACAGTAGAGGCTCCTCTCTACGTTAGCCAACCTGCATTTATTCTATTTATAACTTCTCCATCAATTTCCCCATCATGTTGCAAAATAAATCCCAAATATCTAAAAGAATCTCTCTTTTGAATGCTATCATCACCAATCTTAACCTTCATTCCTTCACCATTGCTTCCATCAAAAGTACACTCCATATGTTTAGTCTTAGCCCTACTTATACGAAATCCTTTAGTCTCCAATGCATGTCTTCATACCTCAAGCTTCTCACTTATATCATCTCTAGTCTCATCAATCAACACAATATCATCAACGAATAACATACACCAAGATATCCCATCCTAAATGCGACTTGTCAACTCATCCATAATCAAAGTAAAAAGGAATGGGCTCAAAGTTAAACCTTGAAACAGATCAATGTTGATATCAAAATAGTCAGCCTTCCCATATTGTATCCTAAAACAAGATGAAGCCCTATCATGCATATCTTTTACGAGGTTAATGTATAGGACAAGTATTTGTCTCTTCTCCAAAACTCTCCACAATATCTCTCGTGGGACAGAATCATAAGCTTTCTCCAAATCAATAAAAATCATATAGAGGTTCTTCCTTTTAGCTCTGTAAATCTCCATTGTTCTTAACAAGTGGATGGCTTTAATAGTTGAGCGACCTGGTATGAATCCGAATTGATTTTCTTTTACTTTGGAAACTGCTTCAACCTTCTTTCGATCACATGTTCCCAAATTTTCATAGTGTGACTCATCAGCTTGATATCTGTGGAAGGGAAAGAAAAGAAATTATCTTCCATCTTACCCTAGAGCTCTCTTATATAGCAGAAAAGCTCAAAGGGTAAATTACATAAACATGACAATAGAAATAAACGATATGGGAAAAGGATAAAATAACATAAATATCTTAACACCCCCCTCAAGCTAGAGCATATATATCTATCATGCTCAGCTTGGAACAACAATGATGAAAAGGACCTCTAGTAAGAGCTTTAGTAAACATATCTGCAATCTGATCTCCTGACGCTACATAAGAGGTTGAGATAAGCCTCTTTTGGATCAAATCACGAGTATAGTGGCAGTCCACCTCAATGTGCTTTGTCCTTTCATGAAATGCTGGATTATTAGCTATGAATAAGGCTGCCTGATTGTCGCATTTGAGATGCATAGGAAGAGGCACTTCAACTTTAAATCGGTCAAGACAGATTTGATCCACATCATCTCCGTACTACCTTGAGCCATTGCCCTATATTCTGATTCCGCACTAGATCGAGCAACAACAGTTTGTTTCTTACTCTTCCATGAGACCAATGAGCTGCCAACAAACACAATGAAGCATGGAGTAGACTTACCTTAGGACACCCGACATAATATGCATCTGCACACCCTGTAACTGAGAGAGACGTATCTTTTCTAAACATAAGACCTGCACCTGGAGACGACTTCAGATATCTCAAGATCATGAACACTGCATCCATGTGCGCCTGCTTGGGTTGCTCCATGAATTGACTTACTTTGCTCACATCGAAAGATATATCGGGCCTGGTAATTATATATAATAAATTCCCTACCAGCTCTCTGTATCGTCTTTTGTCCACCTCTTTAGATTCATCATCATGGAGCTTTGCATTATGATCCATCGGGGTTGTAGCTAGTCTACATCCTGTCATACCTGTCTCAAATAAAAGATCAGTAACATTCTTCCTTTGTGTCATAACCATACCCTGCTTATTTCGTGCAAACTCCAGGCCAAGGAAGTAATGAAGCATGCCAAGGTCCTTGGTATCAAACTGTTGTCCAAGGAAATCCTTAGCGGCTTGAATGCCCTGCTCATCGCTGCCAGTAATAACAATGTCATCAACATAAAGCAGAATGACTGCAATACCTCTCTGGTTTCTCTTTACAAAGAGAGTATGATATGCAGTAGATCTGACAAACCCCTTCTATTCAATCATTTCTGAGAGCTTCTGAAACCAAGCCCTCAGACTCTACTTAAGGCCATATGTAGCCTTATGAAGATGGCACACTATACTGGACTCTCCCTCAGTAGCAAACCCAGGTGGCTGCTGCATGCAAACCTCTTCCTGCAGATCGCCATACACGAAAGCATTCTTGACATCTAATTGGAAAAACGGCCAATCACGTACCACAACAACAACAATAAGTATCCGCAAGGTAGAATGACATGCTATCGGAGAAAAGGTGTCCTGATAATCCACTCAATAGGTCTGAGTGAACTCACGAGCTACCAGCCTGGCCTTGTATCTGTCTACGGTACCATCAACCCGATGCTTCACAATAAATACCCACTTGCTCCCAACAACAGACACACCTGATGGAGCATGGACTACACTCCACGTACCTCGTGACTATAAAGCTGCCATCTCCTCCTCCATAGCCAGACGCCACTGACTGCTTTACAGTGCCTCCTGATATGACCATGGTATCTCTACAGCTGACAACCCCACAACAAAGTGCTGCATATCCTTGGAAAGACGCTCCAAGGAAGCATGAGAACCAATAGAGTGCATTGTGCGTGCACGTTTCTGCCGTCGAAGTGCAATAGTCATATCCAGATCGTCAGCAGGAGTAGTAGAGATAGTATCTGCACCCTGTACCTCAGTCTGTACATGCAAATCACCCGTGCCGTCAGAAGAATTCAAATGCTCAGTACATTACCTTGGGCGTGCTGGATGATAGAGGAGGTGCATGAGCATGGGGCCTTCGCTGGTAGATCTGAGGAAAGAAAATAGAAGATGGTGGTGAAGGCGGTGGTGGTGGCAGCAGCGACGGTGGTGATGGAGTAGAACATGGTAATGACGGAGGAGGATGCATATAGATCTCTTCTCCATCCTCTGAAGGAGTAAGCCTATCACCTGTGGGAGAGAAATACATAATGGACTCAAAGAATGTGACATCAGTACTGGTATAGTACCTGCGTCGAAGTGGTCAAAACAACGATATCTCTTTTGGATTTTGGAATACCCAACAAACACATATTTGACAGCTCTGGGAGAGAGCTTGTCAAAACCAGGAGACAATTGATGAACAAACGCTACAAAACAAAAAACACGAGGAGTAAGCGAGAAAAGATCCTTCTTGGGAAACACAATCAAGAACGAGATCTTCTCCCCCAGTACCGAAGAGGGCATACGATTTATCAAATAACAAGCAGTTAGAACCGCATCTCCCCAATAGGAATGAGGAGCACGACTCTGAATCAAAAGGGTTCTGGTAACATCCAAAAGATGGCGGTGTTTCCTTTTGGCCATCCCATTCTGTTAGGAAGTATATGCACATGATGTCTGATGCACAATACCATGAGACCTGAGAAATTGAGAAAGATGAGAACTGCAAAATTTTAGTGCATTATCAGAACGTATGAACTTGACTTTTGCAGCGAAAATGTTCTTTATTTCATTAATAAAAGACTCAATAACAGGGCCATCATCAAACTTGTTCTTAAGAAGAAAAACCTAAGACAATCGAGAAAACTCATCAACTGCAACAATATAAAATCTGTCCCTGATGATCTGGTACACGACTAGGACCCCAAAGATCAAAATGGAGCAACTCAAACAGACTATGACTACTTGGACCTTGACGACTCTGGAAAGTGGAGCGATGATACTTCCCAAGCTGGCAGGCCTCGCACTGAAAAGCGAAGCGAGGAGAAATCTGTGGAAGAACATGACTCAGCTTTTGCAGAGGAAGATAACCAAAACACAGATGCCACATATATGGAGAAAGAAATCCAGTGCAGAGAGATAAATAAGCGCCAGCATGCGGAGACTGCACTAGTCTGTAAAGGCCCCCTTGCTCATGGACAGTTTCAATCCCTCTGCCCGTGAGTATGTCCTGAAACACAAGAGCATAAGGATCAAATATGGCACGACAATGTAAATCTTTGGCGATTTGACTAATTGATAATAGATTCATAGAAAATTCAGGAGCATAGAGAACATTCTGAAGCCTCAATGTAGAAGATAACTGCACCTCCCCCTGGCCAGTGATGGGGGAGTGTGTCCCATCTGCTATCACAACTGATCGTACATGCTGAGTAGGGCGAAAAACACTAAACTGACCTCTGTCATTACAGAGATGATGGGATGCACCGGAATCCATGATCCATTCCGATAAGTCGGCCCTGTAACAACCAGTAAAAGCATATTCTATACCTGATGTAGATGCAGATGTTGAGGCAACAACCTCTGAGGATCCTGAAGGAGAGCTAGTGGATCCAGACGTGTCAGGCATAATCTCTTTCAGTCGTGCTACAAGCTCATCAAACCTCTGATCAGATGCAGGTAATGGACTCCCAGTCTGTTGTGTCTGCTCTGCAACTCTGGTTGACGTAGGAAAGCCATGCTTAGAATAGCAGGTTTCCTCAGAGTGACCTGTCCTGTGGCAGTAGGTGCACGGCTGACGGGGTCGACCACCCCCTCCTCTGCCACGATATAATGTATGACTGCCTCTACCACGTGACGCCGCCATCCCTGAAGACGTCTGGTCCTGTACAGTACTACCAGAGATAGTCTACTCAATCTGCGATACGCCTCCTCCATAGGAGGTATGGTAGCATCAATGAGGATCTGGGCACGAGCTGCACATTCTCCGGATCCAGGGTTGCTAGAAATACTCCAGTCATCACGAAATCTATGCATGCCTTGAGCTGCTCAAGTGTAGTAGTCAAGGATATGTAGCCATGTAACTTCTCGAACATACCCCTCAAAGAAGTGAGGGTATGAAGAGGGCGACCATTCTGCTTCGATGTGAAGATATCATGCTGGAGCTGAAGTATCTTCGACTCATTATTCGCTGGAGAGTATGTCGCGGCAAGAATGTCCCACATAGTCTTTGCAGTAGGCTGACTCAATATATCATTAGCTATCTCCGTGGATATAGTCCCAGATAGCCATGTGCAAGCATACACATCATCCGCCTCCCATGAGGCATTTGTCCCAGTCTTGTCACATGGCTCATCTGTCGTGAGGATGTGCTTCTTGCCATTACATTGCATCAAACTCATGAACTGCATGGCCCACAGTTCATAGCCGGTTCTATCCATTTTGACAATGGGTGCCGGACCTTTAAAGGCACCCAGGGATGGGACTTCCGCTTTGTTGTCAGACATGATGACAACTATCTTCAAGACTGGGCTAGCAACAAGAGATACGAAGCGCTACATTGACATACAGGAAGATGGTTGTGGGTGTAGACTCATACCACAACCACTTCCACTCACTGAAGGCTCCTTTGGAAGGTTAAGGTGTGTCTAGACTATCGAGTCACACCCTAGAATATCAGGCCATCAATGGGCTTGCTGTAGTACGCGTGAATCGCACCCTAGACGTGCGCACAGATGTGCGCGCAAGAAGCGCGCAGGCGAGCAACGCATAGGGACTTACGGGGCACGTACAGACGTGCGCAGATGTACGCGCATGTGCACATTCGATGCACATGCGATGTACGCGCAGGTGCACATGCGATGTGCATGCAGACCACACGCGCGTGCGACAACATGAAGATGTACAGTGCTTGCATGCGCACTGGAGTGCACATAAGCGAGCGGCGACGTGCGGCATGCGGCGGCGACCTAGGGCTTTCGGTGGGGGCTAGGGTTTTGGGTACAGGCTCCGGTCTAGGACTGTCACTCTGATATCATGTGGAAGGGAAAGAAAAGAAATTATCTTCCATCTAACCCTAGAGCTCTCTTATATAGGAGAAAAGCTCAAAGGGTAAATTACATAAACATGACAATAGAAATAAACATTATAGGAAAAGGACAAAATAACATAAATATCTTAACAATACCTCTGTACTATGAACAATTTTGAATATCTCCTTTGTTCTTGTAAAGAGGCACCATGATGCTTCTCCTCCATTCTTCAGGTATTTTCTTTCTTTTCCAAATAACATTGAATAAATTTGTAAACCAAGTCAAATCATGCTTATCTAAAACTCTCCAAACTTCTATAGGAATGTCATCAGGTCCTATACCTTTTCCATGTCTCATAACCTTCGAAGCCTCCTCTACTTCCGTCCTTTGTATTCGTCTATAGCTTGCACGATTCAAGTAACTTCCACTACCAGTTAGATTTCCCAAAGTGATCTCTCTATTTCCTTTCCCAATGAAAAGCTTATAGAAGTATTGTTTCCATATAGTCTCTATATCCTTGTGAGTAACAAGCACGTGACCTTCCTCATCCTTAATGCATCACATGAGAAAGATCTTTGGTCTTACTTTCTCTTACTTTAGCCAACTTGGAAATATCCTTCTGGCCCTCTTTAGAATTAGAATTTTTATACAAAACTTCATAAGCTTTTGACTTAGCTTCGCTTACTGCCTTCTTTGCTTCCTTCTTCGCTGTTTTGCAGTTTGTGACAGTTTCATCTGTTCTATCCCTGTACATAGCTTTAAAGCAAGCTCTTTTAATTTTGAGCTTCTCTTGCACCCCTCCACTCCACCACCAGGCTTCCTTTTGGCATGTGATTACATATTAACATTTGGAGATATTTGTTGGCTTTGTTCGTCTCGGGTAATTGATGGGTAATAAGTTAGTCCGTGGAGTGGAGTGGTGCTAGTTTTCGGGGCAAGTGTTGGGTTACGATGTTGATAGGAATCTTCTTGCTCTGAACCTTGGGCATGTTTGGTGGATTGCCGTGATATATGTGGCTTCCACGGAGTTTATTCCATGTAAAGTTGCAAAGAACTTGATTTTGAGGCAAATTGTTTCATAATCATAGGTGATCTTAGCTTAATCCAAAACACAAATTTTGAAAACCAGATATCTCAATGGAGAATGCTAGAAGCCCACTACAGAAAAGTTCTCTACGGGGTCAAACATTGCAATGGCAATCATAATGAGTTCTCAGTTCAACAAAACCAAAGTCAGATGACAACATATGCGGCTTTTACATCTAGTGTTGGAAAAAGATTTCATACAAGAATCTAATTGTAGAGGAGAGCGATGTGACAATACATGATGTGATGCATAAATGTATTGTAAACGCTAACGGTTCACCTCAATTTGTCATAGAAAATCTTCTTTAGTAAAACAAATTTCGGGGGATATGTAAATCTTGATTACTCTCAGACAATGCTAATATTGCCCATAGAGTGAAAATTAATTGCATATTAAGGAACACCTTTTATTCTTATCTGTTTTTTTTGTCATTTGTTCACATAGAATCATGATCGGAAATTTATATGGGAGGAAATGTCGTATCTGGAGAGATGGTGGAGAGATGCCTCACATTCCAAAAAGGAAGACCTTACAAAATTAGTTAAGAATGGGCAGCTTGAAATTGTCGGTGGTGGCTGGGTGATGAACGATGAGGTAAATCTTTTTAAATCGTGATTATTCTGTGCTTTATTTGTGAAAACTGAAATCCCATGGTTGAATTTAGAAACTCATCCATAGACCTAGACACATTTGCCCGTTTTTAAAGTCATTTGCATGCTTATTTGAGTCATTTAATGCTAATTTAGATGTTAATTCACTTGATGTTCACTATTGTTTTGCTTAAACTTCAATCATGCATATGTTGTCATGAATAAAAAATGTTTCAGTAGAGACGATTTCAAATATTGTGGAGTTATCCAGTTGTAACTTGCCAATAATTTATGTTTTAAATTGGAAAGTTAAGCTCTTCAAGATGTATTTGGATTACTTCTTTCAACTTGTATATTAATATAAAAACATTGATTTTGTGATATGTGTTAGAAAATAGGAAGCGGAAGCGAAAATGATATACAGAAGCATAACTAGAGAAAGAATAAACATGAAGGAACACAACGATTTTTACGTGGAACCCTACTCCCTAAGGAGCGGGATGAAACCACGGGAGAAGCCCTCAAAGGGGCACATGCTTCATTGCTTCTTCTCATCTAATACAGGAGGTCTGGGGCTCCTTATATAGCCTCCACAGAGCCTCCAAGTCCCACCACTGGTAGATGTGGGACTAAACATATGGATGGGGTAAATAGATCCTGAAGAGATCCATTTACCCATCTCCCATCCATATGGCACATACAACTTATACTCCAACACTCCCCGTCAAGCTGGAGCATGCAATGCTCATATTGGACAAACAAACAGAAAGAAACTCAACTCACGCTACAGGACACTATGGATAATATCAACTCAATGCGCACACTGCTGCAGTCGAGGACGTTGCTTCTCATGCCGTGCAGGTGAGGAGGACGAACGGGCTGGAGTGTGAGTCAACTGAAGACTCGGAATCTGACCATCGAGTCTGAAACTGCGCTTGGAGTCTCCTCGTCGGAGAACCGGGTCTCTCCCATCTGGCTCAGAGAATGGTGCTCTACTTTGGAGTACCTATGATACCACATGAAAACCCTTGCCCACATGCATAGGGAATGGTCCTCTACTCTGGAGTCCCTATGGCTCACATGAAAACTCTGGCCGAAACAACAAGAATGGATGGGGACCACTGACAATGATGGCAAACATGTGCTCATATGAAAAGACCGCATACATATGCGCGTCTGAAACTGGAGACTTGAAATCTGACATCGATTCTGAAATCTGAACAGTAGAGCCTGGAATATCTGCTGGTCTTAACACTGGAGAATCTGACACTAGATCTATAACCGACCTGTGACTCTACACAATGCTCCTCCTTTCTCCCATATTGGTCAGAATGAAGACATCGACCAAGTTGGGAGAAGACAAGATGTAAGGGGAAAATAACATGCATTTTTTAAAGCCGTTTCAATTTTTTACGGCTTTTTCTCATTTTTTGTTTTTTTTCGCAAACATGCGTACGGCCTTTTATTTGTACGCACCTTTTTCTTTCTCTTTTTTTTTGATACTCGCGTACGGTTTTTTTTATGTACGCACCTTTTTTTCTCTCAAATAGGGCCCAACTTTGGGCACTCAACTAAGTAGCCCTCAAGGATTTTTTCTAAACAATTCTGGACTGCCCTCATTTTTTTTTCAATTGCTCCCCTCCCTTTTTTTAGCACGTCAGGCCCCCACCTCCTTTTTTTTCTTTTAGAGACATGCCTTCTTTTCTCTCTTCTCTCTTTTTCCTTTCATTTTTTTAAATACTGGAGGGCCATCGGGCGGGCCAAGCGAAACATGCCCCCCTCTATTAGGGTTCCCATCATGGAACTTTCCTCTCAAAATATCGCCGCCGCCAGGAGCAGGGGGCTTGGATCCAAGATGAGGAGCGTGGGCGAGCGAGCGCGCGGTGGGCGCTGGGGACTTCGCGCGAGGGAGGGGCCTGGGGTGCAGTGTTGGACAGTGCGGGCCTTTCACGCTTACTGGGAAGGAGGGCGGCGCTGCGATGGGGACTGGAGGAGTACGCGCGGGGCTTCGCCGCCCCTGGAACGGAGGGCTGAGTCTGGGACCATTGAGCGCCGCCTGCGCTGTGAGTGATGAGGGTGCCGTCGCCCCTTGATGGAGAAGAGGATCACATAGGTAATCGTGAATCACGTCTAGGGATCACGCCTGGATGTGCGCGTCACGTGAGAGATGAGGAGCGAGGCTCCCTGCTGCATTCCTTTGCTCAAATCTGCGATCTGCTAGGGTTGGGCTCGGGGTGCGCGGGATGATGCGCAAAGACGACGAGGATTGATCTCGCCTGGTGGCGCGCGACCCGCGTTGTTGCTGCTGCTTCCAGACCGAAGCGGCTGGAGGATCAAACTGCAGAACCGTTCTGATGGCCGAGGTTGTCTAGGGTTTTCTGCTGTTGTGGCCTGGATCTGCGGCAAGGGGCAGAACTGGATGGAGATGAACATGGATTAGGGTTTCACGAAGAAACCCTAGAGATGCGGCAGGACATGAATGTATATTAGGGTTCCAGATCGGAACCCTAGAACTCGAATCTTGAATTCAATAGAAAAACCCAGAATAATATTCTTCTCGAACAATTTTTTTCACAAACAGAAATTACAAGAATAATCGAGAACTGAGTTTGATAATCGAATCTCGAAAAACACATATGAACAACAAGAAAAACTTCGAGGATCGACCCGCTCTGATACCATGTTAGAAAATAGGAAGCGGAAGCGAAAATGATAAACAGTTTAAACAGAGCATTAGTAGAGAAAGAATAAACATGAAGGAACACAAAGATTTTTACGTGGAACCCTACTCCATAAGGAGCGGGATGAAACCACGGGAGAAGCCCTCAAAGGGGCATATGCTTCATTGCTTTTTTTCATCTGATACATGAGGTCTGGGGCTCCTTATATAGCCTCCACAGAGCCTCCAAGTCCCACCACTGGTAGATGTGGGACTAAACATACAACTTATTCTCCAACAGTATGCATCAGTCAATGGTGTGTACATCTGTGTACAACTAATTTCCTTTTTTATGCAACAAGCGCCACATAGTGGGAGGGCTTAAATAGTTGCATGAGAAACGATCAATGCTCAAGAGTTTGAAACAGCTTAATAAAAAGTTTTTTAAATCTTAAAATTACAAGTATCTTACATTGCCTTTATCACTCTTGCAATACGCAGATCTGATTTTTGTATAATTTTTTTCACAGGCAAATCACATGATTAGTTATTCTAAGGGTCTTATTTGAACACTTTTAGCTCTATAGTTATTTGATTTGACAATGCCTTTGGACTATAGAGGAAAACGGGCATGGTTTGGTTCTTCACAGGACATCCTACTCACTTTTCTGACTAGGAAACACGCATTTGATCCTAAAAAATGCGTAAACACAAAAGGAAAAAGGTTTAGGGAATTATTTTTGAAAAAGACTGATATTTGAGGCTCTTTTAATTTTTATGAATTGTGACTGACAAATTTTTGTTATTCTTATTTCTTACTTTCTTTTCCTTTATTTGCATTTAGCACACTGTTTGTATTGATATTGCTTACAGAATCGCTTCTTTTGTTTGTAGGCTAATTCACATTATTTTGCCCTAATCGAACAGGTATGCCAAATATGTATTGCTTTTACATGCATCTCTTATCAGTCACATGCTATGGAAATGATCATATATTGCCATCTTTTGATATTTAATTGTGATATTTAAATGCCCTGTTGATTTTTATCCCCGGAATGCTACCTTCGTTGATTTTATACCGTTCACGGCCTCTGGTATATGTCCAAACGTCTGCATATTTAATTTCCTCCCGTTGATATTGTGAGGTTGTGCCTCCAACCCTCTTTTAGACACTATTTTGCTTATCTGGATTTGGCTAGGGGTATGATATTGAAGTTCATTCCACTTAACATTGGAAAAATCTTCATGTTGTTTTTGATATTTCATTTTTTCAATCCCTGAAATACGGTGATGGTATTGCCGGATTTTATATGACTGCTGATTGTTGTAAACTGTTGTCCACGGTCCCACAAATTATCTTTTAACGTATTCAATTAATGCCAGTCCATTGCCCGTGGCAATGGTACATCATTTGGTCTATCCATAATTCTGCCATTCGGTGCATTTTTTTGTTTTCTTGGAGCATCTGGTGCATTAATTACCGATCATATATTAGTATGTCTATAAGCCAGTGTTAATAAAAACTTATTTAAAAGTGTATTAATGCCAAAACACGTGTGGTAAGGATTTTCTCAAAGCAATTTCCTTTTGCAGAACACTGCTCACCATGTGTCCATCTGTCATTAGTTGGTCAAGAACGTATATGGGATGCCCGTGTAAATTGCCGTCCCTACCTACAAAGTAGTAGGTGGATGAATTGCGATGAAAGAATGGAAGTAAAGCAATGTATGACTGATGCCCACATACGTTCCTCAAACAAGCACGAGGTTGCTGTCTCCTAGGTTCTAGGTCTCGTTTGTACAGGTCCGATAACTAGTGATGTCTAACTCAAGGAAGGTCGTATCGCTCTTGATATCGTGTCGGTCTGCCCGGAAATGGATATGTCGGGATATATCGCCGATATATCGACGATATCAGGGGAAATGTTAGAAATGGCATAAAAAGCCATTTTTTATCGTTTTTTCAGAAATTAAGATCATCCAAGATATTAAAACAACAAATAACCTACAAATGCACACTTATGTCACACATATCGGTCATTTATAGCCCATATATCGCACATATCGTTGTTAATGTTTATTCCTGACCTATAGATATTGGAAATGGATTCCATTCAAGTTCTTATAACATTAAATAACTTACAAATATACACTTAGATGCCACATATAAATCATTTATGAAGACTATGATCTTTATATTGCACATATCGCTCATATCGAACATATCGTTGGTACTATTAGTTGTTGTCCTATATACCAAGTTCTTATATCACTAAATAACTTACAAATATACTCTTACATCACACATATCGATCATCTATGAAGCTTATATTGCATATATCGATCATTTCGAACATATCGATATTAATATTGATTCTTGATTTATAGATATTTTTTTGAAGAATTGATTTATAGATATTGGAAATGGATTTCATTCAAGTTCTTACAACATGAAATAACTTGCAAATATACACTTAGATATTCATAATACTAATTATAGATCATCTATGATCTCTATATCACTCGCTCATATCGGTCATATTAGTCACATGACATAGTGAATGGCATTGACATGAGTCATTTGATTCAAAAAATGTACATAATGTTTACGGAGATTGTTTCTTTGGTATAAGATTTATCTATTTAAAAAAATTAATGAAAATATTTAAATCAATGTACTATTGTAAAAGAGATTACCTAAAACCAAGAATTCCGTGAAGGATCTGAATCGGCCTCCTACCTTGTCGTCTCTTATAGCGGATATCATGGCCTCAAATTTCAGCGAAATTCGGTCGAATTTCTGTCGAATATCGATATCCAGTCGAAATCAAAATTCGACCGAAATGACCGAAATGACCGAAATATGGGGGTCCTAGAACAAAAAATGACCGAAATGACCGAAATTTCTATCGAAATTCCACCGAAATTCCATCGAAATTCTGTTTTGGTCGATACCGAAATGGTGACCGAAACCGACATTTAAGGCCTTGGCGGATATAACACTTTTTAAGAGACATAATTCATAATAATATTCTCGAGGGGGAGGGGGGGATAAGATGAATTAAATTGATTGGGCACCCCCAAGTTGAAGAACCATTGTATGCGCCCTTCTGTCGCACCATACCCTACCAGTAGGGGGTCTCGTTGCCCGGTCAGCCTTGCGGGGGTACGGGGGCAGCGTCCCCGACCCGAAACAAAATATATATATAAATCATTGTGTGTTGTAATACTAGGTGTAGCTAGATATGTGTTCTAATACTGGGTGTAGCTAGATAAGTAGTAGAATCAATCTTGCATGAATAATAGCATTGATATATAGAGATATCGGTGAAACATCGACGATATCGATCGATATCTGGGATTTTTTGTATTGAATCCTGTCATTTTTGATCGATATGAGCCGATATGGCGATATATCACCGATATCCCTGTAAAAGGATATACTGGGTGATATCGAAACCCGTTCCCTGTCGAAACCGATATATCGGCGATATATCGCCGATACAACCTTCTATAGTCTAACTGCACATGTTACTTCGAAAGAGATCCGAAGACCTCTGCAATGTTGGGCCCAATCTTTTTTGGAGTATAATATCTCTTTAGAGGTCCCCTAAAAAGTCTCCTTAGAAGATTGGAGATTCTTGAGAGCCTTTCCTTGAGCAGCAATTACACTGGACTAGCTTGACAGATGTTCGTAGCATAGTCCCAAATTTCGATGCACACCAAATTACACACCTACATTTCATATTGTTTTTATAAGATGTTTATACCAAAACCTAAAGAATGCCATGTTTTCACAACTTTGATGGTACATTGATGAAATTTCGACTATGATCACAATGATCAATTTAAGGTATTTTGTTTTTTTTCTTGAATTTTAGTAAATACGTCAATCAACTTCCAACGTACTAACCATTTTTTTATCACTGATTATTTTTGATATTTTCTATAACATCCTTGTTCAATTGACACCTATATGAACCCTTCTAATGGTAGAAGCAGTGATTCCCACTAAAAAAGTCCAAGGTTCGAATACCCCTCCAAACCCCCCCTCTAGTACTAAAAAGAATGGACACCTATATTTTTAACAATCTAATAAACATTGATAGACTATACAACATTAACCTCATAAAAGATATGTATGATAGGGCTTCATCTTGTGTAAGGATACAATGTGGGAAGACTGACTATTTTTGACATCAACATTGGTCTGCATCAAGGTTCAACTTTGAGTCCATTCCTTTTATACTTTGATTATAGACGAGTTGACAAGTTACATTCAGGATGAGATACCTTGGTAATATGTTATTCGTTGATGATATTGTGTTGATTGATGAGACTAGAGAGGGAGTAAATGAGAAGCTTGAGGTCCGGAGACATGCATTGGAGACTAGATGATTTCGTATAAGTAGGGCTAAGAGTGAATATATGGAGTGCACTCTTGATGGAAGCAATGGTGAATGAATTGAGCTGAAGATTGATGACGATAACATTCAGAAGAGAGATTCTTTTAGATTCTTGGTATCTATTTTGCAACATGATGGGGGAATTGATGGAGATGTTACTAATAGCAAGGTTGCAAAAAGCGGTATACTGTATTCAGTCGGTAGGGTCACTGATTATTGATTAAACAGTATGCATGAGTTTAAACAGAAATTAAACGGGTTATGCATTTTTGCATTTTTTAATTAATAAAAAATTATTACAGCACATATATATAATTAATAAAAAAGTATAAATAAATAAGAAAAATATAATCACAGATTCACAATATAGATCGAATATTCGCAAATTCAAGGAATGGTCATCCAAATGTCAAAATAAATAACATAAACAACTAGAGTTCATAGCCAAATATCAAAATAGGCAAAATAAACAATTATAATTGATAGCCTGAATCCAAAAAGTCATGGATAATGGTGATCCTTTGAAGAAAGTAGATCCATGTTATTAAAAAACCGTTTAAGGCCGTTTAAGAAGGCGCTTAAGGTTGTTTAAGGCTGTTTATGCGGCTGACCCATTTATGGACCTGTTTTTGATTAAAGGATGCGGTCGAGCACCACATGCTTTTAAAAGGCTGTTTAAACGGTCGTTTAGACCATTTTTGCATCAATGACTAATAGAATAAATGCAGGCTGGTTAAAGTGGAGATGAGCCTCTACTGTTCTCCGTGATAAGAAAATTCCTTTGAAAATCAAAGAAGTTTTACAAAGCAACAGTGAGACTTGCTTATGCTCGTATGCTCGGAGATGCGTGTTTTGGGATGTTGAGCCGGCTCGGCGAGGATGGCCCAAGAAATGTTGGAATGAGACTATACGAATTGATCTTAGTTTTTTGGATCTAAACCTGAGAATAATCCAAGATAGATTTGAATGGAGGCAAAGAGTCCATGTAGCCGACCGTACTTAATGTGGAAAAAGACTTTGTTGTTGTGTAATAAATATTGATCGAAGTTATATACAAAATTTACATTTTCTTAATTTTTTTATGAAAAGTATCTAGTTTAACTTATCAACATACTTAATTATTTTAGTTTTAGATGAATGCATGACCTTCTTAATTCCCTATATATATAGGGAAAAATGGGGCTGCTCCCTGGGACAGCCAACGGGCTGCTCCCATCTCATTTTCCGCCATTTTTTATTTTTTTGGAAAATAAAAATACTTATATTCATCACTATATCCTTCTAGTATGTCATTTCAGTTTTGTCAGAAACAGATACTCCTAAGCCTTCTATCTAGAACAGATCGATTACAACAATTCTAAGACCGTTAAAATGACTTGTTCTATATGGAGGGTATATGAGTCTGTTTCTGACGAAATTGGAATAACATATTAGAGAGATATAGTGATGAATATACATATTTTATTTTTCAAAAAAAAAAATAAAAAATGGGGGAAAAATGGGGCAGGAGCAGCCCCATTTTCCCGACCGTTTATGACAGTATAGCACATCCGTGGTCTTGATATCTATAGCTTAACATTAGCATCATCCATATCACGAGATCTGCTCTGCGAGTTAGCTCTCCCTTCTCTTCACAGATGTTATTATTCACGAGATTTTATCCGGTTATCCCCCATATCTCCTACTACTCTTCCAAGAGAGAGCTCCTCCAGGTACCCACAAACTTCCGGTGGCAGCCACTGGAGGTCCTCTTCCATTAGGAGTTACTCAGAGATGCATGTCGTCAAGATCGAGTGAAAACCAGAGATCTTCCTACGTCTTGGTAGATTTGAGCTCCTGTAGTCGTTCAACATGAGATTCTCCAGCTCTTCGCGAGACGTCAATGACTCGCCAAAGGATCCTCTCAACAATTGTGTGATAGGTGCTGAGATTGAGTTATGGATGAGTTCTTGGTATCTCCTCCCCATTTATCTTCCCCTGCAAGTTACTATTGTGTTGTTCACGGGATTTTACCCCATATGGCCCATATCCACCACCGATATGTCTTCTTCTCCCACACTACTCTGGCCCAATGATTGAAACTAATTTTAGGCTCTTTTCTCTCTCAAAATTTGTTTCTTGATTGGTCTATCGCTCTCCCAAAAGAACGTGATGTCATACTTGTGATTATGTTTTCAAGGACCTATTTAGCTGAGGTCACTGTCGATTGTGACAAAATTCGTGAATGTAATCCAAATGTCTAGGTTGTTTTTTTCTCCACTTTTGGATTTGATGTGAACTGTAACAGTTGATTATTCCTTCTCCCGGTTACGAAAAAGTGAAATCTAAGATTCCTTGCAGTAAAATGGGGAGATAACATGTATATGATGGATGTTTATATTTGGAGATCTTTGAGCTCCATTCCCCTGTCTATATCTATAGATGAACTCCATCTAAAGCTCTAGATCTTCGTTGCAGCATCAGTAAAAAGTTGTATAGAGGCTCATATTGATTTGGTTGTTGGTTGGAAGTGAAGTTGTAGTTCTGATTGGATAAATTCATGAAAGATATACACACCAACAAAGCCTTTTCCCACAAGCAAGTAGGGTCATCATGAAAGATATGAATGATGCTATTTAATTCTTTGGAAAATATTGTATCATGGGATGTTTTTAGTCTGTTTAATGTGTGGTAGTTTGTAGATTCACTTGCTCAACTAAGCTGCAGAATTGCGATGTAGTATGAGCTATAATCTAATAACGGAGGGGAGGAGGTCGCTTAGTCGTCGGCATTCCTTGAGCAGTCTCCGCCGCTTTCGCTCGAGTGGAAATTCTCGTAGGTTAGGGAGAGCTGCCTAGGGAGGAGGTATAGGAAGGTGAGGGTGCCCCCTTTGTCACTTTTATGTTTTTCTTCTGTGTTGCCTTATATTTACGATTTGCGGGTTTGATTGGTCAGATTGGTATGTTCAGTGTATATGTAGTGGGATTCCTTTTGGATAAGTGTTGATAACCTTTTCCTGGTAGAAATTAGAATGGATATTGCTGGAATCGGAATTTTTGAATCTCGCAGTGAGTGAGTGCTTGCTTCGAGATTGCTTACGGAAGGGTGTAACTTTGGGTAGTTGTGGGAGAACCCGTGGCTGGCAGCATGAGCCGAGTGCTCTTGTTGAATTGGTGTTAGCCTTTTTGTCCTTTTAGGAAGATCTTTGCTTGGAAACAAGATATGCTTATCCATATCCATCGATATTTTTCTGTTTTTCTTTTATGATTTTTTCGGAAAATTTGTGGTCTATGATAACATTGGACATGATTATGAACGGAATTAGGAATAATTTATGCATTTTATAGGGGGGGTCAAATTTAATTGTATTGCCTTACAAGCTACTGGATCAACCTTTCAATCTTATTAGTCAATAGTTTGCATAAAAAAATTAAGAATCCATGAAGCCAACCCTACTTAATGTGGGTAAAGGCTTTGTTGTATATTGTCGAAAAGTTACCTTTGGTTTGATCATACGGTTGCGGAAAAACGTTACGTGCATTTAAATGCAACAATATACACCCCATTTTTTACTTGCATAAGCAGCACATTATACGTCTATTTCCCTTAGGAAAATAACTTTCAACTTTTTTTATCATACATATCTTCCTGCATGGATCTGAATGTTGGCATGCGAACCATAGACATGTGCAGAGAATGACAGTAGCAGAAATGAAAATGCTAAGGTGGTGTGGACACACACGTAAAGATTGGATTCGGAATGATGGCATCAAAAGAAAAGTTGGTGTCACTCCGATCGAGGATAAGATGCGAGAAAATCGCTTAAAGTGGTTTGATCATTTGCAAAGGAGGCTAGCTGATGCACCGGTGAGAAGATGCAAGTTTTGGAATGTTGAGACGGCTAAAAGAGAGCGAGGAAGACCCAAGAAGTGTTGGAATGAGACTATACGAAGGGATCTTAGTTTTTTCGATCTAAGTCCGAGAATGACCCAAGATAGATCTGAATGGAGGCAAAGAATCCATGTAATCGACCCTACTTAATGTGGGAAAAGGCTTTGTTGTTGTACATATCTTCTTGCACATGGTACCTACTAGTTTAATACAAAGAACAATATGCGGTAATTAACGTGCCATCACTCATAATAGTGTATTATACTTAGTTTATAAACCAATTTAATATTTTCCATGTATATTTTGATATTTGAAACTTTGCTTATTTTATATGTACACATCATAATCTTTTTAAGACAATACCACACTTCGTATTATTGTGAGCTTATATCACTTTAAGCACTCATAATCCAATTTAATATTTTTCATGTATATTTCTATATTTTAAATATTGCTCACTTTATGTTTATTAATCATAACCTTCTTAACAACACAACTCTTTGTATTATTGTATTGTTTATATAACTTTGAGACATTTACTATTGGGATTTCTTACATTTATGCCCCTATGTGATTTCATAGTTACACTTATACCCGTGCCTCTTTTGCAGTGTTACTTGTGCCCCTACCTCCTTGCACCATTAACAATTATACCTTTATGTTAGTTTGGTCGTCTATTACAATAAACTCAATCATGGTTTGTCGAAATACTGCTCTCCTCTCTCACTATCCTCTGCCTCCTTAATCTTCTTCTTTGTCACTTATACTTCGGTGGATGCCAAGGGGGTATGAACGTGGGACTTGAGATGGCAAGAGGCTCGTGGTGTAGCAGGCCGGTTGTGGGCGTTGGAGGTGAGAGGGGATGGGGAGCTCGAGGTTGAGGGAACTGCATGGGTGCTGAGTGAATGCATGGCGTAGGAGGTTGCATGGGGAGGGGGGACTTGGGGCATGATGCAAATGTGGATTGAAGACTCGAACAAATTAGGATTTTCCATAAATTATTAATTATTTCAAGTGGGCCATCCATTCTTTTTTTCGTTAAATAAATTGAGATCAATTAGATTCTCAATTTTGATGGTTAATTTAGGTTAGAAATATTTTAGGAATCAGGAGAGTGCCTCCATCATTAACAATTATACTCTTCCATTAGTTGGCCATCTATTACAATAAATTCAATCATGGTTTGTCGCAACCAAGGTCTAGGTAAGGAAAAAATACTACACTACTCCCCTCTCGCCATCCTCAGCCTCCTCCCTCTTCTTCTTTGTCACTTTTATTCCGATGGATGGCGGTGGCCCTGGGGGGTGAGCATGGGACTTGAGACGACAAGAGGCTCCACCATTTACAATTATATTTTAGGATGGGTTAGAAATATTTTAGGAGTCAGGAGCATGGCTCCACCATTTACAATTATACCCTTCAATTAGTTGGTTGTCTATTACAATAAACTCAATCATGGTTTGTTGAAATCAAGGTATGGGTAAGGAAAAAATACCGCTCTCCTCCCCTCTCACCATCCTCTGCCTCCTCCCCCTTCTTCTTTGTCACTTCTATTTCGATGGATGGCGAGGGGTGGGGGGCGAGCATGGGACGTGAGACGACAAGAGGCGTGCATGAGGTTGCAGGGGAGGGGGCTTGGGGCATGATGCAAACATGGATTGAAGATTCGATCAAATTAGGTTTTTCCATCAATTAGTAATGGGTCATCCATTCTTATTTTTGTTAAATAAATCGAGATCAATTAGATTCTCAATTATGATGGATAATTTAGGTTATAAATATTAAGAGTCAGGAGAGTGCCTTCACCATTATTGTCTCCTTACTTTGGTTCTATCTCTCATTCGGTCTTCTCTCATTCCTCGAGCTTGTCACGTTTCTTTTCTCTTCTCATCCTTCGATTTTCTGACTGCATCAAGTTGCATTTGAGAATGGAATCTAAATTGTTCTCACGATTCAATGAACCTACCGTATCGAATTGAGTCGCTTAAGCTAGGTCATGGTTTGCATTCACAGCTGAAGAAAGTTGAAGACTCATCGCCAATCGAGCATTAAGTTACAAAGATGGTTATATTCATTGATCGAGGAAGTTACATTCATCAATGCCAAATGTTTGGTCATTGCAACGCTCATACAACACGATTCCTATAAAAAAAGAAGAAAATAAAGGAGCAATAATCATTACTTGTTCCGAAAATCTGAAGCATCCCTATGCTTAGGTGAGTACAATAGTGAAGAAAAAAATCAAAGAACACCTATCGTTAATCATTTATTTGACTCCTCACTTACCAAAAAATCAATGCTCGCACAATCCAAAAACCAATCTTCAACGTCAAGCCAACTATGCTCTCCGAGTCTTAAAGCTGAAGATGATCTCTATCACCAAGGGCGTGACTGTTCTAGTTGAACCAAACGAGCTGAGTGGTGGAAGGATTGGGGTCTTCGTCGACGATGAGGCACCCAAATTGGCGAAGTCGAGGATCAGGGATTTGATGGCGTTACATGGTCGGAGGTGCCGACGATGATAAGGGGACACAAAATGGGGTGTGCAGACGATTGAGGGGCATTGTAACGGAGCAACACTGCAATGGTCGACATAGAGTATCAACGAGTGGTGGCGACCATTGGGGGGAGAAATCCCAACAGCAGAAGGATGATATGTATCCTGACGAGGAGCAGATGGTAATGGTCAAGCAAGACCAGATCACGGGAGGAGTTTCGAGGGCCTGGGGTTGCTTCTTGGAGCTTGAGCGTTGCAATGGAGAGGGAAGGTGAGGGCGGTGTTCGTTGGAGGAGAGACCCCACTTGGGTCTGCCCCCATATTCGAAGCCCTAGCTTCGTTTTTCAGCCACCATCCATGGCGTTGCGACGATGTGTGGTGGTGGTGGGAGGGGGGCTAGAGGGACATGCTCGAAGGAGCGGAATGGGTTGCTGGGGTCGGTGGCGTGGTCGGATATGGATGCGTACGATGGAGACTAGGGTGGAGATTGGGAGAAGGAAGAGGGTTGTGCATACAGACGTTGAAAGTCATCACTGGATGCCCACAAGGACAAAATCAGACTATGATGACAAAAGAGGGTAATTGGTAGGGGGCAAATATGGAATGTAATTTGCAAAATTTAATGGGTTGGGGGCAAGACCCAAATAAAGTAATGGATGGATACTAATATATAGTACAAATTATTATTTTCATCATATTTTATTCATGTATCGCACATCAGTTATCACACCACTATTTATTTAATATCATTTGTTTCTGGTAGCTAGCTACCCATGCTTTGCACGGGAAGGTGTTTTTTTCTTAAGGAAATTACCATACACAAATTTTAAGACATTTCCATTATACGATAAAAAATACCTCAGAAGGTAGAGGAAGTTATATTTGGAGGCAGATAGTTGGTTCATTTTGAGCCAAACGATGTGAATAGTTTTTTTAACAAACAGAAAGTAAGGAAAAGTAATTAAATTTTGAATTCAGAACGAATGATGTTATTCTCGATATTGTTTCTTACAGTGCTTGTTAGCAAATTCATAAGTGGTAGTACAAAATGAAGAAAATATATAATCATTGTTCCATGAACAATATCTAACATATAAAAATGATAAGAACATTTGATTCAAAATTTAGAAGTCAAAGATATCACAATAAATAAGATTTGTTATATTTTTAACACCATGTATATAATGCTAGTTTCAAAAATATTTTTGATATATATATTTTTGAGTCTCTTTACTTCAACCTATTCTATACATATAATATGATTCCTTTTAAACTCTAAATATTACACCTTCACGCTTACCGTTAAAAGATCAAGTTGAGGCAAATTTAGTATGGATCATAGCATAAATACAAGGAGTTACATTTCAAATATAAAACATGTTGAAGTGATGTACTGTATGAACATAAGTGTAAACTTATTGCTTGAGTTATCCATATTTGACATATTATATTTGTTTTCTATAAAATTTGACTTCTGCTTTAGTATATGATAATATATTTGTTTAGTTGTATGCATGCGTATTTTTGATATACAAAGTGAATCATTATGTAAAAATAGTAACTACAGTGGATAAAGCAATATATTTTATTATAAAATCACAAACTTTGAATGTATAATATTAAAATACATGCAATTTATACACCACTGACCTACACTAACGAAATTATGTCTATAATGATATATATTTGTAATCCATCACTATAATGTCCATTTGTTAATTGTATAACAATAAGGATGGACATCTAACGGATCGATTGCATTGATAGTGTGTGCCGTGCCCCCTTTCCATGTGTCGTTTCGTAATTTAATAATAGAACAACAATTAGAAGAAAAAGTCAACGGGTAATCCTTGCTATATGATTTATTGATAACAACATAGCAAGGAATATGGTATTGACTAAAAATAATAATCGATAAGGAATATTGATCATTATTATATATCTAACTATTGAAGATATGACAATGAATAGTAAAGATTTGGTCTTAAGCCAATTTTGTTATATGGTCTTCTTTTGTTATTCATGTTGATTCATAATATTGTTTTGTAGAATCTAACTTTCAGAGATCGTCTATTCTTCGTTTTGATGACCAATGGAGGGATGTTGAGTCGGCTAAGAGAGGGCGAGGACGGCCCAAGAAGTGTTGGAATGAGACTATACGAAGGGATCTTAGTTTTTTGGATATAAGCCCGAGATTGACCCAAGATAGATCTGAATGGAGGCATAGAATCCATGTAGCCGACCCTACTTAATTGTGGGAAAATGCTTTGTTGTTGTCCACACTTCGTTTAGGTGTTTCTCCATATTTTGATGAACAATGTTCTATTTTCTATTGATTTTGTTGTTTTCTTACGCTTTTCCTATCATCCATTTGGTATACCTTTACTCGCTCACAACCTATAAATTATCATATAATTCTTTTCGTGTTTGTGATTCTTCCATTCTGTGAATTGAAATTTTATGAAAGAGAATAAATATGCATTTTTCAGGCGATTTTTTAATTGTGTACTAATGTAATCAAATCAAAGTTTTTAAATTATCACTCATTCTCACACATTGATATCAACTCATTCTATAGTAATAGAAGCAACAACTGTAGCGATCCATGTGCTGATGGTCGTTGAAGTTCAGGAACTTAAATCTCTTCCTCGAGGAGTTTTTCTCTGTCTCCTAAGTAGGATTTGGAGAAGCACGTAGTATTTTTTAAATTAAAAGCTAAATGTATACAAAAATGTGTTTGCATAGATGCATACACAATACATGTCCAGTACTATCACATAGTAAATTGTGGATCTTGGCGTTTTAAAAATATGTGGCTTATATATCCATTGTTAAATATATAACAACAATATTATTCTTTACAAAATTATTTTTTAATTAAAATCAATGACGAATGTCGTATTTGTTTCTATATCATTAGCGGCGGTTTATATTGCAACACTTAGCTAAATTTCAAACTAAAAAATGAATGTCTATTCAGCTAAATGTTGAAAAAAAAGAAAACGGTGGATACGACATCCATCGTTAATTTCAAGTGTAAAAATAATTTCGCAATGAATAATATCGTCGTTTTATATTTAACTACATTAGATATAGTGATGGATTTAAAAAAAGGTTACTGTAGACCCATTTTCTTGTGGTGTATAGAATGGTTGATCTTCTACTACAACACAATCATTTTCCAAGGATATGGACAAGGTTGCAGAAATCGGTAGTCAGTACTCAGTCGGTTGGGTCACTGATAGTCAGACGACTAATTGGATTTAGTAGGCCATTAGTCGGTTTTGAATTTTTAAGTTATTTTAACTATATAAATCATTTTTATATATATAATCTTATATATTTACATAGATTTGTACATTTTCTATATTATAGTAATGAAACAAAAAAGTAATTGACTTTAAATATAACATTAAGCATATCAGAATAGAATTGCTTAAAAAATCAAAATGAAAAAAAGCTCTATGTCGGCCGACTACTTGGCCCGATTAGTCGGGTTGACCAATTAGGCCTAGTCGAGTTGGCTCCCCCCGACTCGACTAGTTGGGCCGACTAGTCAGCCTAGTCGTTGACTTTTACAACTATGAATATGGATATGCATTTTTTAGAGATCTGGATTTTTTTTTGAAAATATGGATGCATGTAAATACGGTTTTATTTTTTTAGTATGATTTTATATTATTTAAGGATAAATATACAAACATATATAAATTAGGTAGATATTCATGATAATATCTTCCTATATGCATATATATTTTGTATATATAAACACATGTATGCATATGCCAGTGAGGTATATATAAATATTATGCATTAACAAAATTTTGTATGCAAATGTTCGTATAATTGTGATACAACTAAAAACGGGGCACACATCTTCAGAAAATAAACGGGGACACAAATGAAATTTAAAAAAAAGATTAACTAATGGAGGTGGGTGGACTCTCCCTCCTTAATATATCGTATGAATTGAAACTAGAATGGACCTCTAGTTCCTAAGACTTTTCTTATAATGAAGTAAAGTGAAAGGTATAATACTTCCCTAAGATCCTTAATCGAAGATTATACACGAAAACTGGAGTCGGATCCTTTCCTTTTAGCGAGTTAAAAGAGTATGTGTTGGTGACATTTGCACTGAAAGAGGAACTTACATGTGTTGATGCTAGAGGTGTATATGTAATTTTATCGTCCTGCTAATTTCAACCATATCCCCTTCATCTCATCATGTAAATAATGCGAAAAAGCACTCAATGATATATCGTATATGCATTTTATGTGTAATAACCTTACGAGTATTTTATTCTCCTTTCATTTTAAAAAGTGTCTAGTCAATATGAGCATATTATATTGTGTAGAATGAACATCCAGTTCCTAAGGTTTTTTCCTGTGCTGCACTAAAGTGGAATATGTAATAATTCCCTAAGATCCTCAATCGGAGATTTTACAAAAAAACTGGAGTCTGACCCTTTCTTATAGTGAACTAAAAGAGTATGTGCTGACGACATTGGCATTGAATGAGGAATTGAGGACCTTACCAGGTGTTGCTGTTAGAGGTGTATATGCATTTTGGTTGGCCAAGCCCAAACCTCGCGCATTAAATTTGGACTGGCTTGGACTTGGGCTTAGACTAGACTTCAATAGTCCTTCTCGAGCCTTGGCCCAACCCAAATCTTGCAATGTTAGATGAGCCTGGGATTGGACCCTCCATGGCTTGCTAGGGCCCAATGCAATACTCTTCCTCAGCCATTTTTATAAACTAGTTGTAGTCGGAACATGGAGCTAAACTGTGTAAGAATAAATGGACTTCTTTCGAAGTGTATTGGTATGAAACATGTATCCTTAGATTGTTCTCCTAGATTGGATTGGTTTACAGTGTACTAAACCTTGTTTTTAAAAATCCATTTGCAAGGATTGCTATAATACACAATTGGATTAGTCTCCTTTTATAGGGTGCACTACCTCCTATTACGTGTCATATTGTTGGTTGGTCAAAGAATGTGTATGGGAGGCTAGAATGAACTGCCACCCTTTTGTACAAAGCAATGGGCATATGGTTTCTGAGGAAAGAACTTCCTTGAGAATCAAGGCAATATACGATCGACGCCTCTTCCTTAAGCAAGCACGCGAATGCTCTTTCCTATGTTCTATGTCAACTTGCATAGTTTGAGGTTAGGAGATCATCATCAGTGTTGTTAGATTACATCGAAAAAGATTCAAAGACCTCTATGAGGTCGCCCCCAATTGTTTCTCGAGTACACCTTATCTCCTCACATGATCAACCATCCTATATAGGTCATCATTTCGAATTAATTCTGTTGGACTAGCTTCACTGAGGACCATAGACCTTTGTAAATTTGTCTCTAAGTAGGCCTTTGATACACTTTATCTTTGTTGATATCTAGAATAGTCCCTAAGAGGTCGTCCCTTAGGAGATATGTTTAGAAACAAGGATATCACAATGGTATATACTTGTTTAGTGTCAACTTTCCTGGCAGGTAACCTTTATATGGGCTAATGTGTTTGGAAAGTGAAATATGGAGGGATGGAACACGTGATGTGCGATTTCGGTATATCATTAGATTGGTTTGTGTTGGGATAAAATTCATTCATATGATAAAAGAGATCCCAAGGCTCTCTTATATAGGAGAAGAACCATGGGTTAATTACATAAGAGATACCGAAAGAAAACATAACATGTAAATATAATATTGAGATAAATAAACTTCTCAACACTCCCCCTCAAGCTGGAGCATAAATATCAATCATGCTCAGCTTGGAACGTCTCTGAAAAGGACCTCTGGCCAGAGCCTTCGTGAAGATATCTGCAGTCTGATCTCCTGTTGAAACATGAGAGGTGGATATGAGTCCTTTCTGGATCATGTCTCTAGTGTAGTGACAATCCACCTCGATATGCTTTGTCTGCTCATGAAAAGCAGGGTTATTGGCAATAAATAAAGTTGCTTGATTATCACATAAAAGCTTTATAGGAAGAGAGACCTCAACAGTAAGGTCTGTTCATACTGATCGGACCCACATCATTTCTGATCCTTGTGCCATCGCTCTGTATTCAGACTCAGCACTAGATCTGGCCACCACAGTCTGCTTCTTGCTTTTCCATAGTGAGCTGCCTACAAAGATAGCAAAACCAGAAGTCGACTTTCTGTCCTTGGGACAACCAGCATAATCTTCATTTGCACATCCTGTCACCTCAAGTAATGCATCCCTACTGAACATAAGGCCAGAGCCAGGTGAAGTCTTCAAATACCTCAAGATCATGTGTACAACATCCATATGTACCTTCCTGGGTTGCTCCATGAACTGACTGACTTTGCTAACTGCAAAAGCAATATCCGGCCTGGTAATGGTGGCGTATAAGAGCTTCCCAACAAGCTCTCTATATCTCCTCCTGTCAAAATTTCTTCGGTGTTCTCATCATACAATCTCATGCTTGCATCCATAGGAGTAGAAGCAGGTTTGCACCCTGTCATGCCTGTCTCAGATAGAAGGTCCATAAAAAATTTTCTTTGATTCATCACGAGTCCATGTTGATTCCTGGCGAACTCTAATCCAAGAAAGTAGCGAAGATTGCCAAGGTCCTTAGTCACAAACTGCTGACCAAGGAACTCCTTGACAGTAAGAATACCCTGCTCATCATCTCCTGTAATGACAATATCATCCACATAAACAAGAATAGCCACGGTACCTCTAGGTGTCCTCTGTACAAACAGTGAGTGGTCCGCAGTAGACCGCACAAACCCCTTTTTCTCTATCAACTCCGATAGCTTTTGATACCAAGCTCTCGGACTCTGCTTCAAGCCATAAATCGCCTTGTGAAGTCGGCACACCTTCTGAGACTTCCCCTCAGTAGCAAATCATAGTGGTTGTTGCATATATACTTCCTCCTGAAGATCCCCATAGAGAAAGGCATTCTTGACATCAAGTTGGTATAGAGGCCAGTCCCTGGAAACGGCAACAGATAGCAGAATGCGTAGTGTTGAATGTCTTGCTACTGGAGAGAAGATGTCCTGATAATCCACCCCATAGGTTTGGGTGGACCCTCGAGCCACAAGCCTTGCTTTGAATCTGTCAACACTGTCATCGACCCTTTGCTTGACCGTAAATATCCATTTGCAGCTCACAATAGATGCTCCTGGTGGAGGTGCGACAATGATCCATGTGCCACGTGATCGCAGAGCCACCATCTCTTCTTCCATAGCAAGGCACCACCTACTGTCTTGGAGCGCCTCCTGATATGTCCTGGGATAGTAACAACCGATAGTTCCACTATTAAGTTCTTGTAGTCCTCTGACAGATGATCCAAGAAAACATGGGCAACCATTGGGTACGTAGCGCATTGGCGATGAGGTTTCCTTAGAGCAATTGGTATCTCCAGGTCATCAGCCTCACCGTCCTCTGGAATTAACTCTTCCTATTCATCATTAAAATCTCCAGTGCCATCAGTAGAAATAATATGTTCTTGACATACCTGAGGCATGGTGGATGATGTGGTAGGCGCATGAGCAGAGGGACGAGTAGAAGACTTGCGAGTATAAACATGTGGTAAGAATGTAGATTCTTTGGGAGGAGGCGGAGGCGGAGATGGAGGTGGGGGTGGTGGTGTAGGTGGTGAAGGAGCAGATGGAGGTGGAGGAACCCCAACATCCTCTCAGGATCCAGTATTAGACAGCCTGTCACCTGTAGGAGAGAAATGCATAATAGATTCGAAAAAAGTAACATCAGCACTCACATAGTATTTTCTCCCAACAGGATCAAAACATCATACCCTTTTTGGGTACGGGAATAACCAACAAAGACACATTTGACAGCTCTATGTGAGAGCTTGTCACAGTCAGGAGTAAAGTCATGGACAAAAGCTACCGATCCAAAAACACGAGGTGTAAGTGTGAAGAGTTCATTCTCGGGAAACGCAATCGAGAAGGGACTCTTCTTGCCAAGAATGGTGGAGGGCATGCGATTTACCAAGTAACAGGCGGTTAGGACCGCATCCCCCCATAAAGAATGAGGTGTACTGCTGTGAATCAACAAGATCCTCATGATGTCTAATAGGTGACGATATTTGCGTTCTGCAACCCTATTTTGCTGTGATGTATAAGTGCATGAAGTCTAATGAACAATACCCAGAGACTGGAGAAATTCTGCCAAATGAAGAGTAGAAAATTCCAAAGCATTATCGGTACGAATGTATTTGACTTCAGCAGAATATATGTTGTTGATCTCAAGAAGAAAAGTTTTAATTATAGCACCTGCTTCAGACTTATGTTTAAGTAAGAAAACCCAAGAAAGTCTAGAATAATCATCCACATCAACAATATAAAATCTATGCCCCTGATGATCAGGAACACGACTTGAACCCCAAATGTCAAAATGAAATAACTCAAAGGACCGACTACTACTACTACGACCAGGACGACTCGAAAAGGAGGAGCGATGGTGTTTCCCAAGCTGACAAACTTCACATTCCAGAGTAGTACGAGTAGATATTTGCGGGAGAACACGCATCATCTTTTGAAGAGGAAGGTGGCCAAAGCGAAGATGACACATAAAAGGCGAAGCAGATCCAAAGGGAATAGAGGCAACCCTAGAACATGACTGAACAACAAGTTTGTATAATCCTCTTTGCTCACGGCAATGGATAATCATCCTGCCAGTTAGTATGTCCTGAAACATAAGAGAAGAGGGGTTAAAAATGGCACTACAGTGTAAATCTTTTGTAATCTGACTAATAGACAAAAGATTCATTTGAAAGTCTGGAGCATGTAAAACATTCTGAAGACGTATAGAAGGGGATAAAACAATCTCCCCCTTACCAACAATGGGTAGCCGAACTCCAATGGCTATGATGACGGAACCCCCTGGAGGAATAGTCCTGTACAAAGAAAACTGTGTCCGATCTCCACACATGTGATGAGATGCTCCAGAATCCATAATCCAATCTGTCACATCGGAACTGTTGCTACTGGTACTGATAAGCACATATGAATTACCTGAAGAACTGGGTAGTGCTCTGGCGGTGGCCGCTGCATCTGATGGTCCCGCAGTCTGAGTCACGGGAGTGGTCACCATTTCTCGAAGTCTCGAGACAAGATCATCAAAACGTGCATTAGTAGTAAGTGCAGGTGAAGAGTCAGTCTGCTCCGTAACACGTGCAGACGCCAGAAAGCCGTGCTTGTGAAAGCATGTCTCCTCTGAGTGGCCAGGACGACGACGATAAGAACATGTACCACGCTGATGGCCTCCACCTCTACCACGAGGTCCACGACCACGGAACTGGGACACACTGCCTCGTCCACGAGAAGCAGCCATAGTCGAGGAAGTCGGTTGTGGCGTTGATGTAGCTGTGGTAGTAATCCTGCTCAACCGCTTGTATACCTCCTCCATTGGTTGTATGGTCTCGCCAGTCAGAAGTTGAGTACGAGCAGCACCGTACTCCGAGTCAAGAGAGGACAGAAAAACGCCAGTCATAGTGGCATTCCGATACACATGTTGTTGTTCCACACTGGTAGTGATAGGCATGAAGCTGTGGAGACGTTCAAACATGCCTCTCAGATGTGAAAAATGTGCATGTAGAGGTCGACCATTTTGCTTGGCCGAGAAAATGTCGAACTGAAGTTGGAGTATCTTGCTTTCATTTTTCGCTTGTCCATAGGTAGCGGCCAGTATGTCCCACATGGCCTTTGCAGTTGGCTGATTGACAATATCATTAGCAATCTCTGTGCTAAGTGTCCCAGAGAGCCATATACGAGCATATGCATCATCTTGCTTCCATGATGCGTTGACCCCTGTCTTGTCTGCTGGCTCTGAATCAGTCAGAATATGCTCCTTGTTGTGGCATTGCATCAGGGTACGAAACTGCATGGACCATAACTCGTAGTTGGTCCCGTCCATCTTTATGATAGGTGCCAGTCCTTTGAAGGCACCGGAAGAGGGGAATACGCCACCCTTGACTTCTGACATTCTTTAATAGGCCAAAATACGGAACAAGAGGGGAATATCTCGGCAAAATACTTGTCTACAGCATCAAATGAGGGATGATGTGTATCTGTAGACTTATACACTCATCCCTAATATTGTGTTTGTGGTCTAGGGCCACAAATGAAGGGAGAAATCAGACTATTTCACCCCACACAGATCTGTCCAGACCTCATCGTACGTGAACAGGGGCATGGAAGGACATATCGATGTCGGTATCGATATCGGTACCATGTCGATACCGATATATCGCCGATATATCGATGCCATATCGCCGACATCGGACCGAATCTCGCCTTTTTCGCATGTCGATATCCGATATCGGATATATCGACGATATATCGATGACCTGTCGATACCGATATATCGCCGATATATCGCCGATATATCGCCGATATATCGGGATACAACCTTCCAACAGGGGTCCGCGGGGCCGCCGAGGGTGCGCCGAGCCCTTACGAATCAGACCACAGCGTCTACGGATGCCTCAGCGCCGCAAAGGAGGGTCACCGAATCCACGCTAGGCTGGAACGAGGCGACAACGACCGCTGGGGGGGCAGGGGCGGCGACGCTGGGTGGGGGCGGCGGTGCGGGCCGTACTGAGACGCGCAGGGGCATGCGCGGTGGCGCGCGGAGAGGGGGGTGGCGGGTGGGGCCAGGGTTAGGTTTTTGGTTTGAGAACCTCGGTCTAGGACCGTTGCTCTGATACCATGTTGGGATAAAATTTATTCATATGATAAAAGAGATCCCAAGGCTCTCTTATATAGGAGAAGAGCCATAGGTTAATTACATAAGAGATACTGAAAGAAAACATAACATGTAAATATAATATTGAGATAAATAAACTTCTCAACAGTTTGCATTTGACATTTCTTGTATTTTTAAAGATGTATGTGGATGGTTGGGTTTGAGTGGAGGATAATTTGTGATGTGACTTTTGTGGGTATTTGAAATATGATTGGATGTTGTAAAAATATTTTTTTTGGAGTTTTTGCGAATGGTTAATTTATGATGTAGTCTTGAATGACATGCGGGGAAGATAGTATGAGAAGGATCTGTCCTTTCTCCCAGACGTGTGATTAAAGTTTGATATCTCAGTGCCATTTGAGCGTTTCCTGTTTAGACAGGTATATCCCGGTCGAGATATTCCTGCTCTATCCTGTTTCATATTGAGGATAAGGTGTTACCCACTATACTTCTCTCAAGTTATACACACCGAAATCATAAATTAATTATTTCAAAAAAATCGAAAAAATCACATGTTAACACATCAAAAAATATATTTCGAACTCCTACAAACATCCCATCACAAGTTATCCTTCACTCCAATACATTATCTAAATGTTTATTTAGAACTCCAATAAGCATTATATCAATCTTTCCAATCATATTTTAAACTCTTACAAATACCAGTTCACAAGTTATTCCCACCATCCAAGCACACAAGTTCATCTGAAAGTTATCCATTGGGGTCATGCACATAGGTTCTTTTTTGTAAAGGTCTGAAAACATCCTTGAAAGGTTGTTCGTTGAGAGGGACAATGGTAAATAGCATCACTACCACATATGAGGTCTGCAAACTTCTGCATTCTTGCCTTCATTTTACACTTTTCTTATACTAGCACTTCGTTCTCCCAATGGTAGACATGCATTGGAGACTAAAGGATTTCGTATAAGTAGGGCTAAGACGGAATATATGGAGTGCACCTTTGATGGAAGCAATGGTGAAGGAATCGAGGTGAATATTGGTGACAATAACATTCAGAAAAGAGTTTTTCTTTTAGATATCTGGGATCTGTTTTGCAACATGATGGGGAAATTGATGGAGATGTTACTAATAGAATAAATGCAGACTGGCTAAAGTGGAGATGAGCCTATGTTGTTCTCTGTGATAAGAAAATTCCTTTAAAAATTAAGGAAAGTTTTAGAAAACAACCGTGAGACCTGCTATGCTCTATATATCTGAATGTTGACCTGTGAACCATAGACATGTGCAGAGAATGGTTGTAGCAGAAATGAAAATGCTAAAGTGGATGTATGGATACACACGTAAAGATCGGATTCGGAATGATGCAATCAGAAAGAAAGTTGGTGTAGCTCCGATCGAGGATAAGATGCGAGAAAACCACTTAAAATGGTTTGGTCATTTGCAAAGGTCACTTGACGCACTAGTTAGGAGATGCGAGTGTTGGGATGCGGTTAAGAGAGGGTGATGACGGCCCAAGAAGTGTTGGAAAGAGACTATACGAAGGGATCTTAGTTTTTTGGATATAAGCCCGAGATTGACCCTTGATAGATTTGAATGGAGGCGAAGAATTCATGTAGCCGACCCTACTTAATTGTGGGAAAATGCTTTGTTGTTGTTGTTGTAGCACTTCGTTCTCAATGGCTTCATGACTATTCTCCTTAGTAGTTGGGCACTGAAATACAAGCTGATGAGAGGGATTTGTAACCTTAGTGGCATGCTCATCTCTGAGCATTTTTCTTCCCTCATTGTTGGGTGTTGGAACCTCGAGTGAGGGCGACAGTTTTATATATTGTGCTAAGATTCTGGAAGGATGTTAGACGAGAAGTTTGTCTTTGTTGGAGAGAGCGTGACTGCCAATGAAACCCTCTGTGTTTTGGAGAGGTTTCATGGCAGGGTGTCGAAGGCGGGGCTTTACTTTGGAGGTGCTTAGGGCAGTGGAATTGATTCCTGATATTGGCTTGACGATTGGTCGAGGAATATGGATGCAAACAGACGGATACAGATACAGATATAGGTATTGTTGTATCCTTATCTGTTTTTGAATACGGATGCGGATATGGATATTGATGGATATTAAAACTAATTTACCATAATACTGATCGCATACGAGTAATGTTAGAAATACTCTATAGAATCGACTTAAATATATACGATTTGGATGGAAAACACATGATATAAATTTACTAAATGTGTCTGTATCATAAAAACTATACAAATATGGTAAAAAAGGTATAGAGTTATGTTACATAGGGTTAAAAATAAATCTATAACTATATTTATATACGAAAATGGATATATAGATACGAATATTTACGAATATCAAAACGATATCCATATCCGTATCCATTTTAAAATGGATACGGATGTCAAAATCTGTATAAAACGAATATAGTGACAGATCGGATACGTATATATCCGTAACCATTTGCATCCCTATTGAGGAAGGCACGATGCTGGAACCGAAATATAGGTGGTTTGGGGGGGGGGGTTAATTTGTACGTCATCCCTTTCATACCAGAGGGTGCACAAATTTGCTATTATTTGACCTTGCAGTACTTCTACAATTGTGTTTGTGTCTAGATATTGTGAAACATGGGCATGGGCTATGATCTAAATTTGGTTCCTGATTCTAAGGGCAACTGATGTCCCATTTTGTCGATGCTTGGATACTCTACATTGCATGAGGAATCAGAGAGGATTCCAGTAGTATTAAAGGAACCCATTAAACAGGATCTAATACGAGGCAGCAAATATTTATAACTGATAACATGGAAAATGCACTATTTTGTTATTTGTTAAAGATTATTTACTGGACATTGGGATTTAGCCTTTGTTTAATTATGTGTGTCCTTTATGTGGTCCTTACATGATCATGTATACCAATTCCTTTGATGAATTTCCTCTTCATCGAGGGTGGAATCCTCAAAATTAAAGTTTGTATATTTTCTGATCATTACTTTTAGCGGGTACTGACTAGTTTTTATAATTGCTATTTCATCTCACATACCATCTAATGGGATATTTTTTTTGTTCAATTCCTGATTGCCTTTTAATTTTTACGCTCTATTGATTGTTATATGATAAATTGCATGTCGTCTGCTCATGAGTTTTTGATTTGATCCACATTTGTCGACATGTCCCATATCTTAATGATGTTTTCTTGCTTGGTGCTGATCGGAACACTTCAATAAATATGTTGTCACTTTAACCAGATGATGGAGGGGAACATGTGGTTGAATGATACACTTGGGGTTGTTCCAAAGAATGCTTGGGCAATTGATCCTTTTGGCTATTCATCTACAATGGCCTATTTGCTTCGACGCATGGGTTTCCAGAATATGCTTATACAGAGAACTCACTACGAGCTGAAGAAGGAATTAGCTTTACAGAAGAATCTTGAGTACATCTGGAGACAGAGTTGGGATGTGGATGAAACAACAGATATTTTTGTTCATATGATGCCTTTTTATTCATATGATATTCCACACACCTGCGGACCTGAACCTGCTATTTGCTGCCAATTTGACTTTGCTCGTATGCGCGGATTCAGTTACGAGGCATGCCCTTGGAGACAGGATCCTGTGGAGACCAACTCAGACAATGTTCAGGAGAGGGCACTGAAGCTGCTTGATCAATACAAGAAGAAGTCTACCTTATACCGAACGAACACTCTACTTGTTCCTCTTGGTGATGATTTTCGTTATGTTAGTGCAGAGGAAGCTGATGTCCAATTTCGGAACTATGAAAAGCTATTTGCGTATATAAATTCCAACCCCAGTCTGAAATCTGAAGTTAAATTCGGTACACTTGAAGACTACTTCCAAACTCTTCGCGAGGAAGCAGGAAGAATAAATTATTCTCATCCTGGAGAGATAGGGTCTGGCGAGCTTCCAGGGTTTCCTTCTTTATCAGGCGACTTCTTTACTTATGCAGACAGGAATCAAGATTACTGGAGTGGATATTATGTTTCTAGGCCATTCTTTAAAGCTGTGGATCGTGTTTTAGAACAGACCTTACGTGCATCTGAGATGCTAGTCGCATTTGTTCTGGGGTACTGTCAGAAATCTCACTGTTCCAAAATCCCATTTAATTTTTCACACAAATTGATAGCTGCAAGGAGGGACCTAGCTCTTTTCCAACATCACGATGGTGTCACAGGCACAGCTAAGGATCATGTGGTAACGGACTACGGAATGCGAATGCATACATCTCTACATGATCTCAATGTTTTCATGTCAAAGGCAATTGAGGTTTTATTGGGCAATTATAACGTAAGATCAGATCCGACCTCAGTATCTCAGTTTGAGCCAGAGCATGTTAGATCAAAGTATGATGTCCAGCCAGTGCATAGAGGTCTCGAGGTTCATGAAGGCAATGCCTTCTCTGTTGTCTTTTTCAATCCACTGGAGCAAACTAGAGATGAAATTGTTATGGTTGTTGTTGAGAAGCCAGATGTTTGTGTACTAGACTCTAACTGGTCGAGCATCAGCAGTCAAATTTCTCCTGAGTGGCAACATGACAAGCGGAAGTTGTTTACTGGGAGACATCGACTATATTGGAGAGCTTCGGTTCCTGCAATGGGCTTACAAACTTATTATGTTGGAAACGACTTGGCTGGTTGTGAAAGAGCTAAACCTGCTGAATTAAAGATGCTATCTGGTACTGACATTAACCCTTGCCCAACTCCTTATGTCTGTTCGAAGCTTGCAGGTGAGAAGGTAGAGATGAAGAATCTGCACCATACTCTTACAATTGATTTGAAGCACGGTTTGATGAAGAAAGTGAGACACAAAAATGGTGCTGAAGTTCTTTTAGATGAAGAAATCGGCATTTATTCCAGCTCTGGAAGTGGGGCTTACTTATTTAAACCCATTGGAGATGCTAATCCTGTTGTTTTAGGTGCTGGACATCTTGTAGTTTCCGAGGGACCTCTGGTTCATGAATCTTATTCTTATCCGAAGACAGAATGGGATAACTCACCAATCTCTCATAGCACACGGATCTATAATGGAGAAGGTACCATACAGGAGTTTGTTGTAGAGAAGGAATATCATGTTGAGTTTCTCAGCAATGAGTTCAATGACAGGGAGTTGATAACTAGATTCAAGACAAGCATCGATAATAAGAGGGTTTTTTACTCTGACTTGAATGGTTTTCAGATGAGTAGGCGGGAGACGTATGATAAAATACCGTTGCAGGGTAATTATTATCCCATGCCGTCGCTGTCTTTCTTGCAGAATTCAGAAGGTTGCCGCTTTTCTGTTCATTCTAGGCAGTCGTTAGGTGCAGCTAGCCTAAAAAATGGCTGGTTAGAAGTTATGTTGGACCGTCGATTAGTTCGTGATGATGGCCGTGGTCTAGGGCAGGGTGTTATGGATAACCGTGCCATGAACGTGATCTTCCACGTCCTCACTGAATATAATGTTTCTAATTCAGAGTCTGCTTCTACGTTGCCTCGTCAACCTTCCCTTCTCTCACACCTTGTTGGAGCCAATTTGAACTATCCCATGCACGCATTTGTAAGCAAAAAACAGCAGGAGATGTCACGGCCTTCGTCGGTAAAGCCTTTTTCCCCACTGGCAGCTCCTTTGCCGTGTGATTTACATGTTGTGGGCTTCAAGGTTCCACAGCCACTCAAGTATAGTCATGCACAACCAGGGCATTCCAGGTTTGCCATCATCTTGCAGAGGAGAGGGTGGGACTCTTCATATTGTAGAAAGGGAGGCTTGCAGTGTTCTGTATTACGAGATAAACCCATCAATCTGTTTTATATGTTCAAGGATCTTATTGTCTTGCACGCAAAGCCAACATCCTTGAACCTATTACATGATGATTCCGAGGCTCTTGGTTACGCAGAGCAGCAGGGAGATTTGGCCAATGAGGGCCATGTGTTGATATCCCCTGTGGAGATACAAGCTTATAAGATAGACTTGCAGCTGCAGGAATCAAGCGTTGCTCGGTAATTTTCTCGAATACACCAGCCTGTTAATTACAGCAAGGAGATGAGTACCGAAAGAGGTTCTGCTTGTGCACGAGGCAATGATCAAGCTTCTTCACCAGCTGCTTATATTTAGTCGATATTCCGCAAACATTCGAAGGAATCGTACAGAGTTCCAGGGATCCAACACACACCTTGTAACCACATGCTAGCCTTGCGAGCCTGCGGCCCTACCCGAAAAAACTGGCATCTATTTTTTTTTAATAATTATCTGTAACATGTATTTTCAATGTAATGCTATGCATCTAGTTGTTTTGTAGATTTTTTAAGTTTGATAATTACAGTTTTGTACGAGTTTAAGCAACAAGAAGCTAATAAATCTGGGGGCACTTTGTCTCTACTTCTGCCATGGGGGTAGTTTTTGTATTCTAGTGTATATTATGGTTCTTGCAGAAAGGAGCTTGCTGTCAGTGCTTGGCATTAAGATGAAACCTTTATCTTCCTATTCTTTTATTAGCTTCCTTCATCTGAATTTAAAGTTAAAAGCATTCTGAAATGATTATATGATACCGAAACCAATTTTGATTTTTTTTCATTGGGATTCAGAGGCAGTGCTGCTAGATCACTATTGAACAACCCTCTGTCTGATGAGAAAATGCCCTAGATTAATTATGATAGAAGGCATGCCATGCTTTAAACTTAGAATGTGGACTAGGTAAGTGGGAGAAGGTCGCATATTCCTTAGATGTACTTGTATGTGTATGTATGTTTGTTTGTATATATATATGTGTGTGTGTGTGTGTGTGTGTCTATATGGATCCTGTTCATGGATTAACGAAAATGTGCAAAAGCTATATTTGCCTCTAAAAGCTATATTTGCCTCTACTATTTTATGTGTCTCTTCGTTTTTGCGTAGGCAGCATCTACAAATTCGGAACTTAATTTGAAAGCCATATTTCAACCCAGATGTTTTCGAGATACTCCTAATAACCAACGAACGACAAGTGCTTTTCCTTGTGTAGATCCTATTTGAACCGAAACCAATCATGAGTTCCCAACCATGGGACGAGTGAAATCCGATTAATAAATCAGTAACTAAAAGAATTGGAAATGCTTTTATTGTGTCACTTATGTTATAAAGGACTTCCTGAACCCGAGAATTAAGAATGACAAGTTCTTCATTACACAAAATAAAATAACCACTTAGAATAGTAAATATATTATATTTGTTGAAAAATGCAAGATAATATGTAGATGATGTTCATTGTGTATTTTGACCAATTGCATCGTTTCTTTGTGAATTCCTAGAGGAAGCTTGTGTATATGTGTCCTTGGGTACTATATTATTTCGTCCAATAGTAATAGTTTTAATTCTATGAAATTTTCTAGAACGTTCTTCTCTTGAATATCATTCAAAAAACTTTCGGATTGTTGGGTATTCAATCAATTAGTAATCCATAGTTCCAGACATTTATTAAATAATAGAGAAATCCCCCAGGGCAAAAATGTTATAGATGTAAGATAAGGAAAAGAAGTCAATGTTTTTTTTTCACTTTTCTTTTGTGAATTGTTAATGAATTTGCTTCATTCGTCGACTCATCTGATATTTCTTTGAAGCATGAGTTCTATAACAAGGTATAGAATCTATAGATCTATTCCTGATTTTTGTGTAATTATTTAGCCTTTGAATCTAAAAGAAATATAGAAATGGAATAGGGATCAACTTCAGATGAAAATAATAATAATAAGCAAAAAAATTCTAATGTGTACCAATTGGACAAATTCGAACCAATTCCATCCTTATTTGTTCTTTTGAATGTTCGGAAAGGCCACTTGAAGTGATAAATATTATTCGGATTTCAATACAAAAGAATCTCTTTGGTTCTCGGAATAATTATTTCGAAATGTTTTCACTATCTAACCACATCTCACCACAATAAAAAGAAATATTTGTAAAGAATATTGATAATGAAATCCAAAATAGGCAGAAAAATGAGAAAGAAATTGGTTGGTTATGAGAGATCCAATCTTTTTTTACTCAAGGAGCAAAAATATAAATCCTAAATGGTGCATACCTCCTCTGTAAATAGACAAACCACCTTAAGCGATTTTCTGTCATCTTATATTCAATCAGAGCTATACCAACTTTCCTTCTGATTGCATCATTCCGAATCCGATCGTTACATGTATGTCCATTCATCTGCCTTAGCATTTTCATTTCTGCTATTACCATTCTCTAAACATGTCTATGATTCACATGCCAACATTCAGATCCATAGAGCATAGCAGGTCTCACGGCTGGTTTGTAAAACTTTCCTTTCTTTTTCAAAAGGAATTTTCTTATCACATAGAACAATAGATGCTCCTCTCCACTTTAACCAACCTGCATTTTTTCTATGATTAACTTCTCAATCAATTTTCCCATCATGATGCAAAATAGATCCATAATATCTAAATAAATCTTTTTTTGAATGCTATCATCACCAATCTTTACCTTGATTCATTCACAATTGCTTGCATCAAAAGTGCACTTCATATATTCAGTTTTAACCATACTTATACGAAATCATTTAGTCTCAAATGCATGTCTCCAAACCTCCAGCTTCTTATTTAATCCATCTCTAATCTCATCAATCAATACAATATCATTAGCGAATAACATATACCAAAGGTATCTCATCCCGAATCTAGGTAGTCAACTCATCCATAATCAAAGTAAAAAGGAATGGACTTAAAGCTGAACCTTGATGCAGACCAATGTTGATGTCAAAATAGTCAGTCTTCCCAAACATGATCCTTAAAGACCTATCATACATATCCTTTATAAGGTTAATGTATCAGACAAATACTTATCTCTTCTCAAAAACTCTCCACAATATCTCCTGAGGGACATAATCATAAGCCTTCTTCAAATCAATAAAAATCATATGGAGTTCTTCCTTTTAGCTCTATAAATCTCCATTGTTCTCTTCAGCTAGTGGATGGCCTCAATAGTTGAGCGACCTGGCATGAATGTGAATTGATTTTCTTTTACTTTGGAAACTTACCTGATCCTTCTTTCGATCACACATACCCAAATTTTCATAGTATGACTCATCAGCTTGATACGACTATAATTTAAACAATTTTAAATGTCTCCTTTATTCTTATAAAGAGTCACCATGATGCTTCTTCTCCATTCTTTAGGCATTTTCTTGCTTCGTCAAATAACATTGAATAAATTTGTGAGCCAAGTCAACCCACGTTCATCTAGAACCTTTCATACTTATATAAGAATGTCATCAGATCCTATACCTTTCCCATGCTTCATAACATTCAAAGCCTCATCTACTTCCTTCCATCGTATTCATTTATAGCTTGCACAATTCAGGTAACTTTTGCTACTAGCTAGATCTCCAAAGTGACCTCTCTATTTCCTTTTTCATTAAAAAGCTTTTGGAAATACCGCTTCAATATAGTCTCTATATCCTTCTGAGTAATTAGCACATGTCCTTCATCATCTTAATGCATCTCACTTGAGAAAGATCTTTGAGATCTTTGGTCTTTTTTTTTCTTGCTTTGACCAATATGAATATATCCTTCTGACCCTCAGAGTCAAGCTTTTTGTATAAAACTTCATAAGATTTGGACTTAGCTTCGCTTACAATCTTCTTTGCTTCCTTCTTCGCTATTTTGTAGTTTGGGACAATGTTCACTGTTATATCCTTATACATAGATTTGAAGTATGCTCTTTTAGCTTCTCTTGTACCCTTCTACTCCACCACCAAGTCACCTTTTGGCCTGGAACTTCTCCCTTTGATTCGTCTAGCATCTCTTTGACTATCTTTCGGATACAAGATACTACCACCCCCACATATTGTTTGCACTCCCGTTTCAATCTCAAGATAAGTCTTCTAAAACCTTCTTCCTGAAGCTTGATTGCTTCAATTGAATATTCCAATATCTAGTTATAGTGATCTTGGAAATCCTCCTTTTCTTTACCAACCCTTTTATTTGCACATCCATGACTACACGTGATGTTGAGTTGTCAAACTCTCTCTTGGGATTACTTTTCAGTCTTCGCAACACAACCGATCTCTCCTCAACGTAAAGTAATCTATCTCTGGTCTAGTCGGGCCACTATTATATGCTCCTCCTTTTTCTTGAAGAGAGTGTTTGATATGAAAAAATCATAAGCCGTCACAAATTCCAGAATGATTTTTTCCTCTTTATTTCTATCTCCACTGTCGCGGCCTCCATGAACATTAACATACCCTGCAACATTCTTCCCCACATGTCCATTAAGATCTCGACCTAGGCAAATCATTTTTCTTTGTGGGATTCCTTCCATAATCTTATCTAAATCCTCTAAAAAAACTTGTTTAATGCTTTCCTCTAAATTAATTTACGGTGTATAAACTGAGATTATATTCGAAATTTCTTTTTGAAGCATCAAGTTTAGCAAAATAATTTGATCCACAAATCTTTGCACATCAACCACACTCAAATCTTTATGAATAACCACTCCAAGACTATTTTTGCCCTTATCTTCACATGAATACCATAATTTAAAGCATGTCTTCTCGATCTCCCTTGCTTTTTCTCCAACTCATTTGTCTCTCGGAGATATAGTATCGGAATCTTCCTTTCCATTGTATCTACTATTTCCATTATTTTACCAGTCAACATGTCAATATTCCAACTACTTGTCCGCAACTTCTTTTGCAACCTCTTTTGGATTAACTTCTTTACCCACATGCATCCATCATGCGTGAACCCTGCTAGGGGTGGGCATTGGGCCGACCCGGCCCAGCCCAAGACCAAGGGCCAAGCCTGGGCCCAAAATATCAGCCAAAAGTACTTTGAGCCCGACCCAACCCGACTCAGCCCAAGGACCAACCCGTTCGGAGGCCCGAGGAATGACATGAAGTTAGCCCGATGGTAAAGCCCACGACCCAACCCGAACATGGGCATGGGCCTTAGCCAAGATATTTTGCCTACATAGGTATATTGTATACAATTGTTGAAGTATCGATATTGCTACTGTTTAGCCATTGTTTTCTCATTGGAATATTAATACTGTTTAGCCATTGTTATAGAATCAAGATATGTGCAAACAAGATATGTGCAAACTTTGTTGTTTTGTAGACATCTTAGAATTCTATGCATGGTTTAATAGCTACTTTAATGTAGACATTCTTATGCTTGTAACTTCTATATTTGCGCTTGATTTAGGGATGCGTAATCCTTCTATTGAATGTATAGCATGATCCATCATTTTCCATATTTCTCATGTTGTGGTTTTCATGACCAGGAAATGAACCAAGGCTTAGGCCGGCCTAACCCAAGCCTGACCCAAAGGAAACGTGCCAGGCCTGGGCTTGGGACAAACAACACCAAAATCTATGGGTCTGAGTCCGACCCAAGGCCCAAAATATTTAGATGGGATTGGGCTTGTCCCCTTCAGGGCCCAGCCCAGCTCGGCCCATGCCCATCCCTAAACCTTGCAAATTTTGGACTGCATCCATGCAACGATTGATAACTGAGATTTCTCGAGGGTCGTATTAATCCACAAGGCGGATCAATAGTCGATTCGTTGACCGCTCAATAAACCTCGATTAATCAACAGATAACCCACAATAAAAAATTAAGCAATTAAATCTAAAAAATGTGGAGTTAAAATTTATTATAACTCTACAACAAAAGTGTATATGTGTAACTACGTGTAGAGGTCGAACACAGGGAGCAAATAGTAGGAGGCAAAAAGATGCACAAAACTTTGTCTTTTAGCTCTTGTCCATTTTATTGTTTTTGTGGGTTTTTAATTTTATAATTGTTATTTTATAATTTTTTTTTCGATTTTTAATTTTTTGATTTTTACATTTTCTTTTTATATATTTTTTATTAATTTTCTTTCATATAAATATATAGCATTTATAAGGCTTAATATATACATAATATAGTAGTATATTTATAAATACTATTAAATATAGATAAAATTCAGAAAATAATTTGTTTTTGAGTTTTCAATATTTTTCTAATTTTTTGTTTTTTTTGGAATTTTTGATAATTTTTATGTATTTTTAAAGTAAAAAATATCCCAAATAAGGGATTAATAAAAATAGCCAAAAATGATTTGGGTTTTAAAATAGTAAAAGAGTCCAAAATTACCCAATTCAATTTTTATATGTAAATATGTATATAAATAAAATTATAAAATAGAAAAATATATTTTTGGATTTTTTAAAGAATTTTTATGATTTTTATAAGGGATTTTGGGGTTTTTTTAATTTTTAGACCTTTTGTTTTTCAATTTTTAGTGATTTTTGATCTTTAATTAAAATAGGATAAAATATACTATATATATTTGGAATTGTTCAAAACGTCTTTATATTTTTTGGTATTTTATACTCTAAACAGGGATTATTTAGGCTCCATTTCATTTTTAATAAATGGATAAAATGCAAAAAATGCTAATAAAGTTATGGGTGTGAAACTACATGGCATGAAGCATCTAATCCTATTTTTGTAGATTTTTAGGAGTACATTAGCTATATTTAAAAAATAGACAAAAGCTACAAAAAATACGTCCTTGCAGGGGCATAAATGCAATAAAAACAAAGTCCAGGGGGCTCTGTGCAAATTTGCCAAAAATAGACAACGTTAATAAAATTTTATTAGATTAATAAAAAATTACAAAAATGCCAGGACCAATCATGCAATTTGTCCATCACATGGGACTATATGTGACGCAGGTTGGGAGGGACCAATATGCAAATATCATAAAGTTCTGGGGCCTCCAAACAATTTTCATAAAAAATATATAACATGCATTAAATTTTATTGGACTAGTTAATAAATACACAAACGGCCAGGGGTATCCCTGCAATTTTGCCACATCACGTGGGACAACACATGAGATGACGTGGACTGGACCCAAATACAATTTATATAAATACAGGTGGTCAAATGCAAAATGTCCAATTATTTATAAACGTTAACTTTTTATTACAGGACTAAATCATAAAATACAAATAGGCAGGGATAGAATATGCAATTTACCCCTAACTTAGGTGCGGGCCAACGACTGGATCAACTTCACTTCAACACGTGTCCGCTCCACAACGGTCGATGATGCTCACTGCTGGACGACCAAGATTAGATCGTGGATCATGATCAGACGGTGATGATGTGGTGACATCCAACGGCTCTGATCAGAACTGGGAGAGCCATCTTCATCCAACGGCAACGAGCAAGACTGGAAGAACTGGGATGAAGCTCGCCTGGGGTGAGCTTTGATCGGACGTTGCAGACTCCTCCGACCTCCTCCGTCGCCACTGAGCTTCTCTCTTCGTTCTTGGAAGTCCCCCGCATCGATTGAGCTCCCCAAAATGGCTGGAGACCCAACCAATAGATCGGACGAGGCCCCAGACATGGAGTTCTGTTCTTATCCTCAATGGGGCTCAGATGCCCTCTTCAAGACCTGCAAAAGGGTTAGGTCTGCAACGGGAACACCGGGAAGGTCTTGGCCACTATTTGGTGGTGGATCGGATCGAGATGAAGCTGGATGGACCTGCTCCAGCGAGCGACAGAGGTGGAGCGGGGTTGCGCTGATCGAAGCTCGATCAGGTTGGATACAGGGTGGATATAGATGAAGAAGTGAATGGGGAAGGAAGTGGAGTGGTCAAGCGAGTCAGAAGCACGTGAAGCAAGATGAAAAAGGTTCGCCTACGGGATGGTGATCCCACGCTAAAAACCTATGTTAATCATTAAACTAATAACAGAATTAAAAAGTAGGAATGAAAATCTAACTAAAAACGAGAAGGTGCGCAGCTCATACCTGACCGGAGCCAAGGAGCAGAGACGTCGCCGGAGCACCGCCGTGGGTGCAACTCCATCGCCCTCCAGCGGTCGCGAGATTCAGGGGACCTCCCCCTATCACGGGGATGCATGCTAGGCTGAAACCACGGGGCTTAGGGTTTAGGAAATGACCAAATTTGAGGAGGAAGAAGGAAGTTTTTATTTATACACAAAGTGGGCACCCTTATTGACTAGGCGAATGACAGAGCTACAAGCTATGTACAAGGGATTAAAGGATCGGACGTGTATGTACAATGAGTGTTGATCAAATGTCAAGAAGACATCGAAGACGATTGATCGATAGATCAACCGGGAAAAAGGGCGCAAAATGCGGGATGAGACACACCGCGTCAAATCAGGACGTGGGGAGGGGGTCAAGTTGACCAAGGTCAACTCACGAAGGGACCCGATTGGTCCAGCTCAGCCCGCTACAAGACAAAACAGGCTGATTTATTCAAAAATAAAAAAAATAAAAATAGTAAATGATATTATTAATTTTGTGTATAAAATAAAAAAAATGTTTATTTTTATGTAGTATTTTATTATGGTTTTTATTTATTTTTTAGCTTTATTTATTAGTAGTTAATTTTTAATAGCATATTTATAGGTATATTCATCTATATTTTATGCATTTTTATTTTTATTTTGTATATTTTATTTTATTATTTTATTATTTTATTAATATAATTAAAACTTTTTTATGAGTATATATATATATTTTAATTTTATGATGTAATTTGTACACTTAAATAAATAAGTATGAATATTATGTAGGTATATTTATAAGTATTTTACCTATGTTTTATAAACATCTTTTTATTTTAATGTATTTTAATGAGTTTTATTTTGATTTTGTATTTTTAATAGAAGATGAATAATATTTACAATATTATGAAAATATAAAGAATAAAGAAATAAGGAATATATTTCCCTTTTACTTATATACAAGTAGAAACATAGGTATTTTTTCTATGTATTTGTAGACTTATTTTATTTTACATTTTTATTTTGGTTTTATTTTGGTTTTAATATGCCCATGTGTTATGGATAATATTTCCAAAAATTAAAAAATATGAATTTGTAAAAATAATAAATAATGAAAAAAATGAATATTTTAATCGGTATAATATACACTGAGGGTCAGAAACCTAGCTCTCACACAGTAACTCCAAAAAATATAAAACCACCACCATTAAATTTCTCGTGAAAAGTTATATACAATTAGAGTGATTTTGATATGTTTTGAATTTTTATTTGAAAGATACGGATCCGTGAAGTTGGGTTTTTGGCTATTATTTTGTGCATAAAATGAACATTGTGTATTATTTTTGTACAAACTCAATTTTGTATTTTTATTTACAATATTATCTATAACTTTTATGTTCAAAGTTTCTTCATTGGATGAATAAATAATAAAGAATAAAATAGGTGCCAAAAGTGCATAAATAATGAATGAAAGAATATGGTTTTTATTCTATTTCTGGCCCTTATCTCCCTCTACTTTATTCTTTGTTGACCAACACAATTCTTGACTTGGTCTCGGGGTTTAGGGTCATAAAATATTTTTAATATTTTATTCCTTTTTTCCTTTTTTCTCTTTATTCTATAGTTTTGGTATTTAAAAATCATATTTTATATACAAATTATACAATAAATAATGGATGCTATTATGTATAAATAAATGCTATTTACATTCATTAGCTAGGGTTTTTAAGGCTAAAATGATAGAATAAAGGTGATGAAATGGAGATTCATCACCCCCTATACTTGCTTTCGCTAGTCTCTAGCAAACACTTATGTAATAAGTATAAAAAGAATAAAGAAGAAAAGAAAAAGAAAGACTAAATGGAATTGATTTCAATAATTAAACTTGTCATAACAAAATCAAAGTTTGGAGCTCAGGTTAGACCTTGATGTGAAATTGTGAGTGGAACCTGGTCGGGAACTAAATTTAAAACACAACAGCCCTCGAGAGTCACAGAACTCGATTCAAATCACTTCAATAGTCAGGTCAAAACTAGCCTACATCATATGCAAACCCTTATGACTATGAAACTGACTTGTACGGTGTAAGTGATAGTGGCTCCTGTCAACTGAAATGACAAAGGAATTGACTTCTCCAGAATGACAACTCAATGATTCCCGAATCCAGCACTTTGTTCTCGAGATGCGGGGTATTCCCTTTTAAGTTCAAGTGGCATCCATCTCAAGAGGAGGAGGTGAAGAAAAGAATGGATGGTAGCCAATGTATCTACCTATCCTGGGATGCATGATCAGTGTAGTCAAGTCATCCAACTGCAGGCTCACATGGTATAACTTTGATGCTCAAAGCTTGCTTATTTTCTATACAACATATATACATACTCCGGCAGATATTTTCTTTATTTATTTTCAAGCCTATCCACTTTTTTAGATTTTTTTGAAATACTATATACAACAACATTTTCATAAGGAATTTTTCCTTATGAGCCAGGCAACTATCCCTCTTTTGAAGCATTTTTGCAACCCACACTCTCCTGTCTTTAGACTTCATTATAACTGGACAAGGTTGGGGTGCACTTCCTTCCCTAGACGAGGATGAATGTTTCCACCCGTGTGCGTCTCAGACCGGCAAATACAATCCCCTCACCACTCCAACTGAGTTGAGCCAAGTGAAAAGTGCATGTGTTCAAGTTAGGTCACAACCGACAAGAGTCATGCATGCATCTCAAAAAGTTCTAGTTAGTCAGTCGAGGTGACTTGAACCAAGCCCCGAGTCTCAAAGAATTAATTCCTACTGGGCCTGAAGCACCTTAAACCTAGTTCCCTTAAGGTTCCAGTGCAGTTAGGTGCAGTAAGGTCCTACCAAGCTCCAATCTTCAACTTTATCGGACTTGTTCAATTATCATGCTCAATTGAAAAGAATATGAAAGCTATGCAAATGCTATGCACAATAATATAAAGAATGATGTAATTTTTCAAAGAATCCTGAAAATAAAAAGGGTTTTTACACAAAGAATCTTGCAAATAAAAAGGATTTTGGCATACAAAATATAAAATATGTTTAACTATTTACGCGGGCATGCTTCTTTTTATTTATTTATAAGACTTGAGAATTTACAGAATTTATAGGTTTTAACAAGTTATTTTCATAGGTATATATGTACAATTGATAAAGAATTTTATTTTCATTTATAGTTATATACACATTTTATTCCTATTTTAATGATGCATTCATTCCTCAAATACATTTGAAAATAATTGTGAAAACTATAGTACAAAATAATTTTTGTAAATATTTACAAACATTTGAAAGCCATTTTGCAAAGATTTTTGAAATAATATATATACATTTTTTTCAAAATATCTTCACAACCATTTTTAGAATCATTTGCAAATAGCTTTTCAAAATGTTTTTATTTCATACAAAAAAAAAGATTTTTTCAATCAAAATATCTTTACAAAGGTTGAAAATATTTCACAAAAAGTTTTCCAAATGGTTCACACCATTTTCAAATCATTTTGCAAAAATATTTTTATCCTGATTTATTAATCAGTATATACAAAAAGAATTTGAGGAAGAAAAAGCATTATTAATGGGTTTTTAATGAATTATATCTGTATATATAATATTTTTAACCATATTATTAATAATTATTCGGAAGTACGAGTTATGACTAAAGTATATACAGAGTATATATGACCCCCCTATACTTAGAATGAGCTGTGTCCTCATAGATCGAAAAGAGAAAGAAGAGACATAACTCGTACTAAGTATAGGAAAAGCCTATACTACAACAACTGAATAAGGAATGAAAAAATGAAGAGATAAATAAATAAGAAGGTGACCGTCCCTCCTATACTTAGGATCAAATAATCCTAAGTATAGCAGACTGTACATAAAGCAGGGAGGGTCAAGGGTGGGACTAAATAGATCACGGCTCGAGTTGTCTCCCCCTATACTTACGGTGAGATATCCCTTAGTATAGCAAAGCAAATCAACAAGAGAGGAGACAGTGGAGGGGATCAAAGAATGAAAGAATCCAGGGTGACACATTTTCTTTAGAAAATGGAAAATGAAAAGAAAAAGAAGAAAAGATATATACATATAGACGAAAAGATCATAGAGAATGTACACGTCATTCCCCCTATACTTAGGACGAAAGATCCCTAAGTATAACCAACGACACACGTGATGAAACAATACGTAGAAAGAACAACACGGTGCGTACCCCCTGTACTTAGGGCAAGGTACGTCCTAAGTATAGACACACAGATATGGCAAAAGATCTGGGGCACACAATAGACATACGGAAGAAAGAAGGAATAGAATACACAACATGTATATACAATAAGTAAAGAACAAGGTAAAGTGCAGGACGATATCTGGTACACAAATACCGTACTCTTGTCGTCGTCTCCCTATGAGAACGAGGACACAGTCAGACAGTAAAAAGACAACCGAATATGCAATCAAGTGGGTTTCAGCTATCGGGGACAAGAGATCGAAAACTGAACCAGGGATCGGTAGTGAAAGTAGAATATCGGCTCATAAGGAAGGAATGAGTGAGAGGAGCCGATATTGTATGGCTTGGAGGGAGAAGGAACAATACAGATCCGTCCAAGTCAATCATGGTCTCAGAGATGTACAATCAGTGAAAATGGGAGACTCTCCAGGTAGCGGCATGATATCTGGTGATCGTAAAGACAGAATGTCACAACAATACACCGAACACCAGAAGTCATGGCTCAACCCCGCGAGGGTACTCAAGGTGAGCAAAGTCATATGAGTCAAAGATATCAAAAGATACGACTCCGTGCTCCTACATACAGGGGACACAACCGAGGAGGAGGCCGAATACTTAATTTAGAAGACTCGACTTCGTGCTCCTCCAGAAAGGAGATACCAGAAGTGAGGCTGAGTACCTAGAAAATGATGAAATCCCACAGATAACCCTCGGGGAGTAATACATGCTAGTCAATGAATATATAGAGTTCACCCTTGCGATGGTCGTCCAGTGAGTGGACTCCAAAGGAGTCAGATCCATTATATGGATCATCAGAATCGGTCTCGGTAGGCGATAAATCGTCTACCCGTAGAAGAGACTGATAGAACTAGAAATTGTGACAACATCCTGCAGATAACCCTCGAAGAACGTGCTGCCAACTAAGCATCGAATAATCAGAGAAAGATGGCTCGTAATTGCGAGGATCGTCAAGGAGAGTGGACTAAAAGAAGTCCAGTCAGATAGGTCCCCAAGATCCAACAGATCGGATACCACAAGAAGGCAGTGGGGACCAGGAATAAATCAGACAGCTCGGTTCCGTGCTCCAACAGATAGGAGACACAGTCAGCAAGGGGAACCGAGCGTAAAAAAAATGTTGCATTTTCCCATAGATAGTCCCTGGGGGAACAATGCAAGATAAGCAAGGAATAGTTAGATAAGATCCCGTCCTTGTGAGGGTCGTCAAGGAGAGAGGGCTCGAAGAAGTCAGTCACAATGGTCTCGGTAGACGACAGATCGGCTACCCAGCAGAAGAGACCGTAGATCTAGCAAGATGTCATACTCTCTCTCAGATAACCCTCGCAGAGTACTATGAACTAGGCAAGGAATAATCAGAAATGTGAGGCTCATCCTTGCGAGGACCGTCAAGGAGAGTTGACTCAAAGGAGTCAAGGAAATTGGCCTCGTGCACCTACAGATCGGGCGCACAATCAACAAGGAGGCCAAAAGTCTATTCAGACGATTCGATTTCGTGCTCCAGCAGATAGGCAGCATAAACAGGGAAGGAATCGAGCGTAGAAAATGTGTTGCACCCCCCTGCAGATAGTCCTCGGAGAGGTATGCAAACTAGGTCAATCAAAACATGGGATTGCTGGCAGCATATCTCAGGTCCTCAAAAGCAATCAATCGATTAACATGAGGGCATAAGATAGTGTGAGGGATAGATAATCAGATCAATCATAGTACGTCCCTCAAGTCAATCCAATCAGCCCAGATGGCACGACATATAAGCACAAATCCTCAGAGTGCCACAGGTGGATGATAGTCAGGAGATCGAAGATGACTCAGACAAGTAGATGTGTGAAATCATGTGGTTTCCGCACACCATCACTCTGAAGTCCGAATCATAATAGTCAATCAATCCTCAAAATCAAGATGGTTGGAACCTCAAAATTGATTAGTCATAGCTCATGATCTCATCATCAAATCATCAAAATATGTCATATCCTCAATCCGGTGTGCGCGATAAAAAATACTCAAATAATAATCACACCTAATAATTGTGCATCATCAAAGTCCTCAATAAGCTCTTATGCACATATCGGAGGTCAAATCCAGCAAGAGTAGGATATCAATCTCAACATCCTCAAAACACGCCTGACTTACTCTAATAATCAATGTAAGTAAAAAATCCTCGATGCAGGCTATATCTGTAAGCACAGCAATCTTGGGCAAGAGAAGTGATGATACGAGGGATACGGGGAGGGTGGGCGAGATGAAGGTGGACACAATCAAAATTACGGTTCAAGGAGAGGGTCTCCTCAAATCGGACCAGCTATGGGTGATATGGGCAAGGAGAGAAGTCGCAAAATCCGACTAAGAAGGTGAAGCTCATGATCCAATATCACGACTCAATGCAAATGAGGAGGTGTATGTATAAGAGAGGTAGAATGACTCAAAGATGAAAAATACGCACACACACGGGACTTGAAGACTCTAAGAATGAATGAAACGCATATGGACTCAAAGTCACAATCAATACACAAAGCAAACCCCCAATTCACCTACTCGACACAGTAAAGATCGAGATGTGGTCTTTTTATCTTGTTGATTTTACAGTTAGGTGATCATTCAAAAGTAGCACACACCGAAGATAGGCTTGGGATTTGGGCACTAATCCTTAACGTGTACGTATGAATAAAATGCGCATACAAGGAGGGGGTTGCTCTCCCCAAGACAAGGAATCTATTACGTTTTATTTTAGAGATCAAGTCGAGTTAGCAGTCCTGATTTTATTTTGGTTATCACTTTTTTTGGTTTATTTTCAATGCACGTGCCTAACGGTTTTTCCAATTCTATTTGACATCCTAGGTGAACAAAATCAAAGGGAGGAAATCGGAAAAGCCGTGCAAGTCAGAAATCGATGATGCATGCCAAATCAGAAGACTTACAGTGCTTCCCAACTCTCTCCATGCAGGATGCAAGACAAAATTGAAAACCTATGTGATGAATCCACATTTCATCATCTTTATTCTATCATTTTGGCCTCAAAAACCCTGGTAAATGCCTGTAAATACCCTTAATTAGAGCATCTTAGCATTCATGCATGTGCGTGTAAATAGTGTATAAAATACTGTATTTAAAGCCAAAATTATAGAATAAATAAAAGAAAAGAAAAAGAATAAAATATTGTAAATATTTTATGATCCAAAACCCCGAGACCTAGGCAACTTGATGAATAGGTCGACAAGGAATAAAGTAGGGGGAGATAAGGGACAGATACCTATTCATTCTATTCTTTCTTTATTCATTTTGGGACCTATGTTTGGTTCCACTTTCCACACCTCAAATAAAGAAACTTTGTACATGAAAGTTGTAGATAATAAAATAAATAAAAATACAAAATTTATTTCATACAAAAATATTGTACAGATAAAAAGTTATGACCTGAATAAAAATCCAAAATACCAAATTCCCAGACCTGTGTCTTGCAAATAAAAACTCGAAATGCATCAAACTCACATTTAATTGTATATAATTTAAAATAAGCTATTTATTGAAGGTGGTTTCGCATTTGGCGGAGCTATGGTTTGAAAGTTGAGTTTTGGACCCTTATTGTATATTTGTACGGAATAAAATATTCATTTTATTATTTGGTCATTAATTTCATAGTTTTATATTTTATAAATTTGTAAATAGTATTTATAATTTACGTGTATATTAAAATCAGAATAAAAATACAAAAGAAACACAAAATAAAATACTTGTATAAATAGCACACCTAGGTAAAATACCTATACATATACCTGTAGAAATAATATTTATATTTTATTAAGTGTACAAAATACAACATAAAAATCAAATAAAAAATATTTTAGTATATAAAGATATTTTATAATATATAAAATAATAAACAAAAATAAATAAATCAAATACGCAAAATAAAAATAAAATAATAAAATATATAGATATATATATACCTATAAAGGGCATAAAAGGTAACTTATAATTATATACCTCATAAAAATAAATAAAAATCACCATAAAATTCTTCATAAAATAAGAAACTTTTTTTTATTTTATAACCTAAAATTAATAAATTCATTTACTATTTTATTTTGATTTTACAAATAATTTTGGCTCCGAATTTCTTGGTTGGTCCACATGGACCAACCAGGTGCGGTCGTCTGTTGACCGTGGTCAACTGCCTGACCGAGGTCTGCCACCTTCTGACAGCCTGATTCGAGCCCGATTTCGCCCAATTTCCAAGCCTAATCCTTGCGTCTTCTTCCCTCGATCCCTTCTTGGGAATTCTTCCTTGATCATCACTAACCCACGCCACACCTTCAGATTACGCAAAATCTCCATGATGCGCGCGTGGTCCTCACTTGAAGAAGACGCCACCACCTTCTACTTAACGGACCCGCCACCTTCGATCTCCGATTTGAAACCTTCTTGACCACCATTTCTCCTCCCTTTCGTGCTCTACGGGTAGACGGAGGTGACAACTCCACCACCCTGTCGTTAGGCGAGTCGAGGAAGGCCCGAGGCGGCTCCACCACCTCCGCCGACCACCGGCGTCGAGGTTCTTCACCTCTGGTTCCTGCCATCTTGGTATACCCCTCTTCCCTCTCCTTTTCGCTTCTTATCATTCGCCGTAGTCGTAGGAACATTTCCCCCCATTCATCGTCGAGATCCCTCTATCGAATCACCTTCCATCGATCCTCGCCGGAGCGCAACTCCGGCCGAATATCCTCCGCCATCCACAGCCCATCTCCGACACCTACTTCACCTCCGCGGGGTCCAGGCAGTTTGCCCTGGTCCCCTTCACCACTTTTTGCAGGTCAAGACGCAGTACAAGCACCTGGAGCGCATGTTGGAGCGTTTGCCGGAGATACCTGGAGCTCGAAGCTCCACCACCTTCGCGCCATCGCCACAGAGCCTCTCCGACGACGCGGGGCCCTCCGGCACTTAGCTCGACCTCCCAGGAGCACCCGGGCCATTTTGCAAGCTTCCAGACCGCCGGAGACCCGAGATCGTGCTCAGGGAAGGTCGCCTCCCGGGCGTTCTTCCCTGTTCCTCCACCTCGCTTCTCCGCCGTCCGATCAGAGGCCCGCTCCAGCTTGATCAGCCATCGTCCGATCGAGGCCCGCGTCGACCGTCGATCTTCTCGCCAGATCTGATCTCAACCGATCATCGTCGAACCGTCATCACGCGTTGTGCGCACGCCACGTGGATAAGTGAGCGGCCCTCCGCCGTTCGATTGCGCACGATGAGTTTAGGTGTGGGTATTTTATACCTACACCCCCGCCATTTTCACATTTTATTTTCAGTCCAAAACTTTTATTTGTAGTTTAAATATTTTTGTAATATTTGCATCCATACCCTCGTAGTTTTCATATTTGCATTTAGGTCCAGTTCACATCGCCTCACGTAACCCGTGCACGTGGGGTGGTGGACATTTTGCAGGGACCCCCCTAGGGGTTTGTCTATTTTATTTCAGTCCATGAACTTTTTAATTAAGTTGTATTATTTTAGTTAAATTGCATCTGAGCCCCTAGAACTTTGTAAAATTGCAAAAATACCCCTACCAGGTCACGTGCCTAGTGCGCGTGAGTTGGGAATTTTGCATCGAACCCCCTTCGGTTTTGGGTATTTGTTTCTAGTCCAGAAAATTGTATTTAACATTATATATTTTTGGAAAAATTGCAAGTAGGCTCTTGGACTTCTGTGTATTTACGTTTATGCCCTTGCCAGCCTTGTATTTTTGCTTGGATGTTTGCATTTATTTCATGCATCATTTTAACTCGAAAAATTACCAAAAAATATCATATGCTCCTGTTGCATTGTAGTTTATCGCCATATTTTTAGTTTGCATTTTTCTTGCATTTTCATATTTATTAAAAATAAAAAACATGCATTTTCAGCACTGTTTGCATTAGAAAATACATAAAAATTATAAAAAGTCTTTGAAAAAATCCAAAAATAAATTATATTTCGTGTGTTTTAGTTAATTTTATTTTTCTGACCAAAAAACCTTAAAAATTACAAAAGAAAACTCTTAAAAATAACAAAATTCTCAAAATCTTCATAAAAATCTAAAAAATTCATAAAAGCTCCAAAAATTGTGTTTCCTGTCTCTGAAATTTCCTTATCGTAGTATCTATCTATAAAAAATTAGTTTGAAAATTTTTCACCCCTGTTTGCTATTTTATTTCTATGTTTTTGTCTCGTACATATATTGTGTTCCCTGTTTTCAGTATATTTGCCTTTAAAAATACCAAAAAAAGGAAAGATACAGAAAAATCACAAAAACATTAGAAAAATATAAAAATACCAAAAAATATTTTATTTTCTGAATTTTGGTTATTTTTACATGTTTTTATAAATACTTGATCCCTCTCTGTCTTATTTTGTATATATATATATATATATTCCTTTTAAAGAAAAAGAAAATACAAAAATATAAAATATAAAAAAATATAAAATAAAAAATCAAATAAAAATTATAAAATTAAAAACCCACAAAAATGTGCACATTCATAGGCAATTTCTCACTTTCACATTGATCTTTGTGCTTTCCTGCCTTGTTCTATCTTGTTTGCTCCCTGAGTTCGACACTCTACACACTTGCACTATACACACTTTTTGTAGAGTTAATAATAAACCTTAACTCCACATCACTTCTCATTGATTGATTTCTTGTTGTGGGTTAATTGTTGATTTAATCGAGATTTACCGAGGGTCACCGCAACGACTTTGTCTCCGCCTTGTGTGAGACATTTAGACCCCAGTGATTCTCGCCCAATCACTATGCTATATGCAAATGCAATTCCATGAAATCGCCCTAATATAGTAATTGGTATTATCACGAAGAACCACATGCTAAGTATCTAGAGATGAGATCCAAAAGTCCGGTCTCTGAAGTGCGTCGGTGTCCGCCACAGCGGATCCTGCAAGAGCTGTATAGCACTTCTCTCGGCGCTCGATCTCAAATCCAAACAAATAGAAATTATTATTTGACTAGGTCCAAGATCGGGTATACAGGTACATGCAAATATATTAAGGGATTTGGACATTAATCTATCGAGCAAGCAATTTCCTAAACTAGGGCTCATTCACACAAAATAATAAAAATAAAATAAAAAGCAAAAAAGCATCAAAATCGTCGAGGCCCCCAAGGGAACAATCCCTCAGGCAATGGACCTCGGGAAGTCGTAGTTTCTGAGAGTCATGTATTATTACATGCCAATTGTCACTCTCTCACATAAATTTACATGCTTTTTTCAAGAAAAATACAAAAATAAAATGAAGCTCAGAAACTGTCTCAAAAATTCCTCCATGTCTGAATTGGTTGCTCTCACCTGCCGGCTCAGTAAGAATGCCGGCTCCGCCTTGCTTGGGTGCATAGGTCCTCCTAAGAGGTCCTCCGTCGTGTCGTGGTCCCTCGCTACAAATTCAAACATGAAGGAGTGCCAGACAGTTCACAATAATATCAAATAAAAGAGAAAAATAAATAAATAAATAAATAAATGCAAAAATAAATACATGAATGAACAAGAGATGATAGACAAAAATCAAATAATCTCCTACTACGCGGCGTTGCTCCCTGACAACAGCGCCATTTGATAATTGAGATTTCTCGAGGGTCGTATTAATCCACAAGGCGGATCAATAGTCGATGCGTTGACCGCTTAATAAATCTCGGTTAATCAACAGATAACTGATGAATATCTGATTCTCACTCTTTATTCTTTTATTTTAACTATTTATCTTGGCAAATCATCATGTAAATAGGTGTAAATATAATAAGTTAGCTTTCTACATGCATGTGTTAATATTGCATAATTAGCATGTATTTGTGCAAAAATAAAAGAATAAAGGAAAAGAAAAAGGAAGGAGGTATTTAGAATAAATACAGAGTGACCCGAACTCCAAGAGAAGGTCAAGCCTTGACATGATCGCCAAACAAAATAAGTAGAGAGAGATAGGGCCTACTCTATTTTGTACATATTTCTTATAATTATTCTGGATAAAATTTAAAATAAAAGATTCTTTTTACCTCCTTGTATATAGTCCTAAAAATAAAACAAAAATAAAATAAAAACTAGAAAAGTAAAATAAAAATAAGAATAAAATCCTCCTTGTACAAAACACATGTATATAGATAAGATCCCCTATTTATTTCAAAATTGTACATTACTCAATAAAATAAAATAAAAATTATTTTATACTCCAAAAAAAATATATTGTAAATAAATAAAATATAAAATTTGGGGTACTTGTGTAAAAATAAGAAAATAAAATTAATTGTACAAAATACATAGGTATATTATACATGTATATAATGCATTATACTGTATAGAGATTAATTTATTTTTCATAAAAATAATTAAAAATCACAAAAAATAGTTTGAAAAATAATAAATATTTTTCATTTTATACACTTTTTATTTTAAAGTCATTTACTATTTTTATTGATTTTGTAAATATTTTGTAAAATCGGATTTTCTGATTGCTCCAGCTCAGACGTTGACCCTCGGTCAATGTCTTCCCCCTTCCCTGGTCAGACCCGGATTGTGTTCGCCGAACCTGTTTCGTGATTTTCTCCAGCCCACCTCCGAGATCCGTTTACCTCGAAACTTGGACCCAATAAACCACGTACATCCATCATCTTCGCGGATCACTTGGATGATACTGATCACTCTCGGGTTTCGTGCTTTCTGCCGATCCTTCTAGACCCTCGAGCTCCCTATATAGCATCTCTTCCGCCTCCCCAGAGCCCTAGCTCGTTCCTCACCCCTTCTTCCAGCCCTAGACACCTGAGGTTGAGTGATAGCTGCCGGAGGGACCTCTCGGATTAGAGTTTGGTGGTCAGGAGCCGTAGCTCAGCTACGTGGCCGGCGATCGTCGTCGCGTCTAGCCTCCCCGCCTTCAACGACGAGGTCGAGGCCATTACCTTGTCAGCCATCTTTACATGGAGCTCAGGAGTCCTCCTAGATCTTCATGTAACCATTCTATCCCCCGCTTCTCACCGTTTGATCCATTCTTTCCATTCTGCACCGTCGCCCGTTCACCTGATCCGACCAGCTACTCGGAGCCCCGATATCCAAACCCATCCGTTCAGATCGACCACCGCATCGCCCTTAACCTTCTCTCGCAACCTGTTCACCCTATAGCGCAACCATCGGGTTGAGATTAGGCTCGACCTCCCTCCCTCGCGTTCGTCAGAGATCATCCATCTGCCTCACCGCCACTTCTTTCCCTTCTAGCATCAATAACCCGGACCTGAGCTTCGCCCTAAGTCCCTCTACTCCTTGCAGGTGCCAGGGTGCAAGAGGAACATCATCTGGAGCCCTCCTACTCAGGCGGAGCAGCTACAGACAAAGACACCCCCTTTCATTCATCTGACCGACAGCTCCTTCATCGTAGACCACCACCAGATGCAGAGCACTCCTACGACTGTGCTGAGCTCCTCTACACCTCCATCAGAGCGGTGGATCTCCCTCCTCGCTCGGCTGAAGGTCAGCCCCGACGAGTTCTTCCAGGATCCTCTTCCGCCATTAATTCAATGTTCCTCTTCCAGTTCTGATCTGCATCGTTCATCAACGCTTGGTTAGTAACGGTGTGATCAATATCTGGGGCAGATCTACACCGCACATCCACAACCTTCTGAGGACCATCAGATTCGTACTGTAGCAGGTATCTCAAGCGCACATTCCCGACACTGTCAGAATCGTCAGATCCTTTGCAGGGACACATCAGAGCCGCTCGAGCCCTCGCGTGCCCATCAGGTGCCCCAGGATCTATATTTCCTTTTCATCCCTGTTAGTTCATGCTTTGTCTTTTAGTACTGTAAAATAAGTAGCAGTAGAACTATTTTGCAATTTGGACTCCAAGTTTTCAGTATTTGCATTTTAGTCCCTCCAAACTTGAGATACATGCATGTACACATGAGTTATGGGCTATTTGCATGTTATATCCCCGAGCTTTATTAAGGTTATGTTTGGACTGAAAACTTTGTAGTATTTGCACTTATGCCATTCTGAGTCTACGTCACGTGGATTGCGTGTGGTTGTCTGGATAATTTGCAAATTCATCCCAGAGTTTTTTATGTGTGTTATTTTTGGCCTGAAAACTTTCCATTAATTGCAAGTAGGTCCCTGTTTATTGTGTGCTTTGTTTTCAATTAACTAAATTCCAAATCAACTCCAAAAATTTTGTAAAAATTATAGTTAGCTCCTGCTAACATGTAATATTTATGGTAATTTTGATGACATGATTTACTTTTATCTGATATTTTCTAAAAATAAAAACCCCCTAAAAAGTGTCCTTTCTATTTTATAAAATACATAAAATTACAAAAATAACCTTTAAAAATTCCAAAAAATTAGTGGTTGTTTGATTTTGTATGCTTTGCCTCTATAACAAATTTTGTTGCATTATCTTTTATATAAACCCTAAAAATCACAAAAGACTCAAAAACTTATAAAAATTATTAAAAGTTCTAGAAAATTCAAAAAAAATAAGATTTCAGTTGTTGTGTGTAGATAATTTTATTTACTTTTGCATAAAATTGCTACCCATGGCATTAGGATACTTTAAGTATTTTTTAACTTGTAATTTTGTATTGGTTGTGCACTGCTTGCCATGTTTTCTCTTCTTTCATTTTATAAATTCACATAAAAATTAGAAAAATACCATAAAACCACCAAAAATACCTGTATAATTGAAAAACCTAAAAATATTTTTGCTTCTGTCTTTTGAGCATTTTTCGTATTAATAAAAATTGCTCAAGCTTGCTTTGCTTTATTTCCTTATTTTATTTTCTCACTATAAAAATATAAAAAATTACAAATGAAAAACTGCCAAAAATATGCATTTTCTGATCTGATCACCGACTACTTCGTAGGTTTTACTCGTGCTCCTTTTGTTCAACCCTGGTCGCTATACCAGGTTAAATTAATAGTAGAGATCACTAACATTGATTGATTTTGTGCTTGCTTATTTTATCTTGTGTGGTCTTGATTTTTCTTGATTGATCATGCCTCGTGATTCGGGTCGCAACGACCCATAGATATTACTTAACCTGAGTCGCTTTGGCAGTGTCATCAATAACCCACAATAAATAATTAAGCAATTACATCTAAAAATGTGGAGTTGAAATTTATTATAATTCTACAACAAAAGTGTATAGGTGTAAGTACGTGTAGAGGTCGAACACATGGAGCAAACAGTAGGAGGCAAAAAGATGCACAAAACTTTGTCTTTTAGCTCTTGTCCATTTTATTGTTTTTGTGGGTTTTTAATTTTTATATTTTTTATTTTTTATTTATTATATTTTTTATTTTTATTTTTATGATTTTTACATTTTCTTTTTATATATTTTTTACTAATTTTCTTTTATATAAATTATATAACATTTATAAGACTTAATATATACAATATATAGTAGTATATTTATAAATACTATTCAATATATATATAATTCAGAAAATAAATTGTTTTTGAGTTTTTTATATTTTTCTATTTTTTGCTATTTTTATGGAATTTTTCATAATTTTTATGTATTTTTAAAGTAAAAAATGTCCCAAATAAGGGATTAATAAAAATATCTGAAATTGATTTGGGTTTTAAAAATAGTAAAAGAGTATAAAAATTACCTAAATAAATTTTATATATAAATATGTATATAAATAAAAATACAAATAAGAAAATTATATTTTTTGGATTTTTTAAGCTTTTTAAGATTTTTATAAGGGATTTTGGGGTTTTTCAATTTTTAGGCTTTTTGTTTTTCAATTTTTAGTGATTTTTGGTAGGTAACTAAAATAGGATAAAATATACTATATATATATATATTTAATTTTTTTAAATGTTTTTGTATTTTTTTGGTATTTTATACTCTAAATAACCGTAAAAATTCCAATTAAAGTTATGGGCATGAAAGTACATGGCATGAAGCATCTAATCCTATTTTTATGGTTTTTAGGAGCACATTAGCTATATTTAATAAATAAACAAAAGTTACAAAAAATACATGTCCTGGTAGGGGCATAAATGCAATAAAAATAAAGTCCAGGGGGCTCTATGCAAAATTACCAAAAATATACAATGTCAACAAAAGTTTATTGGATTAATGAATAATTACAAAAATGCCAGGACCAATCATGCAATTTGCCCATCACGTGGGACTACATGTGATGCGGGTTGGGAGGGACCAATATGCAACTATCATAAAGTTCAGGGGCCTCCAAACAATTTTCACAAATATATATATATATATATATCTTGCATTAAATTTTATTAGACTAATTAATAAATACACAAACTAGCAGGGGTATCCATGCAATTTCGCCACCTCACGTGGGACAGCACGTGGGATGACGTGAACTGGACCCCAAATGCAATTTACATAAATACCGGAGGTCAAATGCAAAATGTCTAATTATTTATAAACATTAACTTTTATTTACCGTACTAAATCATAAAATACAAAAAGGCAGGGATAGAATATGCAATTTACCCCTAACTTAGGCATGGGCCAACGGCTGGATCCTCTTCACTTCAACACATGTCCGCTCTACAACGCTCGATGACGCTTCGCTGCAAGATGGCCAAGACTAGACCGTGGATCGCGATCGGACGGTGAAGACGTGGTGACATCCAACAGCTCTGATCAGAACGGGGGGAGCCTTCTTCATCCAACGACAACGAGTAGGCCTGGAAGAACTGGGATGAAGCTCGCTTGGGGCGAGCTTTGATCGGACGTTGCAGACTCCTCCGGCCTCCTCCGTTGCCGCCGAGCTTCTCTCTTCATTCCTAGAAGTCCCATGCGTTGATTGAGCTCCCCAAAATGGCCAGAGACCCAACCAATAGATCGGACGAGGCCCCGGACCCGGAGCTCTGTTTTTATCCTCGATAGGGCTCAAATGCCCTCTTCATGACCTGCAAAAGGGTTAGAAATATTTGCGGGAACACCGGGAAGGTCTTGGCCATTATTTGGTGGTGGATCGGGTCGAGATGAGGCGGGATGGACCTGCTCCGGTGAGCGGCGGAGGTGGAGCAGGGTTGCGCTGATCGAGCTCGATCAAGTTGGATACATGGTGGATATAGATTAAGAATGGGGAAGGAAGTGGGGTGGTCAGACGAGTTGGAAGCACGCGAATCACAGTGAAAAAGGTTCGTCGGAGTGGAGCTCCGACGAACTACGGGCTGGTGATCCCACGCTAAAAACCTATGCGCAGCTCATACCTGGCCGGAGCCAGGGAGTAGAGACGTCGTCGGAGTGCCGTCGTGGGTGAAACTCCATCGCCCTCCAGCCGTCGCGAGCTTCAGGGGACCTCCGTCTGTCACGGGGATGCGCACTAGGCCGAAACCCCGGGGCTTAGGGTTTGGGAAATGACCAAATTTGAGGAGGAAGGAGGTTTTTATTTATACACGAAGTGGGCACCCTTATTGACCAGGCGAATGGCGGAGCTACAAGCTATGTACAAGGGATTAAAGGATCGGGCGTGTATGTACAATGAGTGGTGATCAAATGTCAAGAAGACATCGAGGTCGATTGATCGATAAATCAATCGGGAAAAAGGGTGCAAAATGCGGGATGAGACACGCCGCGTCAAATCAGGAGGTGGGGGGTCAAGCTGACCAAGGTCAACTCGCGAAGGGACCCGATTGGTCCAACTCTGCCCACTACAAGATAAAACTAGTTGATTTATTCAAAAATAAATAATTAAAAATAGTAAATGATTTTATTATTTTTTGTGTATAAAATAAAAAATGTTTATTATTTTATGTAGTATTTTATTATGTTATTTATTTATTTTTTTGCTTTATTTATTAGTAGTTAATTTTTAATAGTGTTTTTATAGGTATATTCATCTATATTTTGTGCATTTTTATTTTTATTTTGTATATTTTATTTTATTATTTTATTCTTTTATTTTATATATTTATAACTTTTTTAGTATAGATATATTTTTATTTTATTTTTATGATATAATTTGTACACTTAAATAAATAAGTATGCATATTATGTAGGTATGTTTGTAGGTATTTTACCTAAGTTTTGTATACATCTTTTTATTTTTATGTTGGGTTTTATTTTAGTTTTGTATTTTTATTAGAAGATGAATAATATTTACAATATTATGAAAATATAAAGAATAATGAAATAAAGAATATGCCTTTTATTTATATACAAGTAGAAACATAGGTATTTTGTCTATGTATTTATAGACTTATTTTATTTTACATTTTCTTTTTGATTTTTTTTAGTTTTTATACGCATATGTGTTATGAGTAATATTTACAAAATTATAAAAATATGAATTTATAAAAATAATAAATAATGAATAAAGTGAATATTTTAATCGGTATAATATACAATGAGGGTCAAAAAATTAACTCTCATACAGTAACTCCAAAAAAATATAAAACTACCACCATTAAATAGCTCATGAAAAGTTATATATAATTAGAGGATTTTGGTATGTTTTGAATTTCTATTTGAAAGATATGGATCTGTGACGTTGGGTTTCTGGCTTTTTATTCTGTGCATAAAATGAACATTGTGTATTATTTTAATACAAACTCAATTTTATATTTTTATTTACATTATTATCTATAATTTTTATGTTCAAAGTTTCTTCATTGAATGAATAAATAATAAAGAATAAAATAGATGTCAAAAGTGCATAAATAATAAATGAAAGAATATGGTTTTTATTCTATTTCTAGCCCTTATCTCGCTATACTTTATTCCTTATTGACAAACTCAATTCTTGACTTAGTCTCGGGGTTTAGGGTCACAAAATATTTTTAATATTTTATTCCTTTTTTTCTTCTCTTTATTCTATAATTTTGGTATTTAAAAACCATATTTTATATACAAATTATACAATAAATAATGGATGCTATTATATACAAATAAATGCTATTTACATGCATTAGCTAGGTTTTTTAAGGCCGAAATGATAGAATAAAAGTGATGAAATGGAGACTCATCAGCGATGCAGCGGAACTAGCCTTTTTAATCACATGTGTTCCTCATGCGAGAATCCTTGCAAATTTTTTATTACATTTGCAAAGATGTAACGACCCTTGTTGACTTTTAATTGTATTCGGATGATGCAACACGTTGATAATAGGGAATATCCCAAAAAAGCTAAATATTTGCTTAAATGCATGTTGAAAAAATCTGACTGTTTTGAGACGGATCCCTAAATATTGTTCTAAAAAAGAACACTGTTTAAAAATTTATTTCTTTTACACTTGTTGTCGGCTACCTAATGCTCAACTCTCATTTACTCGATTTGAGACTGGCATAGCTGAGTTTCAATTGAAAATGCTTCATAAAAAAGTTCAAACAAGTGCATGAAGACGATGGTGAGTTGGTTTTAATTAGCAGCATCAATGTAGCCGATGGGAATCAACTTTGGTCATCTTTCCTCTACTTTTTCCCTCCTTTTCAATTTAAAATCCACTCACCATGCCTTATAATAGAGTTTGATGGGGCTGCCCTGTCCCCGATCATTTTCCTGTAATTTTTTATTTTTTTTAAAATATCATCATGTATATTCATCTATATATCCCTTCAATATGCCATTCAAATTTCGTCAGAAACAAAGTCTCCTATGCCCTCCATCTAGAACAGGTTGATTACATCATTGTTTAGATCGTTAAATTATGTGCTCCTGATGAAGGGCGTAGGAGTCTATGTTTCTGACGAAATTCGAATGACATATTGGATGAATATATAGATGAATATACATGGCGATATTTTACAAAAAAAATAAAAAAACACGGAAAAATGTCTCGGGGGCAGCCCCATTTTGCCCTTATGTAACAAGTCGATATAATTTGTTTCCAAGTAACTATTTTGGATTGGGTTTGATGGGGTTGCCCGCATGGCTGCTCCGTCCTATTTTTTCCGTATTTTTTTATTTTTTTGAATAATTTCACCATGTATATTCATCTATATATCCCTCCAATATGCCATTCGAATTTCCTCTGAAACAGACTCCTATGCCATCCATCTAGAACATGCGGATTATAGCAATCTTTAGACCGTTAAAATTACATGTTCTAGATAGAGGGCATATGAGTCTATGTTTCTGACAAAATTCGAATGACATATTAGAGGGATATATAGATGAATATACATGGTGGAATTTTTCAAAAAAATGGAAAAAGGAGCGGGGCAACCATGTTGGCTGCCCGTCGGACATCCCCATTTTTTCCTTTTGGATTTTTTTGAAATTCATTTTCTTTTGATTAATTTCCAAGAAAGCTCCTTTCTTTTCGGAGGATGAGTGTTCCCTCTTAAGAAAGTCTTTTGATTAATTCCTCACTTGGTTTGTCATGGCAAATTCCTGAAGTGCTTCTACATGCAAAAATAATATAAATGATATTTGGATTTCTATGCTCATCTTCTGCAGTTTACAAGACATCCTACTGCAGTCGGATTTGGCGCTGTGGATTTTAACATGTTCTTTTTTTGAAAATTTATAGGAAAACTTTGCAATGAACATTGAGTCCATTAGGATTGTAAAAAGCACACATTTTCCTGATATCTTTTTATCATTTCAAGCATAATACTTATTGATTTAAAACTGTGTATTATATTCTTACTATTAATAATGTTCTTCACAAAAAGCGATGTTTAAATTAATATGAAATTGTCATTAGTAAGGATAGAAAAGTCATTTAATACAGATAAAAATACAATCAATTTATATTAATTTAATAATTTATTTTGTGAAAATGATAGTAGTAGTAAGAATGTGTATAACATTTGTAAACCAATAAGCGTTGTACTCAAAATGATAGAAAATTTAGTAAAAATGAGTGTGCTTATTACAATCTTAATGGGCTCCCCTCCTCCTCTCTCTATATAATATGTCTTAGCAATGAAATACTATACAAAAAACTTACCCATGGAATCCAATGTGCCGGCTCGACAGATCTGGAGTCACAGGTAGGGGTGTCGGAAAAATCTCGAGTTTGATATTCGCTCAAGTTCGATTCGCTAAATGTTTGATTCAGATTTGGTTCGAAAATAAACGAGTTGAACCTTGATATAGGTTTGGGCTCGTTTATTTTAACGAACTGAAACTTGAAATGCTAGGTTCGCTTATGTTCGATTTGTTAAAAGTCTGATACACAATATATATTATATATATTTATAGGGAAAAGGGAGCCTACACCCATGTGTAGATAACTTTCCTACACCCACTACTTTTCCCCTCTATTTTCTGATTTTTTTTAAATTTAATTCTTGGGGGATTTAGATCATAATATACCACTATTGTGTCATTCAAATTTCAACTTATTTCAAAACTTCTAATTTATCCATTGTGACAGTCAAATATTAATGGTATCAGATTTACTGAAATCAATCCCTTTCAATGGACATGTTAGGAACACTTGTTTTTAAATGAATTTGAAATACATATTCCACTTAATATTTTAAGTAAATTTTTTGAGGATCTAATTTTAAAAAATTAGAAAAATTTAGGAAAAAAGAGGTGGGTGTATGAAAGTTACCTACACATGGGTATAGGCTCCCCAATCACATATTTATATATTTTATTTTCCTCAAAAAATTATACGAGAAATGGGAAATTTGCACCATGATGCAAATAAGGTATATACATAAAAGTTTATGACCCTTGATTAAGACATATCGAATGGCGGTTATCATTCCACACTCAAAGTACTTATATTCTAAGGAGTTTCACTGCTAATCGAACCTTAAACGAACCGAACCGAACCTTCACGAATCAGGGACAAGGCGAACCAAAACTGAACACCATTTCATCCTATCGAATCGAACCCGAACCTCTAAAAATGCTAAATGAATCGAACTGAATCTGGATAGATTCGCTCATGTTCGATTTGTTTACACCCCTAATCACGAATACCTCAACTCTGCAGTTAGTCGTTTCCCTCTTAATCCCCTACCTCGTGTAATCGTCATCATATTTTTCCAAATATAATTTCATAATATGTAACGATTTCGCAAATATGATAAAAATTGAAAGTCGATCAAATATGATGTTTCAAAACAACACATGGTTAGTTGAATAATGGAATTCGGAATGGAGGTTTGTTTTATGGTAAAGGGAAATCCACAAACGATTCACCTGCCTCAGATTGTTCGTTGCTATCAACATATACACGTGATAATCTTTAATGAAACGAGGATATATGATTTTTGGGGGGGGAATTTTAGATGTAGTGCGAATAGATTAAAAATGCAGAATGACATGTCCCTGTAATGCTATTTTTTAATTTTAAGACCTTCAAACCTATGTTTAAAGCTCCAAAAAAATCTGCAATGCAGAGCATTCATAAAGCATATTAGGGTCATTTTTATTTTCCAAAAATGTTGAAAGTTAGACCTTGTAAAAATTCAAAGAAGGATTCACAAAATTATTTCCACAAAATGCAACTGTTTATGAAATTCAATAAACTTCGTACCGAAAGTTTTCTTGTAAAATTCCCTACAAGTTGGGTATATTTATATTTAATAAGCAAGAAATAATGTCTCACTTTAAAATTTCACAACTAATTCGCTCTAACTCCAATGTAGCTTTATAGTAGACCTGACCAACGGGCTGGGGGCACGCCCGCCCAGCCGCCCAACCCGCTCATGGGTCAGGATTGGGCTAGGAGATTTGGACATGGACCAACCCGGTCTGATCCACAAAAAATAAAAAATATACAAATATAAGCTAAATAATACATGTATTAATACGACACACATCAAGTTTTTCATGTGACACTAGTTTTAAATAAAATTTAACAGTTTACATGTAAGTAACATGTAAGCTACTTATATTAATTATATAAAGCATAAATGGTATTATTAAAATTATTTATACATGTTAAATACCATTAAAAAATTCAATGGAAAAAGAACGAAATAGACCATGGACCGGCCCATGACGGGCTTTGGATAGAGGTTTTTAAATCTCGATCCGTTTAGCCCGGCCTGCATTTTGGTCAGGTCTACTTTATAGCATACTAAACGAAAGGGGGTAGAAAGAGCTTTAATTGGACATCAAATTCATATTTTGCTGATGAGACCACACTTCTGATGACACAATCAGTTGTCATCTTTTGACCCAAGTTGGATTTCTGGTGATAAAAATGACAGGATTTCACAAGCTTATTCCACTACAGGTAAACATTATTCTCCGCTCCCTGTTCTCCTTACCAAACAGGCATGGAAATTTATAATGGAAAGAATTGTCTGCCTTCCCTTTCTCTTGTACCAAATATACTGTGTTTTATCCTCATCATCTGTAGGTAAGGTAAAAAATACACCATATCCTGAATGGCGCGGATTATATCTAAAATCCAACAAGACTTGGGATCTTCAACAAGATTTTCATACGATTTTGATTTCAATAGGTTAGTCACCTGCTCTTAACTCTCACGAATGATTCACATTGCTGGAACTGAGATCACTGCTTCGGTTTTGATTCTATTTCGATTGATGATTGTCATATTTTGACCGTTAATCCACTGACTTTAACAACAGTGTCGGGAAGGTCTTACATTAAGTTAAGCTCATACATTCTGGAGTCTATTTCAACTTCGATGATTTGTTGAAAGCGTGTTTCGCCGATTGCGAAGCACCATCTTGCTGGCAATGGAACTTTGTTCTATGTCTCACATCTTCCTGTCGTGTTATCATCCTTTTAGATTCAATACCTACCCCGTCGATGTCACTGTGCGCGACGTATAAATCACTTGGGGAGATCTCACCTCAAGATTGTGCTTGCTGAACTACGACATTGGACTAAGTAGCTCAAATCATTCTCACATGGTGAAAGTTCCAAACAAATTTTGGGAACTTTTACCCATTACGAAGTTAGCAACTCCTGAGCCGGTTTCCATTCCACAAAAAACGTACACCAGCACGGCCAAGAGGAAACAAGAACAAGCACAAAAGCTTTCCTTTTTGTTGACAAGGGAGACTCATTCTGGAGTGGGTAGGGAAGAATGAAACCTCCCTCATATATACACGAGCTTGGGAATACCATGGCATACCATTGTTACTTTTCAGCATAAACCACATATCGCAGAGAGGTCGTATTTCTTTGGGATGGTAGTAACGGAATGGTTTCATTATCTAAAATGAAGAGCATTCCCCACCAAAGGATCAGTCCACATAATATCATTCGCTGGTAAGTAGCGCAGTACTTCGTGAATCTCCTCCTTTCGAATATTGAACATCATAAGCATGCCCTCTGACTTCCAGCTATGTGTTGTGCGGCTTCCGCAAAACGAATGGAGGGAAGCTCTTCGATTCACTCACCCCTAAGCTCGCTAAGCTGCCCGCCGTCCCCACCCAGTTGAACAAAGCCAAGCTTCTTAGTAGTCGGAAATTGTAGTCATCGATAGAGAAGACCGACAAGACTCGTTTCTTTGACTAACAAGGTGGTCTTGTCCTTACGGTGTCATTGATCTCTCCTCTTCCCCATCCCGTATGTCCAGGCATCCCGAGCTTAGGGATATGGGACTAGAAGAACCCTTTCAAATAGATCTTCTATCTGAGAATAGAGTTCCCATCGGGGATCGTGGTTGGCTGGTCCTTGGGGAGTCCGGGTCTCATCCGGTCATCATATTCTAAGGTGACGTTGTGTATTCTTTATCTCTTTGATTACTGTTGGAAAAGAGTCTTCGATATCTTTATTCAGAGGAAACCCTAGGCTCTCTTATATAGGGAGAGGCCTTAGGGGTAAATTACAGAGATGTCTAAATAAGATAAAGAAATAGCAACAAGATATATAAACTGATAATAAAACTCGAAACTATCTCTACACTCCCCCTCAAGGTGGAGCATAGATGTCTATCATGCTCAGCTTGGATGAACATCTCTGAAAAGGTCCTCTGAGCAGTGGCTTGGTGAACACATCTGCTGTCTGATCTCCTGAGCTCACATGTGCAGTAGATATCAATCCTCTCTGGATCAGGTCCCTGGTGTAATGGCAGTCAACTTCAATATGCTTGGTCCTCTCATGGAAAGCTGGATTGTTGGCAATGAACAATGTTGCCTGATTGTCACACTGAAGCTTCATAGGTAGAGACACAGCTACATGTAGATCTTCTAATACGGAGCGAACCCACATCATTTCTGTGCTGGCTTGAGTCATGGCCCTATATTCGGATTCTGCACTGGACCTTGCCACCACATTTTGTTTCTTGCTTTTCCAAGAAACCAGAGAGTCTCCAACAAACACTGCGAACCCTGAGGTTGATTTTCTATCCTTAGGACATCCTGCATAATCTGCGTCTGCACACGCTGAGATGGATAAGTCTGTGCCCTTTCTGAATAGCAGCCCTGAACCTGGAGAAGACTTCAGGTACCTCAGTATAATATGTATAACATCCATGTGAACCTGTCTTGGCTGCTCCATAAATTGACTTACCCTGCTAACTGCAAATGCAATGTCTGGACGGGTTATGGTAATGTAGAGGAGTTTTCCCACCATTTCTCTATATCTCCTCTTATCTACTTCATCAGTATCACCGTCATACAACTTCATGCTGGGGTCCATGGGGATGCTTGATGGTTTGCACCCATCCATGCCAGTCTCAATCAGGAAGTCTGTAATGTACTTCCGTTGTGTCATAACCAAGCCATGTGCATTCCTTGCAAATTCCAACCCCAGAAAATATCTTAGGGTTCCAAGATCCTTTGTAACGAACTGACGGCCTAGGAATGCCTTCGCACTCTCTATGCCCTGAACATCGTCTCCTGTAATAAGAATATCATCCACATAGACCATAATGACAACCGTACCTGCCGATGACTTCTGGACAAACAACGAGTGATCAGCATTTGACCTCTTGAATCCCTGGTGCTCAATTAGGTTGGACAGCTTCTGGAACCATGCTCGTGGACTATGTTTGAGGCCATATATCGCCTTGTAAAGTCTACAGACCATATGCTTCTCCCCCTCAGCATTAAACCCGGGTGGCTGCTGCATGTAGACTTCCTCCTGTAAGCCCCCGTACAGAAAGGCATTCTTGGCATCTAGCTGAGAAATGCTCCAATCGCGAACCACAACAACGGATAGGAGAATACGGAGGGTCGAGTGTCTCGCCACTGGAGAAAATGTATCCATGTAATCCACGTCATACGTTTGTGTAAACCACGTGCGACCAAGCGTGCTTTGTACCTATCCAACGTGCCATCTGCATGATATTTGACTGTGAATACCCATTTGCAGCTCACAACGGATGCATCAGGAGGTGCAGGAACCAAAGACCAAGTGCCACGGGACTGCAAGGCCCTCATCTCTTCTTCCATAGCTAATTTCCAGCAATCACTCTTCAAGGCTTCCTGGTATGTCCGCGGTATATCCACGGAAGACAAGGCTCTAGCAAACTTCTGAAAATCACCTGTGAGCCGGTGGAAGGAAACCTGTGAAGCAAATGGATAGGATGCACATTGCCTCTGCTGCTTCCAAATAGCAATCGGAGCATCAAGATCATCATCTGTGTCTTCCTGTACTGAGGAATCCTGCATATGTACCGAACTTGACCCGTCAGTAGTAACACCATCTGAACATACCTGAGGCGTAGCGATTGGCTGATCTGTCGTCTGAGCAGGACCTGACCGACGCGTATAGTATCTAGGAAACGGTGATATGATTGGCCGTGGAATGGGTGGAGGTGGAGGTGGTGGTGGCGGTGGTGCTGGCGTGGGAACTGACACAGGGGACGACTCAGGCGAACTCCATGTAGGTGGTGGAGGAACATAAATATCATCAGTGGTAGTGGATGGTAGCATTCTGTCACCTGCTGGAGAGAAATACATAACCGACTCAAAGAAAGTGACATCGGCACTGACGAAGTATCTGTTGGTTGTAGGATCATAACACCGGTATCCCTTCTGGGTTCTGGAATAACCAACAAAGACGCACTTGACTGCTCTAGGAGAGAGCTTGTCAAGTCCAGGAGATAGACGATGAACGAACGCCACAGCACCAAAGACACGTGGAGCTAGTGAGAATAGCTCCTTGTCGGGGAAAATAAGAGAGATGGGTATTTTCTTACCTAGGACTGAGGATGGCATTCGATTGACCAGGTAGCATGCAGTAAGGACAACATCGCCCCAGAAAGAAATAGGAGCACAACTCTGAATCAACAGGGTTCGAGTAATATCCAAGAGATGGCGATGCTTTCTTTCCGCCACACCATTTTGTTGGGATGTATATGCACAAGTGGTTTGGTGAATAATACCCTTTAATGAAAGAAATTGAGAAAGAGAGCGTGTACAAAATTCCAGGGCATTATCCGTCCGAACATATTTGACTGTGGAAGAGAAAACATTCTGCACTTCATTAACCAAATTTTTGATCACATCTCCTGCTTCAGATTTATTCTTCAAAAGAAAAACCCACGACACACGAGAAAAATCATCCACTACCACAAGGTAAAACCTGTGCCCCTGGTGATCGGGAACACGACTCGGACCCCATATTTCTATATGTAACAACTCAAATGGGGAGCTACTGCTCCGACTCTGATGACCTGGAAAGCTCGACCTATGATGCTTCCCCAACTGACATGTTTCACAGCGAAACGATGAACTCGGAGAGATCTGGGGAAGAAGATGGCGCATTTTCTGAAGCGGAAGATGACCAAAACGGAGATGCCAAATGTAAGGAGAGACTGGTCCAGCGGAGTGAGAGGAGACGCCAGCATAGGATTCCCGAACCAGCCGATATAAACCATTCTGCTCAGAGCCACAACCAATCACCTTGCCCGTGAGTATGTCCTGAAAAATGAGAGAAGACAGGTCAAATATAGCACGACAATTCAAATCCTTCGTAATCTGACTAATAGACAGCAAATTCATTGAGAACTCAGGAGCATATAGAACGTTCTGTAGCTGCATAGTGGAGGATAGGAACACCTCCCCCTGGCCAAAAAGAGGTGAGTGAGTACCATCGGCTATCTGCACTGAACGGCCTGGAGGAATATCCCTGTAGGCATGTAATCTACCTCTATCTCGACAGAGATGATGTGTGGCTCCGGAATCTATAACCCAGTCATATATATCATGAGATGGTATGAGTGCAGATGATCTACCTGAGGTACTAGCAGCGGCAGATGAACTGGCAGAAGCTGTGGCAGCAATATCTGAAGAACCACCAGATGAATCACCAGAGGACTGTGGCATAATATCACGGAGACGGGCCACAAGTTCGTCAAATCTATGATCTGCAGTAGACGGTAATGGAGACTGTGAATGCTCTGCAACCCGTGCCAATGGTGGGAACCCACGCTTAGAGTAGCATGTCTCCTCCGAGTGTCCAGTTCGGTGACAATAGGAACACATCTGACTGAAGCGGCCACCTCTTCCTTGAGGTCCACGGCCACGTCCACGACCACGTCCAGAAGGCGGTCCACCTCTCCCACGCGAGGCTGCCATCGCTGATGGAGGTGAAGTAGAAGAGCTGGAGGAAACTGGAATGCGACTGAGCCTTCTGTAGACATCCTCCACTGGAGGAATTACTGCATCTGCTAGGATCTGGGACCGGGCGGCATCGTACTCAGGATCGAGAGCAGCAAGTAGAACACCCACCATGGTGGCGTTCCGAAACGTCTTCTGCTGTTCAGGAGTAGCAGTGAGAGGAATAGTACTGTATAACTTCTCGAACATCCCTCTTAGGGATGTGTAAAGAGAATGGAGAGGTCTGCCACCCTGCTTCATCGTAAAAATGTCATGTTGAAGCTGCAACATCTTTGTCTCATTCCGCACCTGCGAATAGTAGCAGCAAGAATATCCCACATTGCCTTAGCAGTGGGCTGATGGAGTACGTCGTTAGCAATCTCCATCGTCAGCGTACCAGACAACCAGACTTTCGCGTAGGCCTCATCAGCCTCCCATGAGGCATAGATCCATGTCTTCTCTGCAGGCTCATCCTCGGTAAGAATATGCTTCTTAGCATTAGACTTCATGAGGCTCATGAACTGCATAGCCCAGAGCTCATAGTTAGACCCGTCCATCTTCACTATTGGCGCAGGACCTTTGAATGCGCCGGTGGAGGGCAAATCGACTTTCGATTCTGACATACTGCTGCTAGGAGAAGAACGAGGGTATATAGACACGTTGATAAATGTCTACACAAACTGCATCGGATTTGAGTGCGTATGTAGACGTTTACACACTCAAACCCACATATCGGATGAAGAGATAGCTAGGGCACGCCTCAACGTAGGCTTGCAGCCCTTTAATCGGCTAACAGGTGCCGACCGGTGGACTGGGAGCCGTTGATCTGATTTGTGGTTGTGCTGGAAGCGTATGGCAGCCGGGCTGGAGGGCTAGGGCGACACCTGGGACCTTCGGGGCTGGGTTGGGGCCGCCTTGTGACCTAAGGCAGCAGGCGAGGAGGTGCTGGGGTCCGCCTGGATGCGAAAGGCGGCAGGCGGAGATGTGCTGGGGCCTTCGGCGGCGGTCTAGACCCGCTAGGTGGGGGCTGGTACCGTCGGTGGTGGCCTAGGAAGAAGTCCTAGGGCGGCGCGGGAGCCTCGATCGGAGCCGAAGAGGAAAGGCGGCGCCGAGGAGGGAAGAGGGCGGCGGGTGGGGAAGGGAAAGGGGACGGCGCGAGAGCCCTAGGGCGGCTCTGATACCATGTTGGAAAAGAGTCTTCGATATCTTTATTCAGAGGAAATCCTAGGCTCTCTTATATAGGGAGAGCCCTAGGCTCTGATACCATCCAGGACTTGGTTTCATGCAAAACGAGAAACCACGACATCCAAGCTTTCTAATGTGGTATCCATCCAAAGTCATCCTAAGACTTAGTGAAGTCCTCCAAAACTTCGTGCCATGGCCAACGAGCCATGTGAATGTGCACAAAACCTCGTCTTTGCATGCCCTGTGACTTAGGGTTATTACGTGCCTCTGCCATCCAAACCATCAAGCGTCCTCGACTAATCTTGTGCTTCTAGGAGTGTCTCAACAAGGTCCTTGAACTACCATAAGGTGGCAACCTATTCCCAATTTGCCTCCCCTGCGAGATCCTTCCATTTGACCTCCTCCAATTCTTATGATGGTCTTCTACGTGCCGAAAGAATTTTCCTAGTAACACTCTCACGCTAAGTTCGAACAATAGGATGGGCTGGTTTCAATGCCTTCTTACTGTTATCTTCCTAATTTGTTACTTCAGGAAATAAATGAGTTGAACGCAGAATACAACTTCGTCATTTGGGAACCTAGTGATGAAATTCATGGAGATGCTCTTTTATGAATGAGAAAGAATGAGCAAGAGCTCCAGAAGACCCGTCCTTTTCAGCGTAAGACCCTTGTGAGCCCCATGGTTCTAGTTTGCATAAAGACACTGACAATCGTGTAATCTGTGAATTTATAATGGTTGGTCAAGATCCAAAAAAAGTTCTAGGACATGCTCATCAACCATCACCCATTTGAGGTATCGGAATGTCTCCTAGCATTCATGCACCCATCTCCACAATTGGTCCTTTGAGATTAGGACCCATCTGTGGTGTTGCCTTCATTAAGTACCCCTTGATGAACTTCCTAAAGCTGCTCACCAAGATGACATTCATGGGGGCTTCCCACTCTTCAATGGCATGTATCATGGGGGTCCGTCCATATCATGCCATCATCGACGATTATGCCCAAGAAAGAAATGGCTCTCTAACTAAAAGCACACTTTTTTAATTTTAAATATAACAAGTTCTGTCTTACTTCTCAAGCATCGTTTATAGATAATCCATTTTTCCCAATGTCCTTATGTACACCACAACATCATCCAAGTAAACTACCACAAAAGAGTCGATATACTTGCAGGAACTAATCACTCAAGGTACATAAAGTAATCAGGGTATTAATCAGCCCAAATAAACGGAATAACAAGAAATTCGAATGAACCATAACGATTGACATACATCATCTTTTGTTTTGCCTCCCTTCCATGCGTACATGGTACTAGATGGAGTTTCGAGTCATCTTTGAGAAGTATTTCTCCTTGCACAAGTGATTGGATATGTCTTCAAAAATAGGGACATGGTACTCACGCTCGCCACTACCTTGTTCAGTGAGTGATGTTATACTCAACACACATCTGTAGACTCCCAACTTTCTTCTTCTGAAGCAACATCAATGCTCTTTATGTTGTCACTGTAACTCTTCAAGATGTGCAGGTAGCATCTTGTATTGAGAAAGTATGGAACATCGTTCCCGATACTAGCTCAATAACCTGATCACTATGCTATGTTGGTGGAAGCTCCTTGGGTAGCTCGTTGAGCATCACGCCATTAAATTGAACGAGCACTATTCTCTACTACCTTGGGATATGACTCATTTTTCACTATCTTCAGTGTTGGAAGAAATCAGAGAATTGTTTATTCCACAAACCCTAGGCTCTCTTATATAGGAGAGACGCCTATGGGTAGACTACAAAAGAGTTCATAAGAAGACTGAAAATAGGAAACAATACAAAATAACATAACCGCATAACATAACATATATCTCTACACTCCCCCTCAAGATGGAGCATAGATGTCGATCATGCTCAGCTTGGACGAGCACTTCTGGAATGGTCCTCTAAGTAGGGCCTTGATGAAAATATCTACGGTCTGGTCCCCTGAGCTGACATGAGATGTGGAGATAAAACCCTTCTGAATCATATCTCGTATAAAGTGACAATCAACCTCAATGTGCTTGGTTCGTTCATGAAATGTTGGATTATTTGCAATGAATATAGCACCTTGATTGTCACATTCCAGCGCCATAGGAAGTGGCACATCTATATATAGATCAGTGAGAACAGTTTTAACCCACATCATTTCTGTACTAACCTGGGCCATCGCCCTATATTCAGACTCTGCACTGGATCTTGCTACAACAGTTTGCTTCTTGCTTCTCCATGAGATGAGAGAATCCCCAACATATACAGCAAATCCAGTGGTGGACTTCCTATCTTTAGGACATCCTGCATAATCTGCATCTACACATGCTGAGATAGTGATCTCTTTGCCTTTCTTAAATAATAGTCCTGCACCTGGAGATGATTTCAGATACCTGAGTATCATATGTATAGCATCCATATGTACCTGGCGTGGTTGCTCCATGAACTGACTCACCCGACTAACAACAAAGGATATATCGGGTCTAGTAATGGTAACATACAGAAGTTTTCCAACTTGTTCCCTGTATCTCCTCCTATCCACTTCGTCAGTGTCATCATCATATAGTTTCATGCTTGGATCCATAGGTGTAGTAGCAGGCCGACATCCAAGCATTCATGTTTCACTCAGTAAGTCAGTGATATATTTCCTTTGAGTCATCACGAGTCCTTGTTGATTTCTGGCAAATTCCAGTCCCAGAAAATATCTAAGGACTCCAAGGTCCTTGGTGACAAACTCACGACCCAACATTTCTTTTGCCCTCTTGATTCCTTGTATATCATTTCCTGTAACGAGAATATCATCAACATATACCATAATTACAACCGTACCTCTAGATGTTTTCTGTATAAAGAGGGAATGATCTGCATTGGAACATTTGTACCCCTGTTTTTCAAACAGATCTGAAAGCTTTTGGAATCAAGCTCTAAGACTCTGCTTAAGGCCATAGATCGCCTTATGAAGTCTACACACCTGTGAATACTCCCCCTCACAGCAAAACCAGGTGGATGTTGCATGTAGACTTCCTCCTGAAGATCACCATATAAAAAAGCATTCTTGACATCTAACTGAAACAGTGGCCAATCTCGAATAACAACAACAGATAGAAGAATCCGTAAGGTGGAATGACGAGCAACGGGTGAAAAAGTGTCAAGATAATTCACCCCATATGTCTGTGTAAATCCTCGTGCAACTAGGTGTGCCTTGTATCTATCCATGCTACCATCTGCATTGTGCTTGACTAAAAACACTCATTTAAATCCAACCGTAGACACACCCGTAGGAGTAGGAACAAGACTCCAGGTACCTCTCGACTGAAGAGCCTCTATTTCTTCCTCCATAGCTAATCGCCATCTACCATCCTGCAAAGCCTCCTGGGAATTCCGTGTAGTGTCCACAGCAGATAGGGCAATAGTAAAGTTCCCGAATTCGCCATGCAGATGATCAAAAGAAACCACATATGCTATAGGATATGACGCACAGCTTCTCTTCTGTTTCCGAAGCGCAATAGGTAGATCTAAATCAGTAGCCTCCTCATCTGTCCGATGTAACGAAGCCAGCTCAGGTAAACCATTAGATCCATCATAAGAAATAATATTCTCAGAACATACCTCATTCAAGCTAGATGATGAGCGATGACCATGAGCAGAAGCAGGCCGACGGGTATAGTGATGTGGCAATGGTGGAACAGGAGCAGTAGTGGGAAGGGAGGACGGTGTAGGCATAAGTGGTGGTGGTGGAGGTGGTGTTGGTACCAAAGATGGTTGTGGTGATAGTGGAGGAGGTGGCATGTATATGGAGTCATCAATGTCAGACGACATCAACGTGTCACCTAAAGGGGAGAAGTACATAACAGACTCAAAAAATGTAACATCGGCATTAACATAATATTTCCTGCGCAGTGGTCATAACATCGATACCCTTTTTGTGTCCTGGAGTACCCTACGAAAACACATTTGACAGCTTTAGGAGAGAACTTGTCAATACCTGGAGATAGTTGGTGGACAAAGACAACCGAGCCAAACACTCGAGGGGTAAGTGAGAACAATTCCTTTTCAGGAAAAGCTACAAAGAAAGGAATCTTCTCACCCAAGACTGACGATGGCATGCGATTGATAAGATAGCATGCTGTAAGAACGGCATCGCCCCAGAAGGAATGAGGGGTACGACTCTATATGAGAAGTGTCCTTGTGACATCAAGCAAATGACGATGTTTTCTCTCTGCAACCCCATTCTGTTGGGAAGTATAGGCACAGGTTGTTTGGTGGATAATTCCTTGGGTTGAAAAATAACTAGAGAGAGTTGGTACAAACTTCCAAGGCATTATCAGTCCTCACAATTTTCACAGGAGCAGAAAAGACATTACGAACTTCATTTATGAATTTTTTACAACATTTCCAGCTTCAGATTTATTCTTTAGTAAAAATACCCACGACAAACGAGAAAAATCATCAACAATGACAAGATAGAACATGTTCCCCTGATGATCAGGAACACGACTCGAACCCCAAATGTCAACATGAAACAACACAGAATTGGAGGTACTACTTCGAATCTGACGATTGGGAAAGGTAGACCGATGATGCTTTCCCAACTGACAAGCCTCACATTGCAAGGACATATGAGGTGAAATCTGGGGAAGAACACAACATAACTTCTGAAGCGGGAGATGCCCAAAGCAAAGGTGTCACATAAATGGAGAAACATGTCCAGCAGGTAGAGAGGAGATCCCGGCATATGGAAGCCGAACAAGGCGATAGAGACCCCCCTGCTCACGGCCATGACCAATCACGTTGCCCGTAAGGATGTCCTGAAAAATAAGAGAAGATGGATCAAAAATGGCTCGACAATGTAAATCCTTCGTAATCTGGCTAATTGACAACAAATTCATAGAGAAATCAGGTGCATGCAACACATTCTTTAGATACATAGAAGGTGTCAAGCTAATCCCCCCCCGACCAGTAATTGGGGAATGTATTCCATCTGCAATAACCACAGTGCGTCCTGGAGAAACCTGTCTGTAAGCTGGAAGTTGACCCCGGTCTCCACACAGATGATGTATAGCACCAGAATCCATAATCCACTCCATAGTATCAGATCCACTACTACTGGTGAGAGCATAAGTACTACCTGAGATACTAGAAGAGGCTGAAGCTGCAACATCTGGATGACTCTCAGATACTGGTGAAGATATCACAGGACCAGATGGAGGTATAATACCCCTCAGACGAGCTACAAGATCATCAAAACGTTGGTCCAAAGAGGAAGCAACTGGAGGCTCAATCTGTTCAGCCACACGTGCAGAAGCCGGAAACCCATGCTTGGAGTAGCATGTATCCTCAGTATGTCCAGGGCGACGACAGAAAGTACATGGTTGGCAAACACGACCTCCCCTTCCTCGAGGTCCATGTCCACGGAATGAAGAGGAACCATCGCGACCTCGAGATGCTGCCATTGTTGAGGATGTTTGATTTCTAGAAGAAGATGGGGCAGTTATACGACTGAGTCTGCGGAAAGCTTCCTCCATAGGAGGAATAGTAGAGTCTGCCAGTATCTGAGACCGTGTTGCCTCGTATTCTGGATCAAGTGCTGCAAGGAATACGCCAACCATGGTGGCATTCCTATAGGTCTTCTGCTGCTCAGGAGTAGATGTGAGAGGCATAAAGCTGTACAGCTTCTCAAACATCCCACGTAGGGATGTATATAAAGAGTGTAATGGCCGTCCATTCTGTTTGATGGTGAAGATATCATGTTGGAGCTGTAAAATCTTCGTCTCGTTCTTGGCTTGCGAATACGTCCAGCAAGCATTGCCTCAAATTTCAGCGAAATTCAGTCGAATTTCTGTCGAATATCGATATCCAGTCGAAATCGAAATTCGACTGAAATGGCCGAAATGACCGAAATATGGGGGCCCTAGTACAAAAAATGACCGAAATGACCGAAATTTTGATCGAATTTCGACCGAAATTCCACTGAAATTCTGTTTCGGTCGGTCAGCGAAATGGTGACCAAAACTGACATTTAAGGCATTGGCAGCAAGAATATCCCACATTGCTTTGGCTATGGGCTGATGGAGTATATCATTGGCAATCTCTATTGCCAATCTACCTGAGAGCCAAACTTTGGAATATACATCATCCGCCTCCCATGAGGCGTTAACTCCAGTCTTCTCGGTCGGTTCTTCCTCGGTAAGAATGTGTTTCTTACCAGTAGACTTCATCATACTCATGAACTGCATGAACCACAGTTCATAATTTGACCCATCCATCTTGACTATGGGCGTTGGACCTCTGAAGGCGCATGTGGAGGGAATATCTACCTTGTTCTCTGACATATCGGCTTGAGAAGACTAGGGCTAGATACTTGACTGGATTGTGTCTACATCAACATAAAGAGATTGGATTGCATGTGTAGACTCATGCACCCAGTCTCAACATGTAAAAAGGGATAGTCGACGATGAAGACGTGCACACAATAGCCCACGTGAATGCGCACGGACTCACGGGGCTAGGCATGCACTCACGGGGCTAGGTGGGGCACACAACCGCACAACCGCTAGGTCAACAGCGCTCAAGAGGGGCGGCGTGCAGGAGTGGGTGGCGCCGGTGTGCGCGTAGTGTGGTGGCGACGCGCAGGAAGCGCACAGGCAGCAGCGCCGGTGTGCGCGCGATGTGGTGGGCTACGCGCAGGCGGCACGTAGGCGGCGCGCAAGAGAGACGGCGCCGGTGGCGGAAGACGAGAGAGAGAGAGAGGCCGGCGGGTGGGGATTAGGATTAGGGCTAGGTATTCGAGCTTCGGTCTAGGACCACCGCTATGATACCATGTTGAAAGAAATCAGAGAATTGTTTATTCCACAAACCCTAGGCTCTCTTATATAAGAGAGACGCTTATGGGTAAATTACAAAAAGAGTTCATAAGAAGACTGAAAATAGGAAACAATACAAAATAACATAACCGCATAACATAACATATATCTCTACATTCAGCACATACCGTTGTCATGTGCACAACCTACCCTTTCTTGAGCCCATTCCAAACTTGCATCGTGGACATTACTTTGACCATCTCTTCTTGGTGATCCTAACAAAGCGGAGGCTCTCTCCTGCAAAGAATGATCCCTTCCAAATAAGGAGGCACAAATATCTTCACATTATCTAATAATTTAACTCCAAGAATGCCTTGGAAGTCGTCAAAAGGTATCATGACAAAACGTGCCTTTCACTGCCAATCACCAAGTTGCACATTACAGTTTATCATACCTTTGATCTGGAAAGATTTCAGAGCTGACAATCTTTGCTGTACCGATTCTTCTCTATCGGAGCTCACGAGCTCATGAACTCTTGGCTGGAGATGAAATTGTACATCGATCATGCCTCGATCATGGCTACAAGAGTTCTCTTAAGCCATAATGAAATAGCAAAAAATAGAAATGAACCATAACGATTGACATGCATCATCTTTGGTTTGTCTCCTAACTTGAGTGAACATAGTACTAGCCTAACTTCATATCCATCTTTGAGAAGTGCTTACCTTTCACAAGTGATCGAACATGTCTTCAAAATTAGGTAGGTACTTGTGCTTATAATCACCTTGTTCAATGCATGAGAATCCACAAAAATATAGACACAACTTTCTTCTTTAGAAGCAAAACTAGTGCTTTACATGGTATGACTTGCTTGGATGAATCCAACCAGGATCCATGAACTCTGAGTTGTCTTTGCAACTCTTCAAGATGTGCAGGTGGCATCTTGTATGGTACAAGTATAGGGAGCATCGTGCATGAAAGTAACTCAATAGCATTTCTTGTGAAACTCTTTGGGCATCACATCTTTGGATTGACCGAGCATCATCTCCACTACCTTCCAACATGTCTCTCTCTAATTCACCATCTTCAAAACATACCATTGTTAGGTATGTAATCTACCATTGCAAACTTGCATCTTGGGCATAGCTCTGATTGTCCCTTCTTGGTTGTCTTGACAAAGCGGAGGCTCCCTTCAACACAAAGAAGACTACTCTCAAATAAGGAAACACAAATGTCATCACCTTCTTTAAAAATTTGGCATCCATTGGGACCACGAGGAAAGATGTCTTTCTTTGGCAATCACGAGTTGCACATTACAATTTCCTATACCTATAATCTGGAGAGAGTCAAAGTTGGCAAGCTTGTATCACAAGGTTTCTTCTCCAATGGAACTCACAAGTTCCTCAACTCTCAGCCAGAGATGAAATTGTGTGTTGCTCATGTGTCGATCATGGTTGTGATAGTTCTCTCGTGTACCTAATTATCAAGGTACACCAAATATGTCTCTTCACGCGCCTCCTTCCTATACTTGTTCGAGTGAGAAGAAAACAGTCAAACATTGCAAAGTAGCTTGAGGTTCATCATATGTGCCTCCTCTGTGGTGTTCTTCTCCATAATCATGAAGTTCAACTTCTCACTTTAGGCAATCACAAGCCCAATGAATTCCATCATAAATGAAACAACCTTTCAATCAGATTGTTCTACCTTTTGGAGGACCATGGCATCTTAACTTTTCTGATTTCTTAAACTTTCATATGTTATTGTCCTTTAGCCTTCTCTTTACCTTGTCTATCTCCTTCTCATGTCAGGAAATCCTTGATTCATGACTCCCCAATCAGTTTGAGCATAATAAGCTTCCTTAGATGTGTCCTTGATGTCCATAAAAAAAAAGAGAGTAGTTTGGCATACTCTTGAACAGTTCCCTTCTACTTCAACCTTCGGAAAGCCTTACGAGCTTCCCAATTTGTGTTCGTGGTTGGGAATTACTCATTGAACTCCTTCACCAATTCATCCTACGTAGAGATGACAGACCTTCCTTCCTCATATGCACGACTCTGCCACTACAAGAGTACCTACTCTCTATCTTTGGGCCATGACAACCCTAAAGTGCACCTCCATATCCCACGAAAAGTCTCCAAGTCCTTTACATTTTGAGTGCTCGAGAAGGAATAAGACCTTGGCACTTCTGTAGGATCACATTCACTAGCCACAAACTTCTCAAGGAGAGAAATCTCATTGTGGAGTTCTTGCATCATTGCTTCAGCTCTCCTAGCTTGTCAACAATTGATTTAAGGCATCCACCAAGTGACAACTCACACTACAGTGCTTGCTTCGCAGATTAAGTGAAGCACTCCAAATCTCCTTGTTAAGGTCACCAAATCACATGAAAATGTACATAACCTTGTGCATACATGCAAATCCCAACCCAAATTTTTCTTGAGGAAGCTCGACTCATTTATATTAAAGGATTTCAGTAGTACGAGCCTATAGGAAGGATCTTGTTCAAGTAATGCCATCCCAACCCCAGAAATTAGGGCTCGTTAGGTTGCCAGGTCACCCCGAGGTAACCTGGATCCCCCCTGCTCTATCCATGCATTCCTGGGTTGGAATTCGTTGTATGGACCACAAAATTTCTTTGTTATACTATTTTTTAACCACATTCAAATAAAAAATAGCATAAAAACACATTATAATCATTAAAAAGTTAATATAATACATAATCAATGTCACATCACATCACATTTATCATTTCAACCCTTTCCAACTCTCCCAACCATCCAAACAGTTACTATTCACAGGAGAATACCCCAACCAAACCCAACTATCAAACAGGCCCTAAGGGTGTTAACTTACCCCTATCCTACATTTTGTTCATCGACCTTTCCTTGTGATGTTAAGATTCTGATATGTGGCCGCTACATCTCCATGATCATATCTAGTTTGCCTTTACCCTACAAAGTTTGGTGCAAAAACCGACATGATAAAAAGGAATGGAGAGGATAACATCTGTCAAATTGTAAGATATTAAGACAACGTGTGCCGTACCTTCTCCTTGGAAAAGTTGGGTACAACCGACAAACTCTCCTGACTGTTTCCTAAATAATTTCTCACAGTTCAATTTCCAATATGCAATAAGATGTAAATTAGAGAGATAGTTCTATCCGCTCGCTACCAAATCTTGCGTGTGGGGAGACCAAGCACTCGATTATGTGATTCACCAACTATGAGAAGAAGGCACTTCTCTGCAGCAATATTTCCAACATATTGACCAACAAGTGCTTAGGGCATCCTCCAATGCCAAATATATCTGCTACTCACCAGCATGGTTTAAAAAAACGCGCCTCGAGGCGCTGAGGCGGTCGAGGCGAAACGAGGCGTTGAGAAAACGCCCTGAGGCGACCGCCTCAGACCCCCTGGCTGAGGCGGTCGAGGCGAGGCGAGGCGCTGAGGCGGGGCGAGGCGCTAGGTGAGGCGTGAGGGCTTTTTCAAGTATTTTCTTAAAGGAAAAAATTATTCCTATTCATATTTTCATATGTTTATAAAAGGTCTTGTTGTTGAGTATATATTTATGCAAGATGAATGCTTAAATTTGACCTCTTTGACCTCTTTCACATTCATATTTACCATTAACATGCCAAATTATTTCAGTGAACTCTTACTATTACATCGTTAAACATATAAAAAATTGTATACGAATTTGAATACTAATATAAGAAAAAAATTTGGGACGGGGGCGCTGCCCCCCCAACCTGGGCAGCGAGACCCCCGTACTGGTAGGGTATGGTGGCACAGGAAGGATATCAGACCATTCTTCATTTGAGTGCAGTAGAACATATAGTTAGTATTCAAATCATATGATTCATATCAACAACTTGGATATCTATAATGACAACTATAGCCAATCCTCTTTAGATAAAAATTTTAGCAATAGTTACAGCCAATGATTTCCTTCTGATTGGGTAGAAATTCAGTAGAAAGGTTTATGGCATTGACATATTCTTTTTTCATGCTCTTATCTTCGTAATATCATCATATATTACATTGTTACATACTATATGTTTGTCAGATTATATTATTTCACCAATAAATATATTTATTATATATTTTATAATTATTTTTCTATACAAACTGAGGCTTACGCCTCGACCGCCTCGAGGCTACGCCTCGCCTCGCTTCCAGGGAAAACGCCTCGTTCCGCCTTTCGTTTTTTCGAACCTTGCTCACCAGGTTTAGATGTTTTCCATTAAGGGCATCGTTTCAATATAGTACAAGGTGAGATATATCAAAATCACTAGAAGAGCATGTGGATATACAGATCATAACATTTTGCTTGTGTCCAGCCATCCTTCTTGACGAGCTAAGGCGGTTGCTAAGCTATTATTATTGTGCTAAATTACCCTCGACTAACAGGAGGAAGACACTTCTAATGCAAAAGAAAGGCGATTATTACTCATCAAAGAGAAATACATAACTCGGAGACCTACTTGCGCCAATACGTCGCTCAAATTTGCATGTTCTCTATGCACTGTAGAAATTCTGGGAACCCGCTGTAACAGTATGGTGGCACTGTTTCAGAGCTTGGAAGGCGAAGGATACCAACCCCACTGATCATTCGAGATATACTCGGTCACCTGCTTTACATTGAGATAGTTCTCGAGGCCCCTGCAAGAGATGGGGGAGACCATTAGCCACTGTATGTTAGAAACTGGCAGACTAAAATTGTATTACCATTCACCAAGCTCGCGCCCAAAGCCACTGCGCTTAGTTCCTCCCCATGGAGCTTGACAGAAGGTAGGCTGAGAACAATTGACCCACAATATACCAGCCTCGACTGCCTGTGGTTAAGGGAGTACCACATATGAATGATTAACAATACAAGAAAAATAAAATCTCGCATGCTGCAATTGAGCCAATCATGTCCGTTAATGATTGTGTTAAAGAAAACTTGTATTTTCTTCAAGTCTGTTCCCAAATTAATTACTTTTACTGACCTTCATGTGAAGTAATACTCGATAATTGGTCTTGGCAGAATAAACACAAGGCAAAACAGCAAAGTAATACTTGGCTACATCCAGAAAAGGGCATGACCTACCTCTGCTACGCGGTTACACCTCTCCAGGTCCTTGGAAAACACGGCACCAGCTAGTCCATAACTGGGATAAAAAGAGATAATTAGGTGCACATACTGCAAATTTCAAATCTGCAGATACTCAAGAAAATAGTCAAAGATGAAATGCTCACTGAGTTGCATTAGCAAGTTCGATAGCTTCATCTTCAGTTTCAAAGGTCTGAACACACAGAACAGGCCCAAAAATCTCCTCTTGCCATATTTGCATTGACGATGTCACATCCGTCACCACAGTTGGAGCAATAAAATATCCTTTTTCTAGATGCTGCAGGTAATGAGATCAACATTATGGAATCAAGGCAGTTGCATAGCATTAAATAAAGGGATGACTAAGCGATATGTATCATTTATTCACCTGAGGTCTTGAACCGCCACACAGGATGGTTGCGCCTTCATTTTTGGCCGTCGATATGAATTTTTTTATCTTCTCATACTGCATGCAAGTAATGATCAAAAGAACATATTAGACATGTAAAGTAAAAAAAATATCGACAAGGTAACTTATCATTATGGCCTCAAACTTCGAATTCGATGTTGTTTCACTAAGCCTGGAAAGGGATTTTTTGGGGGAGTTTCACTGATATCGCTGGAAATTGTTGAAATAACTCTAAAACTAGATCTTTTCATAAATCAAGTTCCCAATGTTGTTTAATTTATAAATAAGATAGATATGCACACTTATGTGGTAAACTTGTAATATAAATAAAGTTTTGACTTGTATCAAGTCATATGCAGCATGCTGAAATACGAATGTCTTGAAACTTGTAGGGATTTTTACACTAGTGCCTCCGAGTTTATGCAAATACACATGCCCCACGCTTTTTTGCAACAACAATTGTGCCCTTATGTTCTTCCATTGTTAACAAGTGTACCCCTCTGTTAGTTTGACCGTCTATTAGATGAACTAAACCATAGTTTGTTCAAATCAAGATCTCGCTAAGAAATATTTTGTACATTTGTGCCCCTCCTTCCCCATCTTCTTCCTTATTACTAAGCAAAAAAAAGGAGGGAGGAGACGACACCAACCACAGATGGTCAACGACAAACGACAGAGGATATTTCGCCTTTGACACTCCAGCTTCTTGCCTAGGCTTGCTTTTTGATCCCCGTCCTTGACCTTAATCTAATAGCTCGGATTCAGCGGATAAGTCGTCTATAGAGCGCTTTTGAACTAGATTCAAGCCATACTAGCCTGATTTTCTTACCCTCGTTGAAGTCTTAGCCCTCATGCCCATCTTGTCTTAGGGGATTCCCCTGGTCAAGCCTACCTACTCCCGTCCTAATACAAAGGCACCACACTGAGAACGAAATACAAGTATCATTGTCGCTATGTCAAGGTATGGCAATGGTGAACAACCATAGGGGAAGTGTCATTGGTTCTCCGTGGACCGTGACCATCAAGAGGATGGAGTTGACTGTTCAACGTCAAGGCCAGGAGTAGTGATGCGCAACTGGAGTGGTGCCTCAAGGGGTGGCGGCTTCACGGACAAATGTGAACTAGTAGATACACCTTGGCGCTCCATCCCTTGAGCTCAAATGTTCGATTGACAACAACATTGGACATCCCAACCCCAGTGACAAGCTGGCGCAAGAAAAGGCGATGTTGGAGGTCAACCTCGAGAAGGAGCAGAGTTAATGAGACCATGACAGTGTTTGGCACGATGGTGGATGCATAGGAGAAGTCAGCTGCAAGTGGGTTCTTCATGGGTGTTTTATTCCAAGTCGAATCCAATGTTTGAGTTTAGACATCCCAATCACGACGAAGCTGATAGTTGGCTCCTTTGCCATTATCCTCATTGTGTTGGATACCAAAAAGATGACGTTCTTTAATCGTCCTCTCCACCTGCCCCTCCTGCATGTGGCTTTCATCCATGGATTTTATGGCAAGAGATTTGCTGATGGAAGGAAAAGCTGCTCTTGTTGCTGTGTGGGGTTCGCAGATGCCAATCCTCCTCAGGAACTCCCAACACAGCAACAGGAGCAGGCCATCAGGATGTCAGTGCCCCACTTGAAGGAAGGCAACACGAGAAATGAGGGGATGATGGAAGGGAAAGCTCCAAACGTTGACGATGGCAGTGGAGGTTGTGGCAACAAGGAGAGGTTGGGTGTAGGGAGTGAGATTGGGGGTGGAGCCAAGAAGGCAAGGAGCGGAGGGGGTTGGGATGGGGAGGAGGATCGGTGATGGGGTGGAGGTGGCTGACGGTGAGGAGGAGGCCGAGGTAGGAAGGAAGATGAGAGAGGGAGGAGGAAGTAGAATAACAAAGTACATTTGTACCCCTCTCTTTAATTTGCAAATACGCTTGTAGCCATAGGTTATTGTTCATTTGATAGTAGAATAGACGACAACTAACTCAAAGAACATAATTGTTAATGGCTCAAGAAGGTAGGAACATAATAAGAATTATTGGAAATAATGTAGGAGCATAAGTGTATTTGCAGAAACTTGGAACTACACGTGTAAAATCCCAAAAAATATAGCATATAGGACTGTTCATATTTGTATGTCACCGAGGTGTGGGGCACATGACAACATTGATTTTTGAGATACCTTGAATCTTAACTTGTCAGTTAGCTTAACGCACGTATAATTAGGTTCATGTTTATGCCCCCCCTCGTTAAGGGGAGAAAAGCCCTCATCTGAACTAGAGGTCTTGCTATACAAGAGTCGTGTTTTAACAGATTTATACATTAGGATTTGTTTTTTATACTGTGAGTGCATGTTAGGCTTTAAGATGATTGCAATAGTCATATCTAATTTAGCTGTATATGAAACCACATACTAAACATGCCTTTCAAGCTTCTTATAAGAGCAAGAGTACTCATACAACAACAACAAAGCCTTTTTCCACAATTAAGTAGGGTCTACATGGATTCTTCGCCTCCATTCAGATCTATGTTGGGTCAATCCCGGGCTTATATCCAAAAAACTAAGATCCCTTCGACATGAGCAAGAGTACTCATCAAAGAAAAAATGTACTAAGCCTTCTCCCACTATAAGTAGGGTCGGCTTGAAAGATTCGACTATTTTTTACGCTGGCCGTCGACTACCTAACGCAACCCCTGCAAGAGTGGGATTTGAACCCTGGTCTTTTGTGTGGCAGACACACTGTACTACCACAAGACTATTAAATGGGTACAAGTACTCATCAAAGAAATGAAAAAAATAAAATAAAATAAAAATAACGCAACAACGATAAGTGAAATTAAGAAAAATTTCAGTGAAATTGGACAAAATCTGAATTTTACTAAGGAAATTTTATTTTGCCCGTTTCATAATGATTTCACCAAAATATTTCCAATCGGATCAACATATCATGTGAAGTTCTGAAAAACGAAAGCATTGAGGGTTTGTGAGCAAGGAAACTCTCATGGAAATTCGGTGATATTTGAGTCTATGCTAATCATGATCATATTTGAAAAAAAAATATCTTTTACAAATAATAAAATGGTGAATCCTATTCCCAGTTTAAGTAGGATCAGCTACATGAATTCTTGCTCAAATCAATGTTGAATGATTCGACTAATAATGTAAGCACAAAATTATTAACGTGTTTCACTTTCTCCAACTAAAAACCTCAGGTCCATGCTTTATTTGAGGCAGTTGTCATTCTCAATAAAAACATATTTCACTTTGTCCAAGTAAAAACCCATTAACAGAAAAATGACACCAAATTGTCAAACAAAAGCAAGAAACATTTAACACCGTATCTTTTCTTTCAAGAAATGTAATGTACAAGGATGCTTTGAAAAGCACCATCATTTGCTTCTCGATTTTTAAAAAGACATGGAATAGACTTTCTAACAAGATATGGCAACTTGTACCTGGCCTTCACTGACAACAGGACCAAGTCTGCAACCTTCTTCTAAGGGGTCGGAAATCTTGATGCTGTTGGCCCAATCAATCAGTTTATGGATGAACTCCTTCGCAATACTTTTCTATATCATATGAAAGATTTTAGACATCCGTAAGTCATCCCATTCAAAACGATGCTAAGTGCCAACCATCAAGGAGCTGCAGAAAAATGTAAAGCATTGCACCAATACCAAAAAGATCTATAGTTAGCAATGCTCCTATATGTAAGGTATCCCAATTCCAGTAGCATGTACAGTCCGCTGCAATCTAGTTTTTCTCCTTTATAAATTTTATTTGTATTGAAAATAATTCAAATTAGATGTACGAAATTCAGGAAAAGTGTAAAGCTTTTGAACCTAAACAGCCTTCAGTATGTCTAGGCCCGCAATTCTATTGTAGAAGGCCATTATAGTTCAACTCTGAAGGATGTCTCACAATAAAGTTATGTCCACGATAAGGAAAGCACAGATAAATACAATAAGAAGGTTTTGTTGCTTTATTGCCATTTGGATGAGAATAAAGTTATCCAAGAATAAAGGATTATTATTCCAGATTAAGCCAACACTGGGATAAAGATGTCACTTCCTGATCATGTCAACCGCTATCCGCAAATTTCCAGTTCTTTTTTTTGAAGTCAGCAAATTTCCAATTCTTACACCACGTTTATTTTTGAGGGAAGAAAGGGTAAGACATCAAGAAAATGCATGCCCAGGCACTTCTATATATTTAAGAAAAAAAATACATTTACAAGGATCAAAAAGTATGCAGTCTTTTTGCATGTTCAACTACATTTTCCATGCACATTCATTCCCCCTCGAAAAACAGAATCATTCCGAGCCAGGCGCAAAGGCCAAAGGATAGCAGCCACCCAAACTTTGGTTGGATTATCCCCACCACCAAGAGCGTCCATCGAGATCAATCAAAGAAGCAGGCAAGGTTAAATTCGACTTTACTCGACTTCAAGAAGGTGGTAGATGAGATGGGCTTGGCGGTCTATCTAGTCCATGTTTGGAAGTTCAGCTGGAGGAGCTTAATCACGAGGTCAAAGATTGACATATTGTTAGCCTCAATGAACTTCGCAAAAACCTTCTCGATGTTGATTATAGCACCAAGACATAGACTACTTGGAACCTATTTCAAGTTTGAGATATCTCAGTTGCAGAAGTATAATCTTAAGCAATTGGTAGAGGAGCATCAGAAGAGGTTGCAGGCTGAGGCCTCCGCCATAGAAATATTGGCGTCCAGGCTTAAGTCCTTGCAATTCTTATTTATCAAGTACGAAAAAATGTTGAGACTAAGGGGAGAGGAGGTGGGGAATAGTGGAGTTTGTATAGACCTTCTCAATGTTGAAGATGGTACCAAGACAAACTGTTCTCAAACTCAAATTGTTGATGTGATCCTCTAATGGAGGTAGGGTATAGTGGAGTTTGAGTAAGCGAGATTGTAAGAGCATTGTTTTAGGCAACTAGTGGAGGAGCACTGGAAGGGGTGTATGCCAAGGACTCTACTACTCAAACTCTGACATGCATGCTTAAGTTGTGTTTCTTCTTGATTTTTAGGACAAAAAAATTGCGCAATCCAGGGCAGAGGAGGTGGTGAGAATCCTTGCAGGGAGTTGATGGCATGGACAAGGTAGGACTTTGTCCATGAAAGAGATGTAGAGGTTAGATGGGGATTTATTGAAGTGATGAGGCAAAAGGATGAGGAGATGGATAGCAACTTTGAGGAACAGAAGGGGACACCAATATATGGGTCTTCCACCAAGCGGTATTAGAGAGGCAAAGGAGCCAATATATGGGTCCTCCACCTGGCGGTATTAGAGAGGCAAAGGAGTAGTAATGGAGGTTTTCACTGGGAGATGAGTAGGTGGCATGGTGGAAAGAGATCAATACAACTCTACTGTGATATTTCAGGAGGTTCGTAGTGAAGAGCCAAAAAGAGGCATGGCAGTTGGATCGCCGCAACTGTTACAACCTCCCCCCCCCCCCCCCCCCGAAATTGCAAATCACCGCTGCCTTTTCTTGCACATGATATTTTGCCACTATCACCAACTTCCCCACTGTCACGGGGTCATTTTATCCCAAGGTTGCCTGTGGGATTTTATCTCGTGCGGTGTTAGTATGCCAATACTAACCAACCTATCTTTTTGCGGAATAGGCGACGGTGCCGCCACTCGTTGCGATAAGAGTGTAGGCGTAGCCTTAACTAACTCTAACAACTGGCCAGCAAAGCCGAACACTTAGTACAATGAAAGAAAAAGGTCAACAGTACCGTACATCCAGCACAACAATATAAAGAGGTCGGTCGTGCCGCACTTCTAGCACAATATAAAGAGGTCGGTTGTGCCGTACTTCTAAGCAGAATAATAGAAGAATGGTGATTCAGTAGTCCGAACGCAGATAAGGAGAAGGGAATGGTTCAGTATTCCGAACGCAGCGGTAAATAAAAATACAAGCCACAATCTCATAATGGAGGAGAGGGAGAGGGTATTTGACACAAGAATAATGTATTGTATAGTATTAACAATATATGAATAACATACCAATACAAAGGGGAAGCACCTCTCTCCTTGGTTTCACTCCTCCAAAAGTGGAACACCTCTCTGATATCTCACCCAAGAATATCACTCCAAGCATGCCGTGAATGAGAGGGGATTCATCTCTATTTATAGAGATAGAGCACGACATCTTGTGCTTTCTTCTCATCCAATGGCAAGGGACCATGATTTTTGTCCAATGGAGAGCAAGTATAAAAGCCGAGAATGCCCTCCAATTTCCATGGGTGGCACCCATGTTTTGGGTTAATATGGACGTCTACTTGCTTTGGACCAATAGGGGCGCTTCATTCCCTCAACCGAGAGCAAGGGTGTGAATGGGGTTAGTGGGTTGTCATTAAAACCCACTAACTCCATCTTAGTGTTGGATTTCCCCTAATATTGGTTCCAACCAATATTAACCAATGCCTTGTATCCGCATTGCTGGCCCGACGTGCTTCCTCTATGCCAAAATGGGTATGCCACCCACACGAGCATATCACCGAATGCCTTCGTGTCGTGCACGGCCTCCCACTTTGATTGCGTCATCGCTATCAAGATGAGTTCTCCGGAACTCCATGTCGTGGCCTCCGGACCACAATTGCTATCCGTACGGCGTTACGGATTTTAGTTATGCGCATTGCCTCCTGCTAATGCTTGCATCTTCGCTATCCAAGTTTTAGGGGAGTGACCAGCCTCCCCCACCCGAATTATCAGGCATCCTCGTCTGATCGCGCTTGCCCAAGAATGTCTTCATTAGGTCCTCGAACTGCCACAAAGCGGTGTCTCGTTCCCAACTAGCTTCTTCTGCTGGAAGTCCCTTCCATTTGATAAGGAAGTACACTCGACGGTTCTTCTTGCTTTGCCCTTCGATCCGCTTGTCAAGGATCTGTTTTGCAACTTTCTCATGTTGCGTTCGGATGTTCGGAGGTGCTCGCCTTGCTTTCCTTCGAGCAGGATCCTACCGATCCTCGTGATACTACTTCAAGAAGCTTACATGGAACACCGGGTGTAGCTTGAGTCCTTCGGGTAGGCGCAATTGGTAGGCTAGACGTTTTACACGTCGTACTACCTCAAAAGGGCCATCATAACGAGGGATGAGTCATTTATGCATTGTCTTCTTCAAGATCCTCTTCCATATTTGGGGAGTGAGTTTGAGTAAAACTCGATCCCCAACTTGAAATTCCACGGGTCTTCGACTCTGGTCTGCAACTTTCTTCATCTTGCGTTGGGCGTGGGCCAATGAGTCCCTTGCTTCTTCCCATCTCTCCTGCCTGCCTCGAGCATATCGATAGGCAGCCAGGCACTTCCCTTGGGCCTTTTGCTTGGCCACCTCATGTGGTATGAGCGGCTATCTTTCTCTCACGATCTCGAATGGGCTTTGACCTGTTGTGGATGTCTGCTGCAAGTTTGAGCAGAATTGGGCGGTATCGAGTAGAGATACCCAATTATGCTGGTTGGTCGTCACATAATGCCTCAAGTATTCCTCCAGTAGTGCGTTGATGCGCTTCGTCTAACCGTCTGTCTGTGGATGATTACTGGTGGAGAACTTGAGCTTTGAGCCCAACATCTCGAATAGTGATGTCCAGAATCTCTCTGTGAATCTGGCATCGCGATCGCTCACGATGTCTAGTGGTATGCCCCAATATTCCACAACATTCTGCGTGAATAATTGTGCGGTAGTTTCTACCGTACATTCCTTTGGTGCGGCCACAAAGATCGCATATTTGGAGAAGCGATTTACGACCACCATTACTACCGTGTTCCCATCCAGTTTTGGGAACCCGAGATGAAGTCCATGGAAATGCTTTCCCATGGTCGAGTAGGAATCGGGAGTGGCTCCAGCAATCTTGTTGTCTTCTTCCTCTCAGTCTTGTCTTGTTGGCATACAAGACATGTCTTTACGTATACTTCTACATCTGCCTCCATCTTCGGCCAAAAGTAGCTTGTGGAGAGAAGCGCAAGTTTGTGCTCGACTCCCGGGTGTCCTGCCCATGGTGCATCATGTGTCTCTTTTACGAGAAGCCTCCGCAAGCCTCCGCTTGCCGGTATATATGGTCTCCTTCCTTTGGCGTAGAGTATACCGTCCTCTACCCAGAATCTTCGAAGCTCGCCTTCCATGACTTACTTCATTAGGCAAGAGGTGACTGTATACTAGGTGCTCTCTTCTCGAATGCGCTCGAGAATATCACCAGATACCCTCGTAATCGTTGATATTACAATATCGATGTGCTCTTCTGAATCGCCTCTTCTTTATAATGCATCAGCGACTTGGTTGCTTCGACCAGGTTTGTATCTTAGCTCGAAGTCAAATTCAGCTAAGAAATCTTGCCATCGGGCTTGCTTCGGAGTCAGCTTCCTTTGAGTGGCAAAACAACTTGTTGCCACGTTGTCCGTCTGCATGATGAACTTGCTGCCGAGGAGGTAGTGGCGCCATACACGTAGGCAATGGACCACTGTTGTAAGCTCCTTATCATGCACCCAATATCTTCTTTCGGTTGTATTTAGCTTGCGGCTCTCGTAAGCCACAGGATATCCTTCCTAAATTAGCACTCCTCCGAGGGCGTAGTCTGAAGCATTTGTGTGAACTTAGAAGGGGCACTCGAAGTTCAGGAGATTTAGTATCGGCTCCTCCATTACTTTCTTCTTCAACCGCTGGAAGGCATCTTCACATTCTGGAGTCCATCTCCATGCTTGATCTTTATTCAGAAGATCAGTTAGAGGGGCAGCTTTCTTGGAATATCCTTTGATGAACTTACCGTAGTAGTTCACCAAGCCGAGAAAAGACCGCAGCTCTGTGGTCTTCTTTGGGGCGGTCCACTCCTCGATCGCCCGAATCTTCTTTGGGTCCATCCTTATCGTACCTCCTCCCACGATATGGCCAAAGAAGGATATAAAAGTTTGCCCAAAGGCGCACTTCTCTGATTTGAGGTAAAGCCAATTTCCCTCAACTTGGTTAGCACTTTCTTCAGGTGCTTAGCATGCTCCTATAAGGACTTGATGTATACCACAATATCGTTGAGGTACACCACCACAAAGGAGTCTATATACTCTCTGTAGAGATTTATGTTATTATGTTATGTACCGTTTCTTAATTTCTGTTTATTTCCTGGACTCTTATGTACTTTACCCATGAGGCCTCTCTCTATATAAGAGAGTCTAGGGTTCCTTGGAATAATAGATTTCTCGGTTCTTTCCCAACATAGTATCAGAGCCAAGGGTCTAACCCTAACCCTAGGCTCCTCTCTTCCGCCGCCGTCCCTACCCCCCCACTCCACCTTCCTCTCTCCCTTCCTCGTCGCCGCCGGGGCCCCTCGCCGTCGCCAGGGCCTCCCCTCGCCGCCGGGGCTCCCCTCTTTGCCGTCGGGCCCCGCCTCTCTCTTCCGCCGGACCGTGCCCTAGGTAGGGGACCCTCACCGTCAGGTTCCCTTCCTTCCACGTCGATGCCACCACTTTCGTCGGTCGTTCTATCTCCATGGATTTGAGTGTGTAACGTCTACATATGCACTCAAATCCGATCAAGTCTTTGTAGACAACTGTTTCTGGTCTACAATCCCTAGTTCTTCGTCTACGGCAACATGTCAGAAAACAAGGTCGATATACCCTCCATAGGCGCCTTCAAAGGTCCTGCGCCAATAGTCAAGATGGACGGGACAAACTATGAGCTCTGGGCGATGCAGTTCATGAGTCTCATGAAGTCAAACGGTAAGAAGCATATACTTACCGAGGATGAGCCGGGAGAGAAGATTGGGATCTATGCCTCTTGGGAGGTTGATGATTCTTATGCCAATGTTTGGCTGTCAGGCACACTGTCGATGGAGATTGCCAAATGTGAGATATTCTGGCCGCTACGTATTCCCAAGTGCGGAACGAGACCAAGATGTTACAGCTCCAGCATGATATATTCACGATGAAGCAGAATGTCCGGCCACTTCACTCATTGTACATGTCCCTGAGAGGGATGTTCAAGAAATTATACAGTACCATACCACTCACGGCGACTCCAGAGCAGCAGAAGACATTTCGGAATGCTACCATGGTGGGCGTACTACTTGCAGCGCTCGATCCTGAGTATGAGGCAGCCCGCTCTCAGATACTGGCTGATGCAGTCATTCCTCCTATGAAGGACGTTTACCGGAGGCTCAGTCGCATATCAGTTTCTTCCAGCACGTCTACTCCACCCCCATCGACGATGGCAGTATCGTGTGGGAGAGGTGGTCAGTTTTCTGGTCATGGACATGGACCCCGTGGACGAGGAGGTCGCTTTCGCCAACCATGTTCGTTCTACCATCGCACAGGCCACTCGGAGGATACATGCTACTCTAAGCATGGGTTTCCAGCATCAGCGCATGTAGCTGAGCATGTACTGCCCCAGTCAGCATCCACTGTAGATAATCGATTCGAAGAGCTTGTGGCACGTCTACGTGATATTATGCCACAATCATCTACTGATTCTCCAGGTGGTCCTTCAGATGCTGCTGCTACAGCTTCTGCCAGTTCGTCTGCCACTGCTAGTACCTCAGGTAGTGCTACTGCCTTTACATCTTGTCATGATCTATCTGATTGGATTATAGATTTTGGCGCCACCCAGCATCTCTGCCAGGATAGAGAGAGACTTGAGTCCTATAGGGACATCCCACATGGCCGCTCAGTGCTGATAGCAGATGGTACTCATTCCCCCCTTGTTAGACAGGGGGAGGTTTCTTTATCACCTTCTATGTGTCTACAGAATGTTCTACATGCTCCTGAGTTCTCCATTAATTTGTTATCTATAAGTCAGATTACGAAGGATTTGCACTGTCGTGCTATATTTGACCCCTCGTTTCTTATTTTTCAGGTTATACTAACGGGCAGGGTCATTGGCTGCGGCTCTGAGCAGAATGGTCTCTATCGGCTGGTCCGGAACTCTTATGCTGGTGTCTCTTCTCATTCTGTCGGACCAGTATCTCCGTACATCTGACATCTTCGCTTTGGCCATCTCCCGCTCCAGAAAATGTCTCATCTCTTGCCTCAGATCTCTCCCAGTTCTTCATTTCGCTGTGAAGCATGTCAGTTGGGAAAGCATCATCGGACTAGCTTTCCTAGTCGTCAGAGTCGGAGTAGTAGCTCCCTGTTTGAGTTGTTTCACATTGATATTTGGAGTCCGAGTCATGTACCTGATCATCAGGGACACAGATTTTATCTAGTTGTGGTGGATGACTTTTCTCGTGTATCTTGAGTCTTTCTTCTAAAAAATAAATCTGAAGCAGGGGATGTTATTAAAAATTTGATTAATGAAGTGCAAAATGTTTTTCTTCTACTGTCAAATATGTTCGTACAGATAATGCATTGGAATTCTGCACCCGATCTCTCTCTCGGTTTCTCTCGTCTAAGGGTATTATCCACCAAACAACATGTGCTTACACATCTCAACAGAATGGCGTGGCAGAAAGAAAGCATCGTCATCTTCTTGACATCACCCGAACCATCCTTATTCAGAGTTGTGCTCCTATCACTTTCTGGGGGGATGCTGTCCTTACAGCCTGCTACCTGGTCAATCGTATGCCATCATCTGTCCTTGGTGAGAAAATTCCTCTTTCTATCATTTTCCCTGATAAGGAATTATTCTCACTTACTCCTTGTGTCTTTGGTACTGTTGCGTTTGTTCATCTCCTATCTCCTGGACTTGACAAACTCTCTCCTAAAGATGTCAACTGTGTCTTTGTAGGTTACTCTCGGAATCAGAAGGGCTATTGATGTTATGGCCCCATAAACAAGAAATATTTTGTCAGTGCTGATGTCACATTTTTTGAGTCCGTTATGTATTTTTCCCCTGCAGGTGATAGGCTGGTCTCGTCCACTACCAACAATCATGTCTATGTTCCTCCTCCTCCTAGCTTGAGTTCACCTGAGTCCACTCCAGCTCCAGTTGCTACGCCACCTCCACCACCACCACCTCCACCACCGCCACCTCCACAACCTCCTATTCCACCTTTACCAAAATTCTATACACGTCGATCAGGTCCTGCTCAGGCTACACGTCAGGCATCCATCACGCCTCAAGCATGTTCAGATGGCATCACTACTGACGGGTCAGATATGGTACATGTGCAGGATTCTTCATTGCAGGAGAAGACTACATCATCCCATGGTTTAAAAAAACGCGCCTCGAGGCGCTGAGGCGGTCGAGGCGAAACGGGGCGTTGAGAAAACGCCCTGAGGCGATCGCCTCAGACCCCCTGGCTGAGGCGTGCGCCTCAGATGCATGAGGCGGTCGAGGCGAGACGAGGCGCTGAGGCGGGGCGAGGCGCTAGGTAAGGCGTGAGGGCTTTTTCAAGTATTTTTTTAAAGGAAAAAATTATTCCTATTCATATTTTCATATGTTTATAAAAGGTCTTGTTGTTGAGTATATATTTATGCAAGATGAATGCTTAAATTTGACCTCTTTGACCTCTTTCACATTCATATTTACCATTAACATGCCAAATTATTTCAGTGAACTCTTACTATTACATCGTTAAACATATAAAAAACTGTATACGAATTTGAATACTAATATAAGAAAAAAATTTGGGACGGGGGCGCTGCCCCCCCAACCTGGGCAGCGAGACCCCCGTACTGGTAGGGTATGGTGGCACAGGAAGGATATCAGACCATTCTTCATTTGAGTGCAGTAGAACATATAGTTAGTATTCAAATCATATGATTTATATCAACAACTTGGATATCTATAATGACAACTATAGCCAATCCTCTTTAGATAAAAATTTTAGCAATAGTTACAGCCAATGATTTCCTTCTGATTGGGTAGAAATTCAGTAGAAAGGTTTATGGCATTGACATATTCTTTTTTCATGCTCTTATCTTCGTAATATCATCATATATTACATTGTTACATACTATATGTTTGTCAGATTATATTATTTCACCAATAAATATATTTATTATATATTTTATAATTATTTTTCTATACAAACTGAGGCTTATGCCTCGACCGCCTCGAGGCTACGCCTCGCCTCGCTTCCAGGGAAAACGCCTCGTTCCGCCTTTCGTTTTTTCGAACCTTGCATCATCCAGTACATTGGACGACAACCTTGATATTTCCATTGCTATTCGGAAGCAGAAACAGACTTGCACGCATGGACGGCCATATCGCGATATATCGGCGATATATCGGTATCGACAGGTCTTTGATATATCGTCGATATGGTCGATATCGGGTATCGACAGGCCAAAAATGCACAATCTCGGTCCGATGTCGGTGATATGGGTCAATATATCGTCGATATATCGGCGATATATCGGTATCGACATGGTACCGATACCGATACCGATATCGATATGTCCTTCCATGCGTGCGTGTCTTATCCTTTTGCTTCCCAGGTGTCCTTTCATCGCCTCACAGGCGACTTTCAGAGAATTGTTGCGGCTTTGTCTTCCGTGGACATACCACGGACCTATCAAGAAGCTATGACGATCGATTGCTGGTGACTGGCTATGGAAGAAGAGATGTGTGCTTTACAATCTCGTGGCACATGGAGCTTGGTTAATGCTCCCCCTGACGCGTCCGTTGTTAGCTGCAAGTGGGTATTCACAGTTAAATACCATGTTGATGGCAGTCTAGATCGATACAAGGCACGACTGGTCACGAGAGGTTTCACACAAACCTATAGCGTGGACTATATGGATACATTTTCTCCAGTGGCTCGTCACTCTACTCTTCGCATTCTTTTATCAGTTGTTGTGGTACGTGACTGGTCTATATCTCAACTTGATGTCAAGAATGCCTTCTTGTATGGAGATTTGCAGGAGGAAGTCTACATGCAGCAGCCACCAGGGTTCACTGTTGAGGGGGAGAAGCATATGGTGTGTAGACTTCACAAGGCGATTTATGGCCTTAAGCAGAGCCCATGGGCGTGGTTTCAGAAGCTTTCCCACCTGATTGAACGACAGGGGTTCAAAAGATCAAATGCAGATCACTCGTTGTTCATTCAGAAGTCTTCTACATGTACGGTTGTCATCATGGTATATGTTGATGATATTCTGGTTACAGGAGATGATGCACAAGGAATAGAGAGGGCAAAAGCATTCCTGGGCCGTCAGTTTGTCACAAAGGATCTTGGTACCCTAAGATACTTTCTGGGGTTGGAATTTGCCAGGAATGCACAGGGTCTGGTGATGACCCAAAGGAAGTACATTACAGATTTTTTGATTGAAACAGGCATGGTTGGGTGTAGACCATCGAGTACTCCTATGGATCCAAGCATGAAGTTGTATGACGATGACACTGCAGAAGTAGACAAGAGGAGATATAGAGAGATGGTGGGTAAGCTCCTTTATATCAGCATAACTCGACCTGATATTGCTTTTGCAGTAAGCCGGGTGAGTCAATTTATGGAGCAGCCAAGACAAGTTCATATGGATGCCATATACATGATACTGAGGTATCTAAAGTCTTCTCCAGGCTCAAGGTTGCTATTTCAAAAGGGCACAGATTTATCTATTTCAGCATGTGCAGACGTAGATTACGCAGGGTACCCTAAGGATCGAAAGTCTACTTCAGGATTCACCGTTTTTGTGGGGAGCTCTCTGGTTTCTTGGAAAAGCAAGAAACAAACTATTATGGCAAGGTCCAGTGCTGAATCTGAATATAGGGCCATGGCGCAAGCAAGCACGGAGATGATGTGGGTTCGAGCTGTGCTAGAAGATCTACATATAGTTGTACCTTTACCCATGCAGCTTCAGTGTGACAATCAGGCAGCATTGTTTATTGCCAACAATCCAGCATTTTCATGAAAGAACAAAGCATATCGAAGTGGACTGCCACTACACGAGAGACATGATCCAGAGAGCCTTGATATCTACATCTCACGTTAGCTCAAGGGATCAGATTGTTGACATATTCACTAAGCCGTTGCTCAGAGGACCCTTCCAGAGATGTTCTTCCAAGCTGAGCATGATAGACATCTATGCTCCACCTTGAGGGGGAGTGTAGAGACTTATGTTATTATGTTATGTACCGTTTCTTAATTTCTGTTTATTCCCTGGACTCTTATGTACTTTACCCATGAGGCCTCTCTCTATATAAGAGAGCCTAGGGTTCCTAGGAATAATAGATTTCTCGGTTCTTTCCCAACACTCTCGAAAGACATTGTTCATTAGAGTGCAAAATGTAGCTGGGGCATTGGTAAAGTCGAACGACATGACAAGGAACTCGAAAGATCCATAGTGTGTCACACACACCGTCTTTGGTTCATCTCCCTCCTTGATCCGTACTTGGTAGTAGTCGGATCACAGATCCATCTTCGAGAAGAAGGTTGCCTTCCCAAGGCGATCAAATAAGTCTATGGCATTTGACACGGGATACTTATTCTTGATGGTGACTTTATTGAGTGCACGATAGTCTACACACATCCTCAAGCTTCCAACCTTCTTCTTTTGGAATAGCACTGGAGCTCTGAATGGGGCCTTGCTTGGCCTCATCATCCCAGCTTGCACGATCTCGGGGAGTTGACGCTTCAACTCCTCTAGGTGTGGGGGGTGGCATCTTGTATGGCGCAAGGGCTGGTGGTACCGCTCCTTGTACCAAGTCGATGGCGTGGTCCACATCCCGCTTCGGTGGGAGCTCTTTTGGGAGCTCCTTCGACATAGTATCTCGGAATTTATCCAAGATAGCGGTGATTTCTTCGGGACATGGCTCGATGTTGTCGTCATCTCCTCCCTCACATACCGTTGCGAGGTACGTGGGATCTCCCTTCCGTAATCTGTTACACACATGCATTGCGGATATCGCCTGCATTGAGCTCGACGCTTTGTTGCACTTGACGAAGCATGGCTTCTCTCCATCCGCCATGAATACTCCATTTAGGTAGGGGGTGGCGGAAGCCTTCGATTTCTTCAGAAATTCGATTCCAAAGATGGCTTGGAAATCGTCTAGCGGGACAACTAGGAAGCGAATGTGGCCTTGCCAGCCACCGACTTGGACGGGGGCGTGAATAATTCCCTCGATGCGCACCACGTCTGAGTTTGCTAGTTTCACCTCACTATTGTTCTTGGCCAAGGAGAGTTCTAAGCGCGAGAACTCCTTGCTTGAGAGGAAGTTGTGGGTGGCTCTTGTGTCCACCATCGCCGTCAGAGATGTCTTATGGACCTGGATGTCCACGTAGAGGAGCTCCAACTCATCTTCATCCTTCGGTGAATCCGTACCTCTGACAGTACAGAGTTGTGCCTTCTGCAGTACGTGGAGGTTGGCGATGCGTGCCTCCTCGTTTTCTTCCTCTTCGGTGGTCATGGCATTAAAATTTTCCTTCATCGGGCAATCCCTTGCTCGATGTGGTCCATTGCAAATGAAGCACCCTTTTGTCTTGGGTACCTCTACCTTTTTGGAGGTCTCGACACCTCCCTTAGCAAGCTCGATCTTCTTGAATTTTGGCGTGATTTTGTCTTTATCTTTTGCCTTCCCTTTGTCTGCCTCATTTCTCTCGGAGGTGGTTGCTTGTACTTTGTAGTCGACCAGAGCATCGGTCGCTACAAAGGTTGCTTGCAGATCCTTTACTCCTTGTCTCTGTAGCTCAGCTTGTGCCCAACTTTGGAGTCCAACCATGAAGTTGAACAACTTGTCTTCTTCGGACATCCCCTTGATATCAAGCATTGAAGATGAGAATTGCTTGACATAATCGTGTACCGTACCCATCTGCTTGAGGCGACGCAACGCCTCGCGAGCCATCCACGCCGTATTGGTGGGTAAGAACTGTTCCTTGAGTTCACGAACAAGCTCTTCCCACACAGAGATCTTTGGCCTCTGCTCGTCTTCAGAACGGTTGCGCCATCAAGCATCGTGTCTCCAATAAGATACATGGAGGCGAGAGTCACCTTCTCTATTTCTGGAGTCTTGATGGCCTTGAAGTAATGCTCAAGGTCCCAGAGAAAATTCTCCAGTTCCTTAGCATTTCGGGTTCCAATGAACAGGTTCGGTTCTGGTACCTTGGGATGCCTCGCCTCCGAGAAACCATTCCCGTTGGCAACGACCTTCTTCATGAGAGAAAGCTCGGAGCGAAAATCCTCCATCAAGTTGGTGAGGGAGACAAGTTTTTCCCCCAACAACTTGACTTGTTCAACAGTGTTGGCATCTCCTGTTTCGACCGAGGACATCTCCATGGTTATGTGTTCCTCCATACGGGAGAGGCGTGTGGCATGGGTGGTGAGTGTGACCTCAATAATTGCCACGATTTGCTCCAACGCAGACACGCGTTCGAAAGTAGCGGACACCATCTTTACCGTAAGAATACCAGTTCGTGCCGACGAACGGGCAGCACTTCAACTTCTCCTGATCTCTGATACCACTTGTCAGGGGGTCGTTTTATCCCAAGGTTGCCTGCGGGATTTTACCTCGTGCGGTGTTAGTATGCCAATACTAACCAACCTATCTTTTTGCGGAATAGGCGACGGTGTCGCCACTCGTTGCGATAAGAGTGTAGGCATAGCCTTAACTAACTCTAACAACTGGCCGGTAGAGCCGAACACTTAGTACTCGTTGCGATTCAGAAGGGGTTTATTTCTACATCTCATGTTAGCTCAGTGGACCAAACTGCAGATATCTTTACCAAGGCGTTACTTAGAGGGCCATTCCAGAAGTGCTCGTCCAAGTTGAGCATGATCGACATCTATGCTCCATCTTGAGGGGGAGTGTAGAAATATAATTAATGTTATTTGTATTGTTTCATATTTTCTATATTCTTATGGACTCTTGATGTAATTTACCCGTAGGTTAATCCCCTATATAAGAGAGGCTAGGGTGTATGGAATAAACATATCTCTTATTTTTCCCAACATGCTATAGCCCTATACTCAGATTCGGCACTTGATCTAGTCACAACCGTTTGTTTATTGCTTTTCCAAGAAACAAGAGAACTGTCAACAAACACTGCAAAGCCTGAAGTAGACTTCCTATCCTTAGGACACACTGCATAATCTGCATCAGCACATGCAGAAACAGAAAGAGATGCTTCTTTCCTGAATAGTAATCATGCACCTGCAGAAGATTTTAGATATCTCAATGTCATGTATATAGCATCCATATGTACCTGTCGGGGTTGCTCCATGAACTGGCTCACCCGACGCATTGCAAAAGAGATAAGTAACATATATGAGCTTCCCCACAATCTCTCTATATCTCCTCCTATCAACTCCATATGTATCATCATCGTATAACTTCATGCTAGGATCCATAGGAGTAGTAGAGGGTCGACACCCAATCATGTTCGTCTCAACAAGCATGTCTGTAACAAACTTCCTTTGGGTCATCACAAGATCCTGTGCATTCCTAGCAGATTCTAATCCTAAGAAATATCTTAGGGTACCCAGATCCTTAGTAACAAATTGACTACTCAGAAATTCTTTTGCCATATTTATCCCATGCACATCATCTCCTGTAACAAGTATATCATCAACATAAACCATGATAGCAACAGTACCTCTAGGTGTTCTCTGCACAAACAGTGAATGGTCTGCATTTAACCTCTTGAACCCCTGCCTTTCAATCAGATCCGAGAGCTTCTAAAACCATGCTCTTGGACTTTGCTTGAGGTCATATATTGCCTTATGGAGTCTACAAACATGTTGACACTCCCCCTCAGCAGCAAACCCTGGAGGTTGTTGCAAGTACACTTCCTCTTGTAGATCTCCATACAAAAACGTACTTTTAACATCTAGCTGAAACAAAGGCCAATCATGTACCACTGCAACTGAAAGGACACGTAGAGTTGAGTGATGAGCAACTAGAGAGAACGTGTCCATATAATCCACGCCGTACGTCTAAGTAAAACCTCGTGCCACCAATCTTGCTTTGTAATGATCAAGGCTCCCATCCGCATCAAGGTTCAGCAAAGCGGTATGCGTATGCGTTCGGACAGGTCATTGAATAGCGATTAAGCGGTATGCGGGGGCATATGTGGGTTATATACGGTTTTACGTGGTTTTCTATTTTTTATTTAAAAATAAATAAATATCTACAAAAGTGACTACAACTAAACTGAATTTATGAATAAATGTGATCCAACAGAAGATCTAAGAAATATGATTTTCATATAAAGCTCAAAATAGTACAACTAAATATCAAAATCATCAAAGATAGTATTATATTATCTAATTTAATATATAGAATCAAAATAAGACAAGATCTGGATGTTAAGATCCAGATTCGATTAACCAACTGGACCTTAAGCGGACACACATAGCATATATGTGCCCGCACAACCTGCATATGCAGGCCATATATGCGCAAATGACGCATAAAGCGGGGCTTCAGGTAATCGGTGCGCTGAGGAGGCCGCTTAGGCATATGCGGCCGCACGGACCGCTTTCATGAACAGAGATCCGCATGATGTTTAACAGTAAACACCCATTTGCAACTGACAACAGAAGCTCCAGGGGGAACAGACACCAAACTCCAGGTACCACGTGAATGCAAAGCAGTCATCTCTTCCTCCAAAGCTAAATGCCAGTAACTATCCTTCAATGCCTCTTGATAATTCCGTGAAATTTCCATGACAAATAAAGCAACTGCAAATCTCTGAAATTTTCCTGTCAGACGATAAAAGGGGACATGTGAAGCAAGAGGATATAAAGCACAAGTACGTTTTTACTTCCGAACTGCAATGGGCATATCCATGTCATCGGGAACCTCCTCCATCCGTGGGCTAGTCACCTACAATGATCCCTACACAGATATATCTCCAGACCCATCGTTAGAAATCATGTTATCAGAACATACATGGGGCGTGCTGGAAGACGTGCGATGAACATGAGCAGATGTGGGCCGACGGGTATAGAATTTTGGTAATTGTAGAACAATGGGCACATGTGACTGGGTAGAAGGAGGTGGTGGTGGTGGTGGTGGAACAGCATGTACATGTATAGAATATGACGGACTTGTAGGAGGAGGTGGCATGTAAACCTCATCATATTCTGATGAAGCCAACCTGATACCTGTAGGGGGGAAACACATCACAAACTCAAAAAATGTGACATCAGCACTGATATAATATTTCATGCGCAATGGATCATAACACCGGTATCCCTTCTGAGTCCAGGAGTACTCAACAAACACACATTTGACAGCCCTAGGAGAGCTTGTCAAGACCTGGAGCCAACCGACGGACGAATGCACCAGAGCCAAAAACACGAGGAGTAAGTGAGAACAACTCCTCAGGGAAACGATGGAGAAAGGAATTTTCTCACCCAAGACAAACGAGGGCATGCGATTCACCAGATAACATGTCGTAAGAACTGCATCACCCCAAAACGGATGTGGAGCACGACTCTGAATGAGAAGGGTCCGAGTGGCATCAAGTAAATGGCAATGCTTTCTCTCTGCAACACCATTCTGCTGAGAAGTGTAAGCACATGTTCTCTGATGAATAATACCACGAAATGAAAAGAAGTGTGATAGAGAACGGGTACAGAATTCCAAAGCATTATCAGTTCTCACAAATTTCACAGAAGAAGAGAAAACATTCTGCATTTCATTGATAAAGGTTTTGATCGCATCCCCTGCTTCAGATTTATTCTTCAATAAAAAGACCCGTAAAAACGACAAAAATCATCGACAACAACAAGTAAAACGTGTCCTTGATGATCAGGAACACGACTCGGACCCCAAATGTCAACATGAAATAACTCAAAAAGGGAGCTACTGCTCCAACTCTGACGACTAGGAAAATGATCCTTTCCCAACTGACACGCCTCGCACCGGAAGGAAGAACCCCGTGAAATCTACGGTAAAATATGACACATCTTCTGGAGAGGGAGGAGACCAAAACGTAGGTGCCAAGTGAAGGGAGAGACTGGTCCTGTTGAATGAGAGGATATACATGCATAGGAAGTTCGGACCAGACGATAAAGACCACCCTGCTCATGGCCACAACCAATCACTCTACCCGTAAGAATGTCCTGAAAAACAAGAGATGACAGGTCAAAGATAGCCCGACAATGCAAATCCTTTGTAATCTGACTAATAGATAATAAATTCATAGAGAAATCGGGAGCATGTAACACATTCTGCAGACACATCGAAGGCGTCAAACTAATCTCCCAATGTCCAGTGATTGGGGAATGAGTCTCATCAGCTATCACAACAGTTCTCCCTGGTAGAACCTGTCTATATGTTGTAAGCTGATCTCTGTCCCCACATAGATGATGCATCGTCCCATAGTCTATAATCCACTCAGTAATCTCATATCCATGACAGGATGTAAAAGCATAAATACTACCAGGGGTACTAGTCGTAGCAGAAGTACTGGCAGAGGCGAAGGTTGCTACATCTGAGTGGCCTCCTAGAGATGGTGAAGAAGCAGAGGGCATGATATCTCACAGTATGGCCACGAGGTCATCAAACATCTGCTCTGAAGTAGGAGCAGTTGAAGGCTCGACCTGTTCCGCTACGCGGGTTGCTGCCGGAAAACCATGCTTGGAGTAGCATGTGTCCTCTTTATGACCTAGACGATGACAGTACATGCAAGGCTGACTAATGCGACCTCCTCTACCACGACGTCCGCATCAACGAAAAGAAGAAGAGCCTCAGCTGCTTCGGGAGACTGCCATTGCTGAAGAAGTCTGGCTAGTGGCGGTAGACGAAACAGTAATCCTGCTAAGCCTGCAGAAAGCTTCCTCCACAGGAGGAATAGTAGCATCCGCTAGAATCTGAGAGTGAGTGGCATCATATTCATGATAGAGGGTTGCTAGGAATACATCAATCATGGTAGCATTCCTATATGTCTTCTGTTGCTCTGGGGAAGCCGTGAGAGTCATGAAGCTGTGGAGCTTCTCAAACATCCCACGCAAGGTTGTATACAACGAATGAAGAGGTCGTTTATTCTGCTTGATAGTAAATATATCATACTGGAGTTGGAGGATCTTGGTCTCATTCCTTGCCTGAGAATAGGTTGTTGCGAGGATGTCCCACATCGCCTTAGCAGTGGGTTGATGTAACACAACATTGGTGATCTCTATCATCAATGTACCGAAAAGCCAAACTTTGGCGTATACATCATCCACCTCCCACGAGGTGTTAACCCCAGTATTCTCCACCGCTTCCTCAGTAAGAATGTGTTTCTTACCCAAGGCCTCAAATGTCAGATTTCGATTTTGTTTCGGTAAGCCCGGAAAAAGAATTTCGGTGGAATTTTGATGAAACGACCGGAAATTGAGGAAATGACTTGAAAACTCCCTTTTTTTCAAATTAAGATTTATATTGTTGTTTAAACAATAATAGAGATAGAAATACAAGTTTTTTACTTATAATAAGATGTTATAATGATTAATGCCTTAAATTAAATAAGGGTTTCAATCACCATATCGATGACTGTCCAGAGTGAAATTTCAGACTTCATTACATAAACTTAAATTTTGGCATTCAGTTTTTCTACCAATTCTCAAAAGAACAATACTGCTTTTATTTAACAGAATGCGTAGAAAATTTTAAAATTGAAATTAATAAAAAGTTACAAGATCACATGATACATCAATCACACAATATGTCTACGCTTACTAATACTAACCACTAAGTTACTAGTATTACATTCTTATTTGGGATGGGAATGAGATTTAACCAAACCATGAATTTCTTGGTGGATCCATGTACCATTTCCGATTCCTTCCTTGATGGAAAGGATGGAGCTATACCTTAGTTGAATGGGTTCATTCTGGCTAAATGCATTGGGCTGCTAGATAATTAGTAATAATTTGTGTCTAAATTATGACCTCGGGTTACCCATGCTAATATGAATTTCTATGCTGATTAGATAGTCTCAAGATATCAGTAGGCAGAATAATTATTTCCTTGTAAATAGCCCATGTAACAATCTCAATATATATTTGGCCTTTTTATTCAACATGCTTGGCATTTGCACCAATTGTCAAGTGACAATTAGAATAACATTCATTTGTTAGCATGTTAGTCATGAGATGCATAACAAACAAATATTTTTATTGCAAAGATAAGAGGATGGTTACATGAAGTTAGCAGTCAAATGATAAAAATCATATTTGGCTCTCCAAGTTGGCCTAGGAAAAGATAACAAGATGGTTGTATAAAGATTCTAACTATGAAGATTCTGAACTCTGAAGTTAGCATTCAAAGATGAAAAAAACATATTTGGCATCTCGAAGTATATTAAAAAAATGTGTTGGAAAAAATATGGTAAAATACTGACCTTGCTTGGAATTTGGAAACTTGGCTCTCCACGACTTAAGTTGGGTTGTGAACTTGTGACTTGTGAAGTTGTGAGATGGAATGAGAACATATACATTATATTTATTGGGTTTAAAGAGGACCCTTAATGGCCTTATTTATTACAATGGTGGTTGGAATAGTGGCCTATATTACAATGGTGGTTGAAATAGTGACCTATAAATTTCATTTAGTGGCCAAATAGTGCCTATGAATATCAATAAGTGGTCTAGACATGACATATGGTGACCTAGAACAATTTCAGTGGAAATGGACCGAAATGAACAGAAATTCCACCGAAATCCAAGAAATCTGTGAACAATTTCCACCGAAATGGACCGAAATTCGGCCGAAATCCTGGAAACTGATATTATACATTGTTTCGCTATCGGTATCGCCACGAAACCGAATTTCGAACGAATTTCGGCCGAAATTCGTCGAAATTTAAGGTCATGTTCATTAGACTTCATAAGGCTCATGAACTGCATAGTCCAAAGTTCATAGTTTGTCCCGTCCATCTTGACAATAGGCATTGGACCTTTGAAAGCACATGTGGCGGGTACGTCGACTTTGTTTTCTGACATATTGTCGGATGAGGATTATTAAAAGTAAGTAGACCAATGAATGAATGTCTCAGATATACGTGGATTTGAATGCATATGTAGACTTATGCACTCAAATCCATTAGCCCAACCGAAGGCCGACGACAGAGCGAAAGAAGGGCAGCTGATGGCTACTGAGGTCGGCGACCAAGGAGGTGCAACAATAGTGGGAGCTAGCCTCTGCTCTGCTGCGACGGCAGTAGGGGCAGGATGCGGTGGCTGCTCGACTCGACAGCGGTGGCTGGAATATCGGCGGGGGTGCATCGGCGACGCTGCTCGGCGGCGTCGGCAGCAGGAGTTGGCGGACGGCGGCGGCGGCCTTGGAGATGACGGTGGGGGGTTTAGGTTTAAGGTTAGGGTACAGAGCTCTGGTCTAGGACCATGGTTCCGATACCATTTGGGAGAAATCGAAAAGATGTTTATTCCTGATAATCCTAGGCTTTCTTATATAGAGGAGAGGTCTATGGGTAAATTACATAAGATGGATACAAAGAAATAAAATAAAGTACATAAAGAATGTAGAAATATCTCTACAATTTCTATACTCACCTCTTCACTATTACAACTACCTCCAGTCATGGACGGCCATATCGATATCGTTTCGATATCGTGTCGATACAATACTTCGAAGATATATCGGTGATATATCACCGAAATATCGCCCATATCGACACACTTTTATGAAAGAAAGGCCTGAAAATGAGGATGTATCGCCATATCGATACCGGTATCGGTCTCATCTCTATATCGATATATCGACGAGATATCATGATATTTCCTTCCATGCCTCCAACTCCACTACTATAAATTATAGCTTGCCCTCGACCTTCTCAAACAACCTCTTTTGAGGGAAAATCTAGAAAAGGATGAGTAACCAAATGAATAGGAAGTGGTAGCAAGAGGGGAGGGGTCGTAGGAAGATAGAAGGAAAGGAGGTGATAGGATGGAACTGAAGGAATAGAGAGGTGGATAAAAGAACTCGTAAGTTTGTGGTAATTTTAAATAATTGTTCTATATTTTATTTGAAAAACGTGATCTTTATTGCGTTCGAGGACATCAAATCTAGCTTCTTAGCATTAATCTTGCTAAAAACACATATCATAGATTCATAATTACCTATCTTTCCTGCTAAAATCTAAAATAGTGGAAGAGAATCGATGAACATAGCAAGAAAATAAAGCAAATGAAACATTGAACATAGAGATTTACATGGAACCGTACTCCCTAGGAGCGGGATGAAACCACGGGAGAAGGTCTCAAAGGAACATATATTATGTATTGAATTTCTCAACGAATACCTGGTGTGTGAACTCCTTATATAATCCCACAGACAGATCGGAGTCCCATAAATAGCAGATGCGGGACTACATATAAGTGGTTGGTAATAGGATCCTGTGGGATCCGATTACCCCTCTATTACATACTCCAACACTCCCCCTCAAGCTGGAGCTGAGAAAGTTGCAGGTCGCAACAAAAAGAAAAAGTATACAACACATCATCACATGATACATCATATAAAGAACGCATGCTCGCAACTAATAGAAGACCTCGCTCGAGGATGGGTCTGTGACTTTCAGGTCACCGAAGCGTATCTCTGTTGTGCATGTAGAGTCGATGTGATACTAGGTCACCTGAACATATTCTGTCGTGCTTGGAGAAGAGTCGCAGTAGAAGAAGAAAGACCAACACGAAGTAGTAGTCCGTGATAGAGACACCTTATCAAAGCAGTCAATGTTCAGTGAAGACGGTTGAAAACAATAGCAATCTGGCGTGCATGTCTGTTAGTCATGGACAGGCAGAAGTCCTATAGATACATCTCAAGTAGAAGAACATACCCTCTCTTACTCCCCCTTTCTCTCATACTTGATAGAATAAGAGCATGGTTCATCACATTTGGAGAAATCAGAACAAAAAACATGTATTTTTGTGTTTTTTTTGCCCAGAAAATTTTTGTGGTTGTCTCTTTCTCTCTCTCTCCTTTGTTCGGCTATTTTTTTCGTGTAGCTTCTTTTTTTGCACGATCGCCTCTTTTTTTTGTTTTTTGACTCACGATTCACTTGGGGCCACACCTTTTTTAAAAAAATACAAAGCACATGCCTCCTTTCTATCCCCCTCCCTTTTTTTTCCGGACTGATTGGGCCAAATAGTCTCTGTCCCTTTTTTATATGCCCAAATCTTTACACTGGACCTTTTGCCTCACCTTTATTTAGGGTTCCCTGTCGAGGAAACTTCTCACGAAGGGTGTCGCCCACACCCTACCGACTAGATAATGTTGCCGCTTGGAGTAGGGATATGCAATGGATGGAGGGCAAAGCAAATGCCCTCGCACATTATGGCAGAGGAGGCAGAAGAGGTATGACAAGCGTGGAGGAGGTGCCAACAACTGGAGGAAGCATGAAGGGAGCGGCTTTCTTCTTCATCTCCTAGCTACGAGCAGAGCCGCCATGCGAGTTGTGATGTAGTCGACTGTGCATGTATCAAGGTTGCAGAAAGCGGTGGTCGGTACTCGGTCGGCGGGGTCACTGAATCGACAGTCGGGTGACTAATCGGAGTTAGTTGGCTATTAGTCGGTTTTGAATATTTTAATTATTTTAAATATATAAATCAATTTTTATACATATATTCTCATATAATTACATTGATTTGTACATTTTCTATACTATCATACCGAAATAAAAGAAGTAATTGTCTTTAAATATAACATTAAACATATTAGAATAAGTTTGTTGTTAAAAAAATCCTTATGTATTAAATGGTATGGTGGTAGTGCAGTGTGCCTATCGCCCAAAAGACCAGGGTTCAAATCACTCTTGTGGGGGTTGCATTAGGTAGTCGACAACCAGCGTAAAAATAGTTGAATCTTTAAAAATGAATTTGAGTAAGAATCCATGTAGCCTACCTTACTTATAGTGGGAGAAGGCTTCACCATTTATGTAAAAGCCGGCTGACTAGTCGGTCCGATTAGTCTAGTTGACCGACTAATGGTCGACTAGGCCTAGTCAAGTCGACTACTCCTCCCCCCCCCCCCGACTCGACTAGTTGGGTCGACTAATCGGCCTAGTCAGGCGACTTTTACAACAATGGTGGAGGGTTCTTTGCGAGGGTGAAGGAAGGTCGCCGCCTGGAGGAGGTGTTGGGAGGTATACAATGGAGGCCTTTGGATGTCACTGATTTGGAATGTACTAGAGTCGGCACGATCAGGCCCTCGTGCTCCTATTGGGGCTACATGCAATCGGTCGAACATCAGAGCTCTCAACGTGTACTCCGTGGAGGCTAGGAGATTGCTTATGATATGATCATGCAAGGTGGGATGGTCGAGAGCGGTGGGCGGCATGAGAAGGTCCACGGTAATCGATCTTCATCCCTCTTCTTCGAGTCTCCCCTTTTCTTTCCTTTTTTCAGGGGAATATAGCAGACCTCTCGCATCCAGGCGGAGGCTCGAAGACCATGCATCTGAATTGGATCCAAGCGAGAAGATCACCTCCATAAGATATGAATTGACGACCAAGCATCTGAAAGGGGGGTTGGAGCTTCACCCATGCATCTGAATTGGATCTTCAGATTAGGGTTTTGGGAAAAAAAACCTAGAACACCATTGATGGTGAAGAACCTCGAACAGATCTTGAGACTCTTCAAGACACCCATCGCTGATGGCGAACATCTTCTTCTTTTGCGAGCTGATCCGTGGCTTGAAATCTCGTACGACAGCTCGAACTAGGGTTTCATTAGAAACCCTAAACTTAACAAGAAAATAAAGAAATATGAAACATTGAACACGGAGATTTACATGTAACCTTACTACCTAAGGAGTGGGATGAAATCACGGGAGAAGACCTCAAAGGGTCGAGTATTCTGTATTGAATTTCTCAATGAGTATAGGGAGTGTGGGGCTCCTTATATAGCTCCACAGACAGACCAGAGTCCCACAGATAGTAGATGTGGGACTAAGCATGAGTAGGTGGTACCGTGGTACATACTCTTAACATTTCCTATAGCCAAGTTCCACTTTTTAAAGTGTCTCTTAGTCCACTCCAATTGCAATCCAAAAATTGATGAAGGGAAGAAATTCTATTACCCTATATTTTACTCCCTCCACCAAAAATTTATAAACAAACACTCATGACAAATTAAACTTTACCACTCTCAGAGATCATGCATAATAAAGCAGGTTATCTCATCACCTGTATAAAGAGACGAGATGTTGCACTGCATATTTGGCCATTTGTCCAAAAGCATCCAAACAAGGCCCACTCAACAACTGTCACAAAAAGATAAATTATAACCATCTATAACGTTAAATATAAAGCAAAAGTACACAGATTCCAATATTTAAAAAACGATAAGTGATCCCAACTTCGATAAAAAGCCATTCTAACGACATATAGATCCAAAATACAGCTTTATCACACGCACCTTTGTCGATGTCTATATCTTCAAATACAATCATAGGGCTTTTACCACCAAGCTCCAAAGAGACAGGCTATCAGACCAACCATATTTTGCAAAAGAAAACTCGTGATAATAGATATGCTAAGCTGGAAGATTATATTGAACAAAGAAAATTCGGAGGGGGGGGGGGGGGGGGGGGGACGAGCGAATGATTGCAAACCTTGACCATTTGTGCAACAGCAGTCATAATTTTCCTACCAGTTTCAGTACTTCCAGTAAAGGAAATCTGAGGAGTAATAAAGGCTTCGTTATAATTAAGAGAGACACCATAACAATTTTTAATGATGGAAAACAGACTCGATAAATTAAAATTAGACTTCCACACCTTGTTGACATGAGGATGTGTGGTTAAAGGTGCACCGGCTTCAGAACCTAACCCAGTCACAATGTTTAACACACCAGCAGGTAGTCCGACTTCTTTACAAATAGCTCCCAACTCCAGAGAGTTTCTGCAAACCACAATGGACATATTATCGACAGCATATAGATCAAAGATTTGGAAAAACACAGCAGAAAGGCTTACAGGGAAGCTAATTCAGATGGTTTTAGCACAGCTGTACAACCAGCAGCCAGAGCCGGAGCAACTTTCCATGCAGCCATTAAAAGTGGATAATTCCTTTTAGAAGGAAGAGGCATGTTTAGTAACTAACATCAACCCCATGGTGAAAGCATATATGTAGTTTAAATGGTTCACGATCACCAAGATGTATTTTACAGGAAGTGAGTTGAAACCGTTAGGCAACCTAAAATTCTCCAGCCTACACAAAATAGTTCCTAAAAAATTTTCTGCCTAAGTTGGGTCTGGATTAACATACAAGAATCTGTTTGTAGGACAGTTTACCAAGGGGTGATAAGTCCAACAACTCCAAGGGGCTCCTTCAAAACGTGGCATTTAAATGTCTCCATAGGTAATGCAAGAGGAGCCTTTTGCTTTTTATCTAAAGCTTCTGCAAGATCGGCATAGTACTCGAAACAGCCAGCAACATCATCCTAAAACCCAACAAAAGTAATGTGAGTGGAAATAAAATTGAACACACAAAATAAAAATTATCGCAGAAAACCTACCATGTCCCATGATGCTTCATCTAATGGTTTGCCGCAATCTATGGCCTCGAGTTTAGCAAGCTCGGACTTTCTCTCTATTATCTGCATCAAGATGCATTTTATGTTTGAAAATGAAAATACAACATCAGATCTTAAACCACTCGTCTTCAAAGTAGATGCAAGACTTATGTAATCTACAGTCTCCTTGTAATACAAAGGAAAAAAAGGCAGCGTCAATCCTTAAGGTCCCGCTATGCGGGTTACAAAGAACGGTCCAACCACTTGTATTGCACTCTTATTCTTACAATATAAAAGCGCCCATGAACAATGTCTCCACCAATCTATTGCAATAAGGAAATACTCGCGGAGAACTAACTTTTGTATCATGGCTTACTAATCTTCCTATCATTTGAAAATTGAGCACAAATAAATTATTTTAAGATATCATCACTTGACATAGAATATGCTGCATTTTTCCCATTACAAATAGTACAACACCTGTAGAGTGATACGTGGTAACTTCATCAAACCATTATAGATTATCAATGACCTCTAATAACCATCCTTTGACTTCCAACAAATAAAAACTTTACCAATGGTCTGCATGCAATTAATAAACGAAGTATAGTTTCTCTCCAACTATCTTCCTGTTTATCCTCATAACTCAGTGCTTATCATTTATAATTTTAACCCCTTTTGTCTCAAATCCAGCAACCAAATTTTTATTCTCAATATATCATCCTACATAAGTCGCTCTATCACAGAGAACTGCAATGTGCTCCTAAAATAAAAGTCGTTGAGATTCTATCCCGAAACATCCTGTACTTTAGATTCTACATAAACTGTGGGCCATATTTACTTTTCACCGAAAACATTCGTAAATGGGTTTGCATAGCATTGGTACTAGTAAGTACAATATTGAAATAAATACATAACAGTAAAGTGCAGTGACTCTACTGAGATTGCATGAAATAACCACCTTCCTGATGGAGGTAATGGTAAAAGGGACAGCATGGAGGAGACACAGAGTTGAGCCATAAGAATTTGTGGCAGTGAATGAAAATTTAACAGCCCAATTATCTGGAAGGGAAAATTGGATTTCCTTGAGTGTGTGGCAACCATGATCATTTATGCCTTATTATGTCTACATGCATGTGTGTGGTATTGTTGAACCGGACCAAACATTTAGTCTGTCATAGGAGTGTACCAAGCACTCCATCAATGAAGTTGACTGAGCATTTTGATATCCAAGAGTTTTTAACTGTGGTTGGTAGCCGTGCATTTTATATAGGAGGAGATGTACATGGTGTGGGGAGGCCTGCGGGATTTTGTGGTTACTGAATGGAGTACGGGAGGGCATGAAGGGATGCGCACTCATGTATTATACTACAGATGTGCAAGACTGAAATCCAGTTGCGGGGAGTAGACTGCTACAGCGAAGGTGATAGAACAGCATCACAGCTGCATCTTCCTCCCTTGTATATTATTCGCATAACAACAAATGTCAGTAAGGTGTTGCAAAAAATGAATGCCACAGCCACATCCACCTCAGTCTCATATCATGCTGCGTGAACAATACAATAACAGGTATAGCATCTGCAATTTGTGAACCAGATTCCGGTATCTGGTTCATTTAACTCGACGTTCAACATGCCGTTAGACACAGAGCAAAGGATCTAGCAACCACTAAAAGTCAAGACGAGCACTAAAAGCGAAATCCTAGCTCCAAGACACCGGACCAAAAAGCAAAACGTCGCATGATTAGCATCTTGAAATTCAAGTATACAATTCGAGTTCTTTTCGAGTTTCAAGGAATCCAACTTTACTGCTCGAATCTCTGTATCAACAGTCCATCTGGAAGACAGAAAGCGTGCTGAAAAAAAAGGTATGTCTGCGTAGATTAAACGAAATAAAAAACAACCAAACTATACCGAAAACAACTAAAATCCCAACTTGACGCAACAATTCGATCACCTTAGCGGCAATCGCCCGCAGGAACTTGGCGCGGTGGGCCCCGGAAGTGCGAGCCCACTCCTTCCCCTTATTCCTGTAGAACGCCTTCCGCGCCGCCGCCACCGCAGCCTCCACGTCCTCCGCCGTCGCCGCCGGTATGTCCCCTACGTCAAATCACAGAATAAGCGCAAACCACGGGATATCCAGAAGACACGAGCGACTAGAAGGCTGGGGATTAGGGTTTTGGTTCCCAGCAGACCTATGGGGGCCTCGGTGGCGGGGTTAATGACGGGGATGCGGCGGCCGAGGGCTGGCGGCGTCCACTCGCCGTCGATGAAGAGATTGCGGCGGGGTATAGGGATCGCCAACGCCATTGGAGACCCGACGAGTGCAGAGGGGAGAGCGGAGTTTGGAAGTAGATCTATCGGAGCTGTCGTCGATAGCTTTTGATGTGGACTCGATGGTTTCCGAAGTCGTGGAGGAGACAAGGAGATCCCACTTTCCAGCGCTAATCAGTGAAAAAGGAGGTAGTTTGAGGCGTGGTTATAGTATATATAGCTTTTATTACCATTAAGAGCTTATTCAAATCGGCCAGACAGAAAGCACCACAACAGCTATGCTTGAGTTGTTAGGGAGCATGTGATTAGGGATGAGCATGTGTCGGTTTTTTCGAGCTTTGGGTCGGGTCTACGTTCATTATATTTTATTTTGCTGGTTGAAGTTCAAATCTGACCAAATTATTATGGCTCCGACCGGTTCATTAAATGTGGGACATCAATTGAACTTGGACCGGCCTAAATTTTATGGGTCGGGATCATGTGTTTGCACAATTTTCATTCCCACAAACGTAGTCTATTGTTGATTTTGATTGTAAATTCGGTTATAAGATGTACTTCTATAAAAATTTTATCTCTTTATTATTGGATAATTTTGGTGTTTCCCATGAATTTGGTCACAACATATGTGTAGTACTTAATAGAAAGAGTTTTGGAAAAATATTAAAGAAGCACATGTAAATACGATCCAAATACAGGCAAGCAACAGTGGTTAAGAAAAATGGTGATTGAAAGAGAGGTGGTTAAAGTGGATCGATCATGTTACTCATGTAGTCAACTTAAATACCAATTCCTATGAGAGATCAAAGTCCAGAGAAATATGCCAAATCCAATCTCTACAACGAAGAAAGAACCCTCGAATCAATAAATTGTGTATTGAATCCCTGATGCCCTACTAAGAGATGGACTAATTTGGAAGCATGTGATCTAATAAAAAACAAATACCTTGAAAATTAAACATCCCGATCTTCATGCTATGTTTGTTAATACGATCTGCAATCAAGGGATGTGTACGGTGTACCTAAAATGCTAAGGCCTATAAACATATTTTAACCGTTGAAAAAAACCTGCAAGTTGTCATGGCTAGCCCGATTTCAATGCGGTATAAGGGAAAGGGAAACATCAGGGAGTACATCATGGAGATGTCTCATCTTGCACCTAAGTTAAAAGCACTCAAACTTGAACTCTCTGAGGACTTGTTGGTGCAAATGATTCTTATATCTCTTCCTCCTTAATTTTACCAGCTTAAGGTGAACTATAACCATCAGAAATAGACTTGATCTCTGAATGAGCTCATCTCATATTGTGCCCACTAAGAAGAAAGGCTAAAGCAAGATAAGACAGAAAGTGTTCATCTTTCCTCCACCTCAAAGGGAAACGACAAGAAAATGAAGTAAGAAAAGGAAGTTGCAGTCACAAATATCACATAAAGAAACAACATAATAAGGAATCATCTGCTATGCATTGTTTCTTTGGTGGAGTTGAAGAACACATGAAGAAGCAATGCACAAATTATCATACTTGATATGCTAAGAACGGTACGCTTAATAATTTGGTTTGTTCGGAAGTTAATTTGACGTTGATACCACAACACACTTGGTGGCCAGATTCTGTAGCTACTGCTCGTGTTATTGTCTCCATGCAAGCATGCCTGAGCTATCAAAAAACTAGTAAAATTGAAAGAAGCCTATATGTGGGGAATGATGAATCATTAGATATCGAGGCAATAAGAAAATTCATATTATTATTGAAGAGCGGTTTTTACCTTGATTTAGATGGAACAAGAAAAGAAAACTGTGTATTTGAGAGATGAGAAGTGTCAGCTTATATAATACGGTTCGTTGAGGTGTCTATACAGACACATGCTTTTTCCATAGTTCCGAATTTCGAAGTCAGGGGAGTGTGGATTGCTCAAAACCTCGTCGCTATAAGTGAGAGCTAGCGGTTCTTTCCTTACACACTTCCAGACCTTCTTGGAGTCTCTTCCTTCTCGTAGGAGGTAGTACTCAACACTCTCCCTACTAGCAAGTTTATCCTATTTTTTGATGTGGAAGCATTCGCCGGGTTTATCTTTAATGCTTTTACTACTTCCCTCATTACGAGACCCCTTAGCCCTACTACAATAAGTAATAGTGGCGTGATGTTCTACGTGAATCCATGTTGGAAGGACATCATACAAAAATTATACAATTAGAACCTCGATATGGTTCTATTATGTTCATAATATCGGAGGTTATGTTCCCTTTTGTTCTTTTCGGGCTTCTTCTCATTCTTCTTTGACACCTACGACAAAGACCAGAGATATTTGGCCCTCAAAAGGGATTATGGTTTTAGATCTTTAGGAAATCCCTTTTCTTATAAGATGATTGTTTCTTCCCTTGCATTAACAATCTTTTGTGATAAATTCTTTGATGATTCAACCTGACTGCTAATGAAGATGCCTTTATCCAATGTATACAAGCCTCATAGGAAGGATCTCTCTTACCATGATGTAAATTCACTTTGCACCCTTCTTTTTGTAGAAACTTGATTTTAATTTATCTTTTGGACAAAACTAGTTACTCTATTTCTTTTGGTGATGGAAAACTTATTAAAAATTATATCCCTGTTGGTTCTGCTTTCTTATCTAAATTTGATCATCTTTATTGCTTGAATATGGTTGCCTCTTACAGTGAGTATTTTCTTTCTACTACATGAGGTATGAAAAGGAAAATTACATATATGGCTCCGTCATCATTAGAGCACAAATGATTAGGGTACATATCTAGGCCAAGGATAGAAAGGCACGTGTCAAATGAAATTCTAAGTCTCTTAGATTTCACAGATTTTGATGTGTGTGTGAACTGCATAAAAGGAAAATAACCCACAAAAGGAGATTTGAAGTCAATGAGTCATTAGACATCTTGGAACTTATACATACAGATATTTGGGGTCCATACCCTACGATTGCTTAGAATGGACAACAATATCTTATAACTTTCATGGTCGAATTTCCCAAATATGGCTACTTATATTTCATTAATGAAAAATCTCAATCCTTGGATGTGTTTAAAAGTTTTAAGGGTGAAGTTGAGAATCAACTCGGTATAAGGATTAAAAGCGTTAGATTTGACCGTAGTGTGAATACTACGGTAGATATGACGATTCAGGTAAACAACGTCCATGACCTTTTGTAAGATACCTTGAAGAATGCACTATCATCCCACGGTACACCATGCCAAGGGCATCGACCATGAATGGTATAACTGAAAGATGAAACAATACACTTAAGGATATGGTGAGGAGCATGATTTGTCATTCTACCTTGCCATAGTTGTAAGATCCCAAGACTTTGATATATACTGAAACACCGTAAAACCTCGTTAGGTACCGAAATCTCATTCAAATTCGGTCTCGATACAGCTCGAGACCCGGATTTCGATCCGACTCTATTATACTTTTGTTCTCTTATTTTTAAATTTTAGACATGATCCATTGTCCAAATTGAACATATGAATAGCCTATTGCATGGTACTCATCGAAACCTTTCCAACAGTATCAAGAACGTCAAAATATGATATCAGAGGAGATATGACCATTGTATGACTGTGACTCAGTAAACAGATCCGGGTCCAAACCCGGATCTGTTTAATCGAACCTGGATATAAAAGCGGGCTGGAGCAGAATTGGCTCAACCAAAACTCATTTCTTGATGTTTGGTCACCGAAGCTCCACCCTAGATCCACCGGAGCACCGCCCGGGGTCGTCGAAGATGTCGAATCGTGAAGTTGAAGGCACTAATGCAAAGATCTCACCGTGGAGGAGTCGTTTGTCGCGTCCGTGAAATACAGTTCCTCCCTCTTGCTACTACATTCACGCTATTTTATCTTCATTTTCGTTCTTCTACATCGATTTCCTATAGGGAGTGGGATTTGGGTCGCATTTGCAAGAACAGCTAGGCATGCGAAGTTGCCGGTGGAGCCCCGCCTTGATCTCTGCCCTAAACATCCCTGCTTGATCATTCCTCTGATTTCGGATGTGCTCCAATACATGTGATTGTGATTTATTATGTTACCTTGATTAATTAGGGTGCTACAGAAAGTTGAACCGGAACTTAGTAATTGACAAGTTAACTATCCTCTCTATTTATTTGACTTCTTATGTTGAATACAGAATTTGAAAGCTTGCTCTTCTAGCCTTTCAGGATTGTGTGCTTACTGCAACATAAGGTGATGGTCTAATGAAGTTGCTTTAGAAATTAACATGAATCAGATGCTGAAGAATATCATATATTGTTTGCTGCAAATTCCATCCAACTGAATGTTACAGTGGTTATTTGCATAGGGATTTTCTTGGTTGAAGTTGCTGGATTCTGCTTGATGTGTTAATTAAAATCATTTTACCTAGAAGTAGAATTCGATTCAAGAACAAACTATGGTCAGATAATTATTTTGAATCTCCATGCTTCATCTACAACACATCAAACACATGAATTTGCAACCCATAACTGTCCACTGTACACTCATTGAGCCTGATTTGTTCCATGTATAAATTATCTCAACTACTGATTTTGTGACTTATGTAAGGCACCCAAGGACATTTCCTTGTTTAGATACCATTAAGATATTGTGCTTGATATCTGAAACATCTTTTCTTTTTGGAGTCATCCAGTACATATATGAGCCTAATACTGCAATTTCCATGTATTAGCTGCCGGATGTCCCTTGTACCTTAGTTTAAATTGATAGCAACAATATCATGATGTTTTCCTATTGTCACAATAATTTTGTAAGACGTTGCTTTAGAATGGGTAAGACGCCTTGAATCATCGTCCATCTATTCAAATTGATTTACATTGATCTAAAAATGTGTCCTTAAAAATTTAGGTCAACATAGTGAGGATGCATTTCTTTCTATTTACAGTGTGCGATGGATGTACGGTGTTGCTGAAAGAATAATTAAAGCCTACATTAACCAGCTGGATTAACACGAATCAAATTAACAGCATCATATATTAGCAAATAGATATATACTTGTAACATATGAATAACCCGATTACAGAATGCGCACAGGAACCAATAGAACAACGGATAAATCAAATTAGGGTGAGATCTAAGAAAGACAACACAATAAATAAACTGCGACAAACAAAATAGTAAATAAATTGGATAAGAGATTACCGAAACGTTCATAAAATGGATTGCCCTTAGAGAGGATATCGCCCCCGCAATATCGGTGCGAAGGGTACTGGCGATCCGCTCCCATGATATGACAGCATACGATCTGCATCCATGCAAACCATTAAGATCGTCTTCGAAAGTGCCTCAGAGAACTTGCAACAGAGAAGAAAAAGAAACGCATGTCGCAGATACGGTGGGGAAAAATAGAGAGCAAAAGTGGCGTGAGAGTTTTCTTGCGAGTGAGGAAAATGATGTCCATGGGGAGGGTATAAGAAGACCTAGGGCGAAACTTAACGGGCGCCTCTTTGGATTTTAAAATGACAACTAGAAAAGAGTCGTTAGAGTCGAATCAAATTCCCTTAATGTAGTCGAATCACAATTAATCCGTATAATTAATTTATTTAACCCGCTAATGAAACCCACGACAAAAGTATCGAGATCCGAGATCCGAATTGACTCTCCCGAGCCCAAACGCCTAATGCCGGTGCAGAGCGGAGCATGCGTGTGCACGTGTGTGGTCCTCCATTCCTTCTCTCTACTATTGCTACAAGAGATTGGGTTATGAACTCATATATAAGCCCACCATATTTTTAGAATTACCAGATGTGGTACTAAAAATCCATCCAAAAACTCTCCTTATTTCAAAATTGGGAATTCTCAACTTTCCTCCAATATAATTGATTTCCATATTGAAACCAATTTCTTACCTAATGTAATCACATATGTTTACTTATTTAAAACCTAATTACATTTGCAATAAAACATCAATCCTCACGAATTCATCAATTTGAAAAAGAGATTAAAAAAGAGTCAAAAAACATCTTTCGGCTTCCATACTTTACTTCTAGTAAAGGTACCTTCCGATTGAACCTCTAAGATTGTTGTTATTGGTACCATCTTCAGGGTTAGCACTCTTAAAGGACATGCACTCTTATCTTGTTTCATGAGTATGCTCAAGAAAGGCCCTCTTCCTTTAACCGTGGCCCATAGTAATACTCACATAAGTGGTGTTCTCCGAGGATGCATTACTAACATCCTGTCCCAAGGATTGAACCCATTCAGAGCCTATGCTCTTCCTAAACTAGCAGCTTAAATGATACTCAAGCTTCCAGGGATAAGATACTCATGCATAAGTTTGAAAAGAAGAGTGCCAACCAGTTCTCTAATCAGCTTGTTGTTATCACATTGAACCTACTGATGAATCCACATTTCATCATCTTTATTCTATCATTTTGGCCTCAAAAACCCTAGCAAATGCGTGTAAATATCATTAATTCCCGCATATTAGCATTCATGCATGTGCATGTAAATAGTGTATAAAATACTGTAATTAAAGCAAAAATTATAGAATAAATAAAATAAAAGAAAAAGAATAAAATATTGTAAATATTTTATGACTCGAAACCCAGAGACCTAGGCATCTTGATGAATAGGTCGACAAGGAATAAAGTAGGGGGAGATAAGGGTCAGAACACAATAAAAATACCTTTTATTTCGTCCATTCTTTATTCATTTTGGGACTTATTTTTGGTTCCACTTTTTATACCTCAAATAAAGAAACTTTATACATGAAAGTTATAGATAATTAAATAAAGAAAAATACAAATTGATTTCACTCAAAAATAATGTACAGATAAAAAGTTATGGTCTGAATAAAAATCCAGAATCCTAACTTCCCAGACCTGTATCTCACAAATAAAAACTCCAAATGCATCAAACGCACCTTTAATTGTATATAGTTTAAAATAAGCTATTTAGTGGCGGTGGTTTCGCATTTGACGGTGCTACGGTTTGAAAGTTGAGTTTTGGACCCTCATTGTATACTTGTACAGATCAAAATATTCATTTTATTATTTATTCATTATTTTTGTATTTTTATATTTTTATAATTTTGTAAATATTACTTATAATATATTTGTGTATTAAAATCAGAATAAAACACAAAAGAAATACAAAATAAAAATACTTGTACATAGACTACATAGGTATAATACATATACTTATACCTGTGTAATACATACTTATATTTTATTAAATGTACAAAACACATCAGAAAAATAAAATAAAAATATATTTAAGTGTATAAAAGTATTCTATAATTTTATAAAATAATAAACAAAATTAAATAAATTAAATACACAAAATAAAAATAAAATAATAAAATATATAGAAGAATATACCTACAAGGGCTATAAAAGGTAACTTATAAAATTATACCTCATAAAATAATTAAAAATCAGAATAAAATACTTGATAAAATAACAAACATTTTTCATTTTATAACCTAAAAGTAATTAAGTCATTTTCTATTTTTATTTGAATTTACAAAACATTTTCCCAGAGTTTTTCCTGGTTGGTCCACGTGGACCAACCAGGAGGGTCTGAGGGATGACCGGCTGGTCAACTCTCTGAACCGCCCCCTGTGGTTTGTCAGAACGAGATGTTTGACCAGATTTCTCGATTTTTTCGAGGGCCATCCATACACCATCTCAGCTATCACTCCTCACAACTTTTATTCCTCGATCTATGGTCACCCACACCCTAGTGATTCCTCGATCAGCGGATCGACGGGAGAACCGCTATTTCTCGTTCTTTGAGACCTGTCCGTCAACCCTACATATACCAACTTTGATTTTGATTCAATTTCGAACCCCATTTTTGTCCCGTTTCCTCCACCTTCCTTGCTCCATAGCTCGCCGGAGGTGACAGCTCCGGTTTGAGACATCCAAGGCGGAGATCTGGCATGGATTGGGCGCGTTCCACCCACCTCCGGTGACCCTTCCGTTGATGTATTTTCAACCTCGGGCCCTGGCCCTTGAGGTGTTTATTTCCCCTGTTTTCTTCCCCCTTTTTATTCACTGAGGTCCTAGGATACATCTGCCTTCTTTATCTCCCAGTTCCATCAATCGATTCACACAATCAACTCCCCTCGCCGGAGCAAGCTTCGGCGAGCATCTATATCACCGTTCGCCCCTTGTGAGAACCTACTGGAGGTCGAGGCATCTTGCCCTCGCCTCCGTTGACCATTTTTGGCCAGTCGCAGGAGCTAAAATGCACCCTGGAGGGTCAATTTTGAAAGGAGCGAGGTACCTGAAGCCGCGACTCGACCTCGACGCCATGGTGGTCCACCGGAGGTCCACCACCATTTTGATGCTGCCAGTGGCTTGAGGGTCTCTACAGGAGGAAGTCCGACGTTGTTGGAGCTTCATCGCATGGCGGAGGGGTGCGGATAGGCCGGTGGAAGCTTACCTTGGCCGGGGAGCTTCCTTGTTCTTCCATCACCCTCCGCAACCGTTCGATCGCCGGTGTTCTTCCAACACTAGCCGCAGCCATCACATCGTGATCTGTCCCAGCCGTTGATCAACCTTGGACGTTCTGATCTCAGCCGTTGCAGCCGAACCGTCATCGCGCGACCAGGAGACGACACGTGAATAAGTGGCCCATGCCACACCGTTGAATCGCGCCCTTGGCTGGGGATTTTGCAAGTATACCCCGCCTCCTTTGTGTATTTGTTGTTTAATCTTAAAACTTTCATCTGCCGTCATTTTAATTTTGTGAAATTTGCGTAAAGACCCCCTTAGTTTTGTAATATTGTTCACTACAAGAAAGATTAGAACAGGCGACGGTCAACATCCGTCGCTAACGATAAGTTGACCGTCCCCTCTGATCAATAGGGACGGTCATAAGACCGTCTCCAAAGGTCGCGTCGCATTTGGTATACGCGACGGTTTCAGTAACCGTCCCCAATACCAGCACATAGGGGACGGTCAGGACCGTCCCTAAAAGTTTGTATTATTGGGGACGGTTATGACCGTCCCTTAAAGTCTATCAGGGGAGACGGTTTTGACCGTCCCAAATAATTAAAGTGAAGACGGTCATACCCGTCTCTAATAACGAAGGGGACGGTTACAATGACCGTCCCCTTTGTTAGTCTGCTAACAAAAAAAATTTCCATTGCCCCCTATTTGATCCTCATTTTCCCCTGTTACAAAAAATCTGTATACATAATAAAAATTACAATGACCAGACAAAAAAAATTTAATTCACATTCATAAAAAACTTGTCCAACATACACATGCATTCAAAATACTACATTATCCTACATTCATAAAAAACTTGTCCAAAATAAACACGCATTCAAAATAGTACATTATCCTACATACACAACAAAACACATGCTATCCTACTCGTCGTCCTCATCCTCGTCCTCGTCGTCATCAGCATCATCTTCTTCTTCACCGTCATCGTCGTCGCCTAACCTCGTAGCGGTATTATCATCAACTCTTGGTTGGCTAGTCGACGCTCCACCTTGATGTGCCTGCATGAATGCATTGAATATCGCCATTTGTTGGCGCAAATCCTGGATCTCCATATTCATGCTAGACACCTGACTCTCTAGTTCCCTCTCCCTTTGTGTCTTCTGAGAGGTCGAGCCGGTCCCTACTCCATACCAATTCCGTATGGTGGCACCACGACCACCACAACGGATGCGTCCCTGATGCTCGGGACCAGTCGCCTGGAGGAAAGCCGCATCGGGAGTAAGAGGTGGATTACTCGTTCCGGTGGGGTCTACAGAGCCAGTGGTTGTGAGCCTGACCATCTCCTCCTACAAATTTATATAAGTTCAAATTCATTTAATTTGTATCCACCCAAGTTGAAAGTTCAAATTCATAACTTACATGAATTGGACCATAGGCAGGATCCACCCAATGAACTTCCCCGCCCACATCGCGGCTCTTAGACCTCTCGAACACTTCCATTCGGCTGGGCACTCTCTCGTTCTCCACTTCCTAATGTGAAAAGATTAGTAAACTTAGAATACCATTTTAATACATATATAATAGTTATAATTTTAACACTAATAATAATCTAGATTACTTACGAAGTCATCCTTTAGTTGATTCGTGTTTCTTCTCCCCATTCTATGTGTAGACTTGAAACCTTTTCTTCGATTTTCAGCATTTCTCCTTGAGATGCCCTATACGAAGATAGAATTTTATTAAAAGATTTTCAAATGATATATGTATAGAATGCACATTTTTATGTCACTTACCGTATGTTCTTCTCCAATCCAAATAGAAACCATCGCCATCCATTGGTCAGCAGGTACATTCGGAGGACAATTTGCCAAATTGGCTTCCAATGGTAGCTCGGGGTCGAAGTACTTTAAAATGTAAAGAAAATTAAATATATACCTATATGATGAAAAACATGTTTATACATAAATAAAAAGAAAAGTACTCACTCGGGCCTTCACACGACCTCGATATTTACGCAACATCTCCGCCCCATGGCCTAAAATCAGAGCATCAGTGGTCGGGTCACGGTCCCAGGAAAAACTAGACTGCAAAGTTAGCAAAGCAATCGTAAATAAGTTTATATATATATTGAGGAAAAAATTTGACTTGTTATTATTCTAAATACCTCTAAATCATGAAGAATGGCATCTTTAATTGACCGCTCCACTAAACGGAAGTCTGTAATGTGGAGAGGGACCCTGGCTCTGCACACCTGCCCCAAGTAACTCTGGAAAACAGCCGAGTTCTCCCCTACCGCATCGCCTCCAACGATCCGCACCCTAAGTGTCTCACCAGGACGCAGACGGTCCAACACTCTACACTGAGATGGACCTCTACGTCTGGAGCCTGAGCCACTCGATCCGTCAGGATCGGAGGTCGAACTCCCTCGCTGTGCTGTAGGCGGTGCGTCCCGGATGCGTCTAGGACGTGGAGGCATATCTGCATATTATAAAACATTCGAATTAGATATAACAACAATGATATAATTCATATATTAAATCAAAAAATTGGAAAATAAATGATGGTAAACTTACATGTTAGAAATCCGCATCTACAATTTGTGTTGGATTTTCCTGTATTTCAGCTTGATATGCCTCGTTTATATTTAGCAATTCGTCATCATCGTTGACATCAAAAAAATCTCTTGGCACTGTTCTCACGGGTATGATCCATCCCTCAGTTAAGTTGTCTGGAATATAGAAAACTTGTTATACCTGGCTGACCAGTGTAAAGGGCTCATTTGTTTGCAATTTCCCAGATTGTTTCAATGAAATGATCCCATTTCGGTCTCTTTGGTATCCTATCCCCTCGCGACCCACATCAAACCAATTGCACATTAAAAGAACACATCGACAGTCACGAGTAAAACTGATCTCTATTATGTCAAGTATTTCCCCATAATAGCCGTCTAAACCTGAAGGTAAATCTGTTTTTACTATAACACCCGACATTTGCGTCGATTTCATCTCGTCGGCGGACTTTGTTCTAAATCTGTATCCATTCACAATATAACCCTTGTAAGACATAACTTGAGAATATGGTATGCTTCCAAGAATGTCAAGGTTAATATTCCACCTATCATCTGCCGTTTCCCGTAAATGTTTCACACGTGAACGGAACCATTTGAGGAATTCAGATTTATTATGCGTCTCATTAAAAAATGAATTGTACTCATCAAAGAATTCATCTATTTCTGACAACTGCATCAAGACATAGTATTGTATGAGATCTCTATCTTCATCGGATATTACGCGGCGTAAACCACTGTACATATGCCTGCCACAAGATTGAAAGACCCATAATTTAGATTCGTCCTCTTCCACCACGACCTCGCCTTCATCATTTCGTTCATATCGGTTAAAACGCGCGCTTTCACCGTCCATATACATTTCACAGAAATTAATACACTCCTCACAAAGATAACCTTCAGCAATGCATCCTTCGGGTTGTGCCTTGTTAAAGACCATATTTTTTAATTTTCGAAGGAATCTTTCTATTGGATACATCCAACGATATTGAACCGGCCCACCGATTCTAGCTTCACCTGCTAAATGAACTATTAAATGAACCATGACGTCAAAGAAGGCTGGTGGGAAAATCTGCTCCAATTTGCATAATGTGATAACAATATCATCTTCAAGTTTTCTCAAGATCAACGGATCTAAAACCTTCGCACATATTAATCTAAAAAAACCACTCAATTCTGTTAATGATTGGAGGACAGCATCGTCAACAACTCCGCGAAGGGCTAATGGCAGTAAAACTTCCATATAAACATGACAGTCATGACTTTTTAATCCAGTTATCTTACGTTCTCTTTCATTTACGCACCTTGATAGCTGTGATGAGAACCCATCAGATACCTTCAGACTTTTAAGGAAGCTGAAGATTTTATCACGCTCAGAATTGGATAAAGTATATATTGCTGAAGGTACAATAGTCCGTCCATTGTCTAATTCAATTGGATGTAGTTCTTCCCGTATACCAAGTTGAACTAAATCTCGTCTCGTCCTTAAATTATCTTTTGATTGACCCGAAAGATCTAACATTCCCAAAATATTTTCCAATACATTCTTCTCAATATGCATGACATCCAAATTATGACGAAGCTGTAAGTGTTTCCAATATGGTAATTCTCTGAAAAAAATACTTTGCTTCTTCCAACCGCCGGCTGCACTTTTCTTGGTTGTCCGTCCTAGGCAACTGCTTCGTACAAGTAATTGTTGTTCCCAAATAATGTTGCCATTCACACGAGCTAAGTCAACTCGTTGTCCATAAGGTGTCCCGTCGAATTTCTTGTTATTATCTGCCCTTTGCCATCTATGCTTCGGTGGAAGGAATCGACGATGACCCAAGTAGCAATGCTTCATACTTCCAGACAGCCATGTCGAATGTGTTTTTTCAAAACAGACCGGACATGCGAGTTTTCCCTTGGTACTCCAACCAGACAAATTTGCGTACGCGGGAAAGTCATTTATAGTCCACAATAGTGCAGCTTGTAATTTAAATGTCTCTTTCCTACATGCATCATATGTAGGTATTCCCGTAGTCCATAAGACTTTTAGTTCATCCATTAACGGTTCTAGGTACACATCAATTGCGTTGCCAGGACCTTTAGGACCAGGAATTAGTAGCGTCATCATCATAAATGACGAACTCATTGACATCCATGGTGGTAGATTGTAGACAATCAGAATCACGGGCCAAATGCTGTAACTCAGGCTCATATTACCAAACGGATTGAAACCATCTGAGGCTAATCCCAAACGAACATTTCTCTCATCATTAGAGAACTGCGGATATCTCTGATCAAATTTTATCCATTCTTCTGCATCAGATGGATGTCTCATAGCTCCATTAGCATCTCGTTTATTTGAACGAGAATGCCACGTCATCCACTTTGCAGTTTTTTCAGACATGAAGAGACGTTTTAGTCTTGGAATTAATGGGAAGTACCGTAAAATTTTCACCGACTTCTTCTTTCTCTTTAAATCATTTTTTTCTTCTTTATACCGGGAAGCATTACAATATGGACAAAGATCTAGATCCGAATTCTCTCCTCGGAAAAGCATACAGTCATTAACACAAGCATCTATCTTCTCGTATTTCAGACCAAGCGATCGGAATCGTTGCTTCGCCTCTTTCCAATCCTTAGGATAATTCTGAGGATTATTTAATAACTTTCGTATTAAACACAACACATCTGTCATCATAGCTGCAGTTGATCCGTTCCTTACTTTCATCTTAAACAGCTCTAACAAAAACTGCAAACGCGTCATTTCCACCCCAGGAGCCAATATATCTTCTGCATCTGGCCAACTGCTCGAGAACCTATCATCTGCACCAAGTGCCTCAGGTCTTCTTAAATCGTCTATTAGTTCAAATAACCCGTGCTCAACATTATTCAAGGTTTGGGTAGTCACTCCTGCATCTACGCCCATATCCTCATCCATTCGCACATCTAAACCCTCTCCATGTTCTGTCCAAATGGAGTGATGTAACCAAAATCCGTTGAGGATGAGATGGTTATACACTACCTCTCTAACATCCCATTTAATATTCTTGCATCTCACACATGGATAATAAATCTTTAGACCATCAAATTTCTTATCAACTCTCTCTATTTGAAATGCCCAATCCAAGAACGCAATCACTCCTCTCTTATATTGTTGAAAATCATCGTATCTCTTATCCATCCATGATTTATCCATTTTACTGCACAATCATAATAAAATCCACCATTGTGTTATTATAGGCAACAAGTTTTCTACCCTACCATAATGAAGTATACAAAAATTTGTCATTCATTACGCCTAACTATGTTTTATGTTTTACCCAAATCTATTGTATACATTGTGTTTTATGTTTTATGTTTTATGTTTCTACCCTACCATGATAAATCTATGTTTTACCCAAATCATTACGCCTAACCTATTGTATACACACTTGGGGAATCAAGCAAATCTAAGCATATCATCAAGAAAACCTAAACAAATCAAGCAAACTTAAGCATATCATCAAAATAACTAAATCCAATGGGGAAAACAATTCTAACAAGATTATCAAGCAAAATAAGCAAGAAGAAAAGCTAAGGAGTGTTGATACTTACCGGAAATGAAGATTAACGAGGTCGGAAAGCAAGGAGGAGCCGGAGGCGACGTCGGGGCGGAGAGGGCGACTTTGGGGCGGCGGATTGGGAAGGGAAGAATGGGATGAAAACGCAGGTCGAAGGGGTTTTTTTCGACCTGACCAATGGGGACGGTCGTCGAAACCGTCTCCTTTGGTGACGATCGGCGACGGTTCACTAAAGACCGTCGCTTATGGTCTAAGCAAAGGGGACGGTCCACCACAACCGTCCCCTCTGGTTGTCCTCTTTGGTCCAATCGTCTGAGGCGACGCCAACAGAAGACATATGGGGACGGTCAGGACCGTCCCCAAAGCTCCTCCAGGAGGGTCGAAAGCGTCCAGTAGCCTGGTAGAGGTAGAGGGGACGGTCACTATAACCGTCCCCTCTGGTGGTCCTCTTTCGTCCAATCGTCAGAGGCGACGCCAACAGAAGAGAAATGGGGACGGTTAAGACCGTCCCCAAAGCCCTTCCAGGAGGTTCGAAAGCGTCCAGTAACCTGGCAAAGGCAGAGGGGACGGTCATTATAACCGTCCCCTCTGGTTGGCCTCTTTGGTCCAATCGTCAGAGGCGACGCCAACAGAAGACGTATGGGGACGGTCAGGACCGTCCCCAAAGCCCTTCCAGGAGGGTAGAGACCGTCCAGTACCCTGGTCAATCGTAGAGGGGACGGTTAGTAGAACCGTCCCCTCTGGTCGGCCTCTTTGGTTCAATAGTCCGAGGCGACGCCAACAGAGGACAAATGGGGACGGTCAAGACCGTCCCTAAAGCCCTTCCAGGAGGGTCGAAAGCGTCCAGTAGCCTGGCAAAGGCAGAGGGGACGGTCATTACTGACCGTCCCCATTGAGTTAACACAGTAGGGACGATAGTCCACCTACAGTCTCCAATTAAGGACTTGTTGGGGACGGTTGTCTGATGACCGTCGCTAAAAATAGGCATTAGGGACGGTCATTGAGAAACCGTCGCTAGTTGTCGTCCCTAAATGGGGCAATTCCTGTAGTGGTTGTTTAGTCCTTGCCTGGTCACGTGCTATGCGCACGAGACCTGGCCATTTTGCAAAGGGGGGCCCGGTCTATTTTTTGCATTTAAGTTTAAGTTCCTAAACTTCCAGCTGCAGTATAAAAGTTTTGGCCATTTTGCACTCTAGCCCTCGAGCTTTTGGTTATTTGCTTTTCAGTCCTCCCCAAGCGCGTGCGTCGCACACGCGTGGGTGGGCTTTTTGCGGGCATATCCCTACGGCTTTGTGTATTTGTCATTGGTCCTCAAAATTTCAATATAGTTATACTTTTTGTGGGAAAATTGCACTTAGGCCCTGAAACTTTTTGAGTATTACTAAAATACCCCTGCAAGCTGTGTATTTTTTATTGGATGTTTGTATTTATTTAGAGCATCATTTTAACTAGAAAAATTCCCAAAAATTCAACTTAAGCTCCTGTGTGATTGCTTATTCACGTCATATTTTTTGCATTGCATTTTTATTGCATTTTCATATTTATTAAAAATAAAAAATATGCATTTTAGCTACTGTTTGCATTAGAAAATACCAAAAAATATCAAATTTTTTAAAAAATTCCAAAAAAAATACCTCAGGTCTATTTTAGTGTCTTTTAATTACTGTCCAAAAATCACTAAAAATCTCAAAACAAAAACCTTAAAAAATAGAAAATACCTAAAAACTTCAAAAAAATCTAAAAAATATAGAAAAATCATAAAAATATATACTCTGGTCATGTAGCTTCCCTATTTTATTATCTTTATTTTAAAATTAATTTGGGAAAATTTTGGTACTGTTTGTATTTTTCATTCTCATTTTAATTCAGGTCAGCATTGTTATTCACTGTTTTCTTGTATTTTGCCTTTTAAAAATAATCAAATTTTCTGAAAAATCCCCAAAAATTACAAAAACAGTAGAAAATTATAAAAAGACCAAAAACAATTTCTTTTCTGATTTTTGAGCATTTTTCCTTAGTTTTATAAATATCATATCCCCTCTTTTCTTATATATATTCTATTATTGAAAAAGAATATATATAATATAAAAAGAAAATATAAAATCAGAAAATTAAAAATCAAAATACAAAATTAAAAATTAAATAAAAAAATTAAAAAATAAAAACCCACAAAAACATTTGCATCTTGTAGACAATTAATCGCATCACATTTTTATGCATCATTGCTTGATCTATCCTGCCTTGCTCCATGTGTTCGACCTCTACATACTTACGCCTATACACCTTTTTATGTAGAGTTATTAATAATAAATTTGACTCCACATCTATTTTTCATTACTTGATTTATCTTGTGTGTTCATTGTTGATTAAATTCAGATTTCTTAGCGGTCACCGCAGCGACTTTTGTGTTCCCGCCTTGTGTGGAATACACGACCGTTGGAAATCTGGGTTTATGATGAATCTCCATTTCATCACCTTTATTCTATCATTTTGGCCTCAAAAACCCCAGCAAATGCATGTAAACAACATTAATTTGTACATAATAGCATTCATTATTCATTGTATTAATTGTACATTAATTAAAGTTTTTAATGCCAAAATTATAGAATAAAGAGAGAAAAGAAAAAGGAATAAAATATTGTAAATATTTTATGACCCTAACCCCGAGACCAAGGCCAGCATGGTATTGGTCGACAAGGAATAAAGTAGGGGGAGATAAGGGCTGATATACAATAAATACCTCATTCATCCCTTTATGCATTTTTGACACCTATTTTATGCATAATTATTTATTCATCAAATAAAGAAACTTTGTTCATAAAAGTTGTAGATAATAATGTAAATAAAAATACAAAATTGAGTTGGTGTAAAAATAATACCCAGTGAACATTTTATACATATAATAAAAAGCCAAAATCTCAACTTCACAGACCCACATCTTGCAAATAAAAACTCCAAATCACCCAAACTCACCTTTAATTATATATAGCATTTCATAAACTATTTTATAAAATTGGTTTCATAATTTTTGGAGTCCATCTGTAGAAGTTAGGTTTTTGGCCCTTCTTGTACACAATACATGATTAAAATATTCATTTTATTTAATATTCATTATTTTTATAAATTCATATTTTTAGAATTTTGTAAATAATGTATATAATTCATGTACATATTGACATTAGAATAAAACCAAAACTAATTTGGAAAATAAAATAAAACTATTTAATATATATAGGCAAGATACCTATATGGAGTATGCACACAAATAAAAGGGGAAAACATTCTTTAATTATTCAAATCTCTTATATTTTTGTAATAATGTATATAGTATATGTGTCCTATTAAAAATACAAATCCTTAATAAAAACACATAAAATTAATTAAATAAATATAATGTGTACAATATATAGGTAAAGTACCTATATATATACTTACAAATACATAGACCTATTTATTTAAAAATACAAATAAGTTTAAAAAAATCAAACAAAATATCTTTATACTCACAAAAATAAGTCATAAATTTATAAAATAAGCCAAGAAAATAATAAAAGAAAATAAATAAATTAAAAATAAAATATCTAAAAATACATGTAAATACATACATATACACATTACTAAAATAAAACTCTAATAAAACACCTCGAAAAATTCAATAAAAATCGGGAATAAATACTACATGAAATAATACACATTTTTTATTTTATAAGCAAAAATTAATAAAATCATTTCGGATGTCAAATAAATCAATCTTCTTTCAGACTTGCTATTTTGTCCCGTAGCGGCTTACGTGGCCCAATGAGACGCCGGCCAACGTTGACCCCCTGGTCAACTGTCCCATCCCACGCCTGGCAGCTCTGAACAGTCCACTCCCCCGATTTCCTCCCTTTTTCCCGGGCACACCATCCATCAATCGACAACGCTTCCTTCACAAGATTTGTTCCCTAATCTTCCATGATGCCCGCCGGAATCACAGATCAACCAAATACTTTCTAGATCATGAAATAATCGCCGGTCAATAAGGCTACTCGCCAATGTTTATAAATAAAAAGCTCCGCTTCCTTCCTCGAATTTGGCCACTCTCATTCCAACCTAAAGCCTAGATCTTGTGCCTGGATCGTTCCTCGTGACAGGGGGAGTCGCCCAGCATCGAGACTCGGCCGGAGGGAGGAGAATTTTGACGCGGCGGAGCTCCGGCGTCCGCCCTGCTCCCTGGAGGCCCCCAGGTATAAGAGCTGTCCTTTTAATGCATTCTTAGGTAGTTTTTAATGTTAGCATTTCATTTCAGTAGTTAGTTTAGTTGTTAGTTGATCACATTAGCGTAAAAAGCAAAAATCGAAGTTCGCCGGAGCTCCGCTCCGGCGACTTCTTCATCGTGAACCTCACTGTATCCGACCACCTCGATCATCCCATCTCGTTCCTCGTCGTCTTATCCATCTTTCGCACCCATCAGATCAACCCAGGACCCTAGGTCTTGGTGAATCAGGGTTCCAACTCCGCCGCTCGCCGGAGCCCTTCCGCCCACCTCCATCTTGCACCGCAGCCTCATAACCCCGGGTCGAGGAGATAGCTCTCTCGCCCGCGGTTCTTCCTGTGCAGGTACCACGAGGAATCGAGCCCTTCTGGGCTTGCTTTGACCAGGAAGAGGTTCCTGGGGGCCACCTTCTTCTCCGACCTCGCTCCACCGACTCAGGCCCTCAGGAGCCATGAGATCACCGTCAGACGAAGCGGAGGCCTCCCAGCTACGATCAGGACGCTTCAGATGCGCAGGAGGTGCCCGGAGAAGCTCGAGCGACCCGATCGAAGCTCGCCGAGGGCGAGTTCATTCCCAGTTCTTCCTGGTGCCCTCTGCACCGTTGGATCGAGCGGGGCGGCCCAGATTGCATGCCAGCCGTCCGATGAAGAAGCACACCCACCGTCAGATCACCCGGGATGTTCTAATCCCAGCCCTTCATCGCCGAAACGAAGTCCGCCGTCCGATGATCGCCACGTGTATAAGTGGCGCTTCCAGCGCCGCAGGATGCAAGGCCTTATTTAAGGGGTAAATTTCATATCTCGCCCCTTACTTTTTGTATTTAGGGTTTGCTCCCAAAAATAAAAGTTTCAGTTGTAAATAAGTTGTAAAAATTGCAGTGGACCACCTTGATGTTTCTATATTTACATTTTAGTCCCTCTGCGCCCCACGTGCAGCAACCACGTGAGGCGCGTGAAAATTGCATCTAAATCCTGCCGGGTTCTTGTATTTATGAAATGGTCCTGAAAATAAAAGTTAAAGTGTATTTTTATTGTAATTTTTGCATGTATGCCCCTGCCAACTATTTTATTTGCAAAAATACCCCTGCTAGGCCATTTAATTTTTGAAGGCTTTGTCTATTTATTTCATGCTTCATATTTAATCGAAAAATCTTGCAAAAATAGACTTAAGCCCCTGTTTGATCATGCTTGAACGCCATATTTTTAGTTTTGCATTTTGTTGCATTTTTGCATTTATTAAAAATCACAAACTTGTCTTTCAGTCCCTGTCTAACTCATAAAACCCCAAAAAAATATGAAAATGCCTTGAAAAATTCCAAAAAAAAATTATATGCAGTGTATTTTGTCCTATATTAGTGTCAGACCAAAAATCCCTAAAAAACTCAAAAAGAAAACCTTAAAAATTCAAAAATGCCCAAAAACTTCAAAAAAATATAAAAAATCAAAGAAAAATCAGAAAAATATGAACTCAGGCCCTACTTATGCTATATTTTATTATTGTTAGTAGAAAATTAAAGGGGAACATTTTTGAGGCTGTTAGATATTTTTAATCTCTATTTTTGTGACGGCCAGTACCCAGTCCCCTGTTTGCTTTGATTTAGCTATTTTTAAAATGCCAAAAATACTTGCAGAAATACCCAAAAATTATAAAAACCGTAAAAACCATGAAAATCCCAAAAAGATCTTTGTCCTGAATTTTTGACTATTTTCTATTATTTTTGTGAATATTATAACACACCTTTTATGTATATATATATCTATATCTATATATCCAAATATATATATATATATTATATATCTAGTAATATGTATTCTCTTTTAATCTTAATGTGATATATAAAAATATATATATATATACATATATATAATACTATATTTAGACACACCTATATATATATACATATATTACATGTATTATAAGCTCTATGCTTAACCTCTATATATATCTAATAAATTTGGATTATATAAGTATATATAGATATATACATAATACTTAATTATTATATTTTAATAACAATAAAAAAAAAACCCACACAAGAATGACTGGGATTGACACATAGGCTATTGCATTTTGTATTGCTCTCTGTGGTTCGACCTCTACATATTTGCCATTGTACATTTTATGGTAGAGTAAAATAAAGATTAATTCACATTTGTTTTGAGCTTGATTGTTGTATTCTTTGGATTGTGGGTTAATTGCTGATTGGCAGCGGTCTTCCATGAGTGGTCGCCTCGGCGACAACACTTCTCTTTTTTTATGGTGGCCCGTGTGGGAGATCGGCCTGTAACCAGATGGCGCCGTTGCCGGGGAGCAGTGAGCATAGCCAAATTGATTTTTGTCATTCTTGTATAAAAATGTAGATTCATGATTCATTCTTTGTGTGAGCAGCTATTGTTTTATTGTCCTTAATCACCATGCTTTATTTCTTTATTTATTGTGATTATTTTTCTCTGCTCTATTTAATTGACTAAGTATGCTAATGCAATCTTTTTGTGACTTTGATGCAAGGGACCCCCACGCAAGGATGGCTTCCTAGGAGGCCAAGGCAGCCGAGCTTGGAGGAGGATGGTCTTCTCTTCTCCTGACCATCTGGAGAGTGCACCAAGGAAGCAAAGAGAGGGGCATTAGATAGGCTAGACACTTAGGAAATTATTTTTGTAATTCATGGTGAGAGAGAGACTATTTTGGCATGTAATTAAACAGGACTCTACTCTTCACAATGAGGTCCAGTGCCCGGGTGATTGTTCACCCGGGGGCCTCATCGCGGTTTTTCTCGAGTTTTTATCGCCTTCTTTTATTTTGTTTCCCGCTGTTTTGAGCTTTCCGCCTTTCTTTTATTTTTGTTTTGTGTGCTTGGAGCCCCTAGATTTAGGTTGCTTGACTCGGTAGCTAGGTCCAAACATTAATAAGAATGCATGTTCCTATAGTCTACTTCGATTGGATCTAGTCAAACTCAAACAAGTTGTAAATTCGTCTCTTAGTCCGCCGCGCCGCGAGCTCACACCCGAACAAGCGCTTTCTCCTAATCCAAATGTGTTGGGCAGAGGAGGGGTGGGCCAAGACCGGACTCTCTTGGGCTAGAGACGAATGAGCAACTTATGGTTCTTCACGTTAATAGCAGCTTATGTTTAGGACGATTTTGTGCCTTGCATACCGACATGTAGATAGGTTTAAAAATTCTGTTTTGCATACCACATGGAGAGAGCTGGGATGCACTGTAAGTCTTCTAACTCAGCATGCATCATTCGGTTCAATGGTGAGATTTCCATCATGGAACCACTTGCACGGCTTTTCCGCTATCTCCCTCTGATTTTGAGCACCTAGGACTTAAATGAAAATCTACAAAAACGTTAGGCGCTGGTATGAAAACAGATCCAAAAAAAAAAGTGAAAACCAAAAAAAATTAAAACAAGGGGACTGCTAAATAAACTTTGACCTTAATTAAAATCTGTAATGGACTATCCTTGTACCGGGTTCATAAAGCCCTCATTGTTTTCAGGTACTTTGGAGGGGGACCAAAACCCTACTCCCTTGAGCGAGTGCGACCCCTAAGGATTAGAGCCCAAAACCCAGTCTGCAACTGCCTTGTGTATCGCCTGGATTTCCGAAGTAATGGCGCTTCTATCGTACGTAGGCGAGTAGGACTTGGTCACCAATGGTGACTCTCTGTTGTGAGAGCATCGACCCTGTCCGAAGTATTGAGCATAGGCCACGCCTTCACGGGGGTGTCTGTCTCATCGTCCTGCGTCCGAGTAGGTTCTTGCACGCTCACGGGTGATTCCGTTGCGAGCGAGAACCGAAGTATTGGTTTCGCCTATCGGCTTCCTCTCTCTTTTCTTTGGCTGAGTAGGGATCCAGGAAGGGTTACAAGGACTCCAAAAAGTACAGACTACAGGTTACACAGGAGGAGGACAAGTACGGGATACTCTTCCGGCAGTACTCTCTCTCCTTTAGGGTAGCGTACTAAGGACTTGTTATAAGAAATGCCTGAAAAATCACAACTCTAAAAATGAAAAGACAATAAATAGCCGAGCTCTCACGGCTTCACATGGCGTGAGTTGGTGAACCCGATTTTGTCTTGTGTTTGTATGGATCTAGATTAAGGTTCAAAGATCAAAGTCCCGCGCCTTTGCGCCAATTCTGTTATGTCTTCCTTTGACCACCCCGCTCAACCGAGCCTTTCTACTATTTTACACTCCTTTTTGTTCCTCGTTGACCATCGTATCGTTCTTCCAAAATCCGATATTCTCTTGTGCTCCGCGAAGTTGATCCATGGATGGTTTCGTCGGACCATGCCGACACCTACATCGATTCCATGGACTCACCTTCGCCAATAATTTCGAGGCAATTCCCGAGAACTGATCCGGACTTTGCGGATCGGACTCCAGACTCCTCGTTTTCTACCTTTCTCTTGGCCACCCAATAAACTGGGATCACTTTTGTCCCACTACCGCCGTTGTGAATGGGAGTCGATTACAGTCTACATCATTTTTCCATTCACAACACGCTGGGGTTGACTTGAACTCCAGCCTCATCACGACAGCTGAGTATTTATGGCAAGTGATCTGATTCGGACCGTCTCATTATGCAGATAGAAGCCAGTGCGAGCCCTGGAGACTACTCCGGAGTTCATTTCGTCCGATTCAGACCCTGACATGGCGCCAGGAGGAAAGGGCAAGGGTCAGCAGCCACCCATACCAGAGGGACAGATGCCAGATCAGAACCAAGTCAATGCACAGTTGCTGGCATCCATCCAGGCAATACAGCAGCAGCTGACTGAGCAGGCCCTTACGCAGACCGCTTTCCAGGACATTTTGACTGATATGATGAACCGTAACGACGGAGGAGGAGGCCGAGGCAGAGGAGGAGGTGGAGGAGGAGACGGTGGTGATGACCCCAATGATGATCCTGAACTCCCACCACCGACGAAACCGACCCTCAAGGAAACATACAATCCGGGAGACAGCCAGATGACCGAGTGGATTCTCATCCCACCGGTACACGCTCACTTCGAGCTGAAACCCCAATTCATAGCCCTTCTCCCTGCATTCCATGGCAACACCAATGAAGAGCCATACATTCACCTGCAGCAATTCTCCCGCATTTGCCGCACCACCCACTATCCGAATGTCCCCCTGGACATTGTAAAGATGACGGCTTTCCCCTTCAGCCTACAGGACAAGGCCCTCTATTGGGTCAATCATATGGGAAAGGTCGTGACGACCTGGGAGGAGTTGAAGTCTGCCTTCCTGCACAAATACTATCCTCTCGGTCGGCTCAACCAGATGCGAGCCCGTATTAGCAATTTCTCCCAAGGTGCACATGAGTCCGTACATGAGGCTTGGGAGAGATTCACAGATCTGCAGGAGAAGTGTCCCCACCATGAGATACCTAAGACCAGCCTGGTCCAGCATTTCTTTGGGGGACTCAATATTGAAAGTCAAAGGCTCGTGGACGCAGCGTGTGGGGGCTCCCATTTCAACAAGGATGAAGATGTTGTCTGGCAAATTTTCGAAGAAATGGCCGAGGGAGAGGCCGCCCTCTCTTCATCCAGGGCTTATCAGAAGCAACCCCAGATCCTTCAAAAGCAAGTGCACATGGCAGCATCTAAGGAATCAGAGAGAGATGAAAGCTCCAACCTCAGCATCATCGGGGGGCATCTCTCTAAAGTTGACATTATCAAGAAGCGATCAAAAGATCTCGAAAAACTCGCCTTAATAGAGAAGAGGACCCAGAGTTTGGACAAACTGGATCACATCACCAAGCAGCTAGAACTGCTGGTAGGTACCATCAATTCTGTTCAGTCGGCAGCACCGCTCGAAGCTCCAGCTGAGAGAAAAGACGAGCAACCACCGCTACACCAGCCTCAGCCAAGCCAGCAACCACCGACAATTCAGCACGTGTACTACGTGCAGGCACCTGATCAGAGCCAGCCGCAACAGCAGATGGTTGTGTACCAACCAGAGTTTATCTCAGACACCGATTCAGTGTTCCCGCCACCACCCCTGGTCCAGGAAGTTAATGGGGTTTGGACTAATGATGCACAGCCGACCCGTCCTCAGGGACAACTCCAGGGTCAGCCATTTGCCAACCGGCAGTACCACCAACCTCAGGGTGGTCGTTTTGGGCACCCCTCTCAGCAACACCAGCAGCCTCCTCAGTTCGCACACCAATGGAGGCAGAACTTTCCGTATCAGCAGCAGCCACAGTATCGCCATCCACAGCCGTATCACCAATACGCGGCTGCTCAGCCTCAATCATACCAGCAGTATCCCTCTCCGTCCTACCAACAACTTCAACTTCCTGCTCCACCACAGCAACACCATCAGCAGCCTCCCCATCCATCTAACCAACAGCAGCGTGGTATGCACGCTGCATCTTCTGATGTGCCCCCAGCTAATCCCACCATGGAGTGTCTAGCCCAGCTTGTCCAAGGGCTAGCGGATATGACCAAGCGGCTTGATGACCTGACCGCCACTCGCACTACCATTCCGGCGCAGGTCGAAGCCAACCCCAACAATTTCAAGAAGAAGGAGCAGGTAGAATGTGATGTCCAGTCCGCGTGTGATAATGATATTACTGCTTTTTCTAATGCTGTTACTCTCAGGAGCGGTAGGGCCTTGCCTCCGCCTGCTACCAGATATGGGGTGAATAAAAAAACAGGTGGATCGTCATCTTCCGCATCAGCCGTGCCAGCTCCAGGGGCGGGTGAGGAGGAAGAGGAAGGAGAAGCCAGTCCAGCCGTCGTGCATTGCCAGAAGCAATTCCAGCCAAAAATACAAAAAAATCCGCAAAAACAAAAACACCAAAAAGAAGCCTGTAGCAGAAGTGAAGCCGCGCCAGCCTTGGAGGAGCCGCCAGCAGCAGCCGATCCTGTGCCAGCCGATGGAGCCAATGTTACCCTTTTTGATCGCCCAGCAGCACCAACAGAGTTAAATCCAGCTTGTACGCCTTTTTGTAGTCCGGATGTACAACATTCTGTGGGCGATAATCTTGATGTAAATAAGAACTCTAATTTCCCTGCCAGTAATGTGAATATTCCTTTTCCTCATGCAATACAAAAATCCAAAAAAATGGCAAAAAGAAAAACTGCATTGTCTGATCCTGGTGTTGTAGATATTTTGGATAAATTGACTGTTGAGATTCCCTTGTTAAAGGCCGTGGAATACATGCCAGCTGTGAAGAAAGGATTGAAAGAGGCATGTACTAACAGGCGTCACCCAGCGCAAGACAACAGACGCCGAGAGGTAGAAAAACACGTTCTGTCCATGGCCACAGTTGCAGCTATCACCAACCTCCCCCAGAAAAAGAAAGACTCAGGTGCACCTCTGATCAGTTGTGTGATCTTCGATCAGGTCTTCGAGCGTACTCTTCTTGACAGTGGTTCTTCCATCAACCTTCTACCCTCGTCCATAATGCAAGAATTCGGGCTGGGACCGCTCAAGCAGACACGAATGATCCTTCAGTTCGCTGACCGATCCGTTAAGCGGCCCCGCGGTTTGTTGGAAGATGTGATAGTTACCGTGCAGGAGATGAAATTCCCAGCTGACTTTGTAGTCCTTGATATGGACTCTCCTGCACCACTGCTCCAGACTCCTATCATCCTCGGCAGACCATTTCTCCGTACTTCAGGCGCCGTGGTTGACTACGGGTCTGGAAAGATCACCTTCAGCTCGAAGACCCAGCGAATCACCATCAACATGAACAAGGAGCAGAACGCCACAATTGATGAGAGTCAAGCAGCATCAGAAGCAGACTGTGAGTTTATTGCAGAGATCAGAGATTCAGAGTTATCATTGGACGATCCATGGACCCAAGAAACCCTCACTCTTGAGGAGGACTTGGAAAGCACGGTCAGCATAGGCTCCGATGATTTGTGGGAGACAGATTCTCAGATGCAGGCGCATCTTCTTGAGCATTCACTCCAGACTGAACATAATCAGCTCACCGCAGAACCGTTCGGTACATCACTGGGATCTCAACAGGATGTTGAGGATGGTAACAGTCTCAAAATACATTCCACCACCAGCATGGTATCAGAAGTGACCGGTAAAGGGGACAGACCGAAACCAGAACTCAAGCCACTTCCTGCAGGCCTGAAGTATGCTTTCCTTACGGGTGAAGAACACATGTATCCAGTCATCATCAGCAGCAGGCTGAATCTGGATCAAGAATCTCGACTTCTCGAGATTTTAGAAAAGAACCGCAAGGCACTTGGTTGGAGCGTATCAGACCTCCGAGGGATAAATCCAGCTCTGTGCTCACACCATATCTATCTAGAAGACGATGCCAAGCCGTCCCGCGAATTTCAGAGAAGGCTAAACCCTAACCTTCGGGACGTGGTAATGAAAGAAATCACAAAGTGGTGTGATGCAGGCTTCATTTATCCCATCTCCGATTCAAAGTGGGTAAGCCCCCTGCATGTAGTTCCCAAGAAATCCGGGCTTACTGTAATCACAAATGAAAAAGGAGAGGAGATTTCAACTCGGGTACCGACATCCTGGCGGGTGTGTGTTGACTACCGCCGCCTTAATGCAGCAACCAAGAAGGACCACTTCCCCTTGCCATTTATTGATCAAGTCTTGGAGAGATTAGCAGGCAAGGAGTTCTTCTGCTTCCTGGACGGGTACTCCGGGTACAACCAAGTGGCGATCGCCCCTGAGGATCAAGAGAAGACTACCTTCACTTGCCCGTTCGGCACCTACGCCTTCAAGAGGATGCCCTTTGGATTATGCAATGCACCCGCAACCTTCCAAAGATGCATGCTAGCAGTCTTCGCCGAAATGGTAGGCAGTTTTCTCGAGGTGTTCATGGATGATTTCTCCGTCTATGGTGACAGTTTCGATTCTTGCCTCGAGCACCTAGACAGAGTGCTTCAGAAATGCCGGGAAGTCAATTTAGTGCTCTCATGGGAAAAGAGCCACTTTATGGTCACAGAGGGTATTGTGTTGGGCCATGTCGTTTCCAAACGTGGCATGGAAGTCGACCCAGCCAAGGTGGATGTCATTTCAAACCTTCAGCCACCTCAGTCAGTTAAAAATGTGAGGTCATTCTTGGGGCATGTGGGATTCTACAGACGATTTATCAAGGACTTCAGCCGCATTGCCCGACCTCTGACAGAACTTTTGTGCAAGGAGACAGAGTTTATTGTTGATCAGCCAGTTCTCCTTGCCTTCAATCAATTGAAGGAGCTTATCACTCAAGCTCCAATCTTGCAGCCTCCAGACTGGACTCTTCCCTTTGAAATAATGACCGATGCGTCAGATTTTGCTGTCGGAGCTGTTCTAGGGCAGAGGAAAGATAAGGCGCCCTATGCCATTCACTATGCCAGCAGAACATTAGATGAAGCTCAAAGAAATTATACAGTAACAGAGAAAGAACTGCTGGCTGTGGTTTTCGCCTTAGAGAAGTTCAGATCCTATTTGTTGGGGTTAAAGGTCACAATTTTCACAGACCACTCTGCTATTCGGTACCTACAGCAGAAGAAGGATGCCAAGCCCAGACTGATTCGTTGGATCCTTCTCCTCCAGGAATTCGATCTGGAAATTAAGGACAAACCTGGAGTTCAGAACGTGGTAGCAGATCACCTCTCCAGAATAGAACAGCATGACTCTCCTTTGAGCAACGCCCCTATCACAGAGACCTTCCCTGACGAAGCTATCTTAGCCGTGGATGCTCTCCCTTGTTATGCTGACATTGTAAATTACCTCGCCTCTGGGGTAATACCTTCGGATTGGACGAAGAATCAGAAGAACAAATTCCTGTCGACCATCCGCTTTTACCAGTGGGAAGATCCCCTTCTATTCAGGGAAGGAGCAGATTGTATTTGGCGCAGGTGCATTCCTCAGACGGAGCAATCTAGTGTCCTCGAGCATTGTCATTCTCTCGAATCTGGTGGGCACCATTCTGGAGATCGTACGGCAGCGAAAGTATTGCAGTGTGGCCTCTGGTGGCCCACTTTATTTAAGGATGCCGCAGAATTTGCTAAAAGATGTCTTGATTGTCAGCGACTGAAAGGAACACTCACTGCCAAAGACTCAATGCCTCTGAAAATCATTCAGATAGCAGATGTTTTCGATGCATGGGGCATTGACTTCATGGGACCTTTCCCTAACAGCCAAGGTTTTGAGCACATCCTTCTTGCCGTAGATTACGTGAGTCGTTGGGTTGAAGCTATCCCCGCCCGAGCCGCCGACAGCAAAACAGTTTGCCAGTTTCTGAAGAAGAACATCATTTCGCGGTTTGGGATACCGAAGATTCTCATATCCGACGGGGGTAGTCATTTCATCAACAAAGAGGTCAAGAAGTTAACGAAGGAGTACGGCATCGATCATCGTGTCGCATCTCCTTATCATCCGCAGACCAATGGCATGGCGGAGTTATCCAATAGAGAAATCAAGACCATATTGCAGAAACTTGTTAGGCCAAACAGAAAAGACTGGTCTCAACTCCTGGACTCAGCTCTTTGGGCTTACCGTACGGCCTACAAGTCTCCCTTGGGCATGTCGCCCTACCGTCTTGTATATGGAAAACCATGCCATCTGCCCGTGGAATTAATTCACAAATCCCTTTGGGCAATTAGTAATTGTAATTTGGACTCACGAAAAGGTGGTCAGAAGAGAAAGGACGATCTGAACAGGCTCTTGGAATTCCGAGACTGCGCATACGATAACACCTTGATGTACAAGGAGAAGGTGAAACGCTGGCATGACCGGCACATCAGACGAAAGACCTTCGATGTTGGGCAGAAAGTGTGGTTGTTTGATGCAAAGTTGCGGATATTCCCAGGTAAATTAAAAAGTAAGTGGACAGGGCCATTTCGAGTATGTGAAGTGCGTGACAGCGGAAGCATTGTTATATCAGAATTGTCCCCTGACGCACAGCCCTTCGTCGTCAACGGCCAACTACTGAAGCCTTACTTGGAACCAGATTCGTTCTTGGCCGTTGTTGACTCTATTCAGTTAGTGCACCCCGAGGATATCTCTACACCTCTTGCAGCACCAAAAGATTCAGACAATGTACTCCAACCATTATTGCTCTGATTTTCTTCTTTTCTTCTTTTCTTCTTTTCCTTATCTATTTTCTTCTTCTATCTAAAAGGTGCCGCCTTTGTAGACAGTTTTCTCTACTTAGGACGTACTTGGTCCTAAGTATAGGGGGATGTGCACCTAGGGTTTCTCATTTCTGTTCGATCCTCTCCATTGTCTCCTCTTCTTGTCTATACTTAGGAGTATCTTACCCTAAGTATAGGGGGAGACAATCTGAGTACGATCAGTGTATTCTCACCCTTGACCCTCCCCGCTTTTTGTACACCTGCTATACTTCGGATTATTTGATCCTTAGTATAGGGGGGACGGTCAACTTCTAATTCATTCATTTCATTCGTATTTATTCTTTAGATCTGCCTATACGCAGTACGAGTTATGTATTTGCTTTTCCTTCCGATCTATGAGGACATAGCTCAAGCTAAGTATAGGGGGGTCGTATATACTGTGTATATACTAAAAGCCATAACTCATACTGAAAAATAAAATATCACTACAACAACAAAATAAAATGTAAAAAGTAGCTTTATAATAATGAAAGATGATTGTGAGTTCCTCAGACTCATTGTAATTATACTGACTAGTAAGCCAGAAAAGTGTTCTACGAAACTTTCTCCTTTGAAAAATCTTGTGAAATTTGTTTGAAAATAGCGTGAACAAGTATTCAACGATTGAAAAAATTAGTTTGTATGTAAAACCTATTTTCTTTGAGTGAAAGCAAAATGTGTGAAAATTAGTGTGCAAATGATTGTGAAAAGTTGATTGTCAAAGGTGTTTTGAAAAATCTATCTATGTTGTGTAAAACATTTGTAAAAGGATTTTCAAATGCGTGTACATATTGCAAAATTATTTTGGACTAGAATTTTCAAAAACCCTTGTGAAAATGATTCTCGAAGTGAGTCTGAGGAATCCACACAAAAATCTTTCATTTGTAAATAAGGAATAAGCCAAATAAAGTTTATAAGAACAGAACCATACTATACGTCAAAGACAATTTTTCTTCTTTTGTACCTACTGATTAATAAATCAGATACCTATACAGTATGATTTGAAAAATAGTGTGACCAGTTTTGGAAAATTTGATGTGAAATGATTTCAAATGCGTGAAACTGTGTTGATTGCAAAATTTTTTCTTTGTGTGAAAGAAAGGATTTCAAAAACCTATGTGCAAATGTTTTGAAAAATGCTTGTCAAAATTATTGTGAAAATTGTATATATCTACATATAGTGTGAAAAATCTTTGCAAAAATAGTTTTCAAATGTGTGTAAAGGATTGCAAAAATTATCGTGTACTATAGTTTGCAAAATTATTTTCAAAAAGCTAATAAGAACACCATTGCAGATAATAGTAAATCAGAAACAAGATACATACAATTCTTTCTATACATACCCAAATAAACTCTTTCATTCATATCTGTAAAGTCGCTAAAAATTTTTCTAAATTTTGAAAACAAAGCAGCACGCCTGTGTAAATAAATGTACAGACTCTTTAAACATTTTCAGTTCGTACTTCCTGTGCAGAGATTCTTTTTGTAAAAACATTCTTTGATCCTTCCAATTTTTTGTGAAAAATTGCATCATTCATTGCACATAGCATAAGCATACCATTCATATTCTTTTTGAGTGAAGCTTGATGATTGAATCAGTCTAAGAAAATCTCAAATTGGAGCTCGGTTAGACCTTACCGCACCTAATTGCACTGGAACCTTATGGGAACTAGGTTTAAGGTACTTCAGGTCTATTCAGACTTAATTCTTTGAGAAACCAGGGCTGGGTTCAAGTCACCTTAGTGGACTAACTAGAACTTTTCGAGACACACGTATGACTCTTGCCGACCGTGATCTAACTTGGACACCTGCACCTTTCACTTGGCTCAACCCAGTTGGAGTGGTGAGGGGGTTGGATTTGCCAGTCTGAGACGCACACGGGTGGAAACACTCGTCCTCGTCTAGGGAGGGAAGTGCGCCCCAACCAGATTCAATAGCAATGAGGTCTAAAGACAGGAGATTGTGGGTTGCGATAAAGCTTCAAAAGAGGGATAGTCTACCGGCTCAAGGGGAAAAACTCCTTATGTAAATGCTGCTGTGAATAGTATGTTGAAAAAAAAATGTGTGATGATCAGGCCTGTAAAAAAAAAATAAAAAAAAAATAAAATAAAAATAAAATGCCTGCAAAGTATGTACAAAGTCAATAAGCAAGCTTGAGCTCCAAAGACAAACATGTAAGCCTGCAGCTGGATGACTTGACTACACTGGTCTTGCATCCCAGGATAGGTAGCTACACTGGCTACCGTCCATTCTTCTCTTCACCCCCTCCTCTTGAGCTGGTTGCCACTTGAACTTAGAAGGGAATACCCTGCTCCTCGAGGAAAGAGCTGTTGGATAGGGGAATCATTGGGTTGTCATTCTGGAGAAGTCAGTTCCTTTATCATTTCAGTTGGGGAGAGCCATTAACACTTACACCGTACAAGTCAGCTTCATAGTTATAAGAGTTTGCGTATGATGTCGACTAGTTTTGACCCGGCTATTGAGGTGGGTTGAACCGAGTTCTGTGATTACCGAAGGCTGTTGTACTTTAGAACTGGTTCCCTACTAGGTTCCACACACCTTCACACCCAAGGTCTAACAGGAGCTCCAAATTCAGATTTTGTAAGGACATGCATGGCACTGAAAGCACCCCAATTCACTCTATCTTTCTTGCATTTTCCTTTTTCTTTTCTTTATTCATTTTGCGCTTATTGCATAAGTGTTTGCTAGGGACTAGCAAAGGCAAGTATAGGGGGGTGATGAATCTCCATTTCATCACCTTTATTCTATCATTTTGGCCTCAAAAACCCCAGCAAATGCATGTAAACAACATTAATTTGTACATAATAGCATTCATTATTCATTGTATTAATTGTACATTAATTAAAGTTTTTAATGCCAAAATTATAGAATAAAGAGAGAAAAGAAAAAGGAATAAAATATTGTAAATATTTTATGACCCTAACCCCGAGACCAAGGCCAGCATGGTATTGGTCGACAAGGAATAAAGTAGGGGGAGATAAGGGCTGATATACAATAAATACCTCATTCATCCCTTTATGCATTTTTGACACCTATTTTATGCATAATTATTTATTCATCAAATAAAGAAACTTTGTTCATAAAAGTTGTAGATAATAATGTAAATAAAAATACAAAATTGAGTTGGTGTAAAAATAATACCCAGTGAACATTTTATACATATAATAAAAAGCCAAAATCTCAACTTCACAGACCCACATCTTGCAAATAAAAACTCCAAATCACCCAAACTCACCTTTAATTATATATAGCATTTCATAAACTATTTTATAAAATTGGTTTCATAATTTTTGGAGTCCATCTGTAGAAGTTAGGTTTTTGGCCCTTCTTGTACACAATACATGATTAAAATATTCATTTTATTTAATATTCATTATTTTTATAAATTCATATTTTTAGAATTTTGTAAATAATGTATATAATTCATGTACATATTGACATTAGAATAAAACCAAAACTAATTTGGAAAATAAAATAAAACTATTTAATATATATAGGCAAGATACCTATATGGAGTATGCACACAAATAAAAGGGGAAAACATTCTTTAATTATTCAAATCTCTTATATTTTTGTAATAATGTATATAGTATATGTGTCCTATTAAAAATACAAATCCTTAATAAAAACACATAAAATTAATTAAATAAATATAATGTGTACAATATATAGGTAAAGTACCTATATATATACTTACAAATACATAGACCTATTTATTTAAAAATACAAATAAGTTTAAAAAAATCAAACAAAAATATCTTTATACTCACAAAAATAAGTCATAAATTTATAAAATAAGCCAAGAAAATAATAAAAGAAAATAAATAAATTAAAAATAAAATATCTAAAAATACATGTAAATACATACATATACACATTACTAAAATAAAACTCTAATAAAACACCTCGAAAAATTCAATAAAAATCGGGAATAAATACTACATGAAATAATACACATTTTTTATTTTATAAGCAAAAATTAATAAAATCATTTCGGATGTCAAATAAATCAATCTTCTTTCAGACTTGCTATTTTGTCCCGTAGCGGCTTACGTGGCCCAATGAGACGCCGGCCAACGTTGACCCCCTGGTCAACTGTCCCATCCCACGCCTGGCAGCTCTGAACAGTCCACTCCCCCGATTTCCTCCCTTTTTCCCGGGCACACCATCCATCAATCGACAACGCTTCCTTCACAAGATTTGTTCCCTAATCTTCCATGATGCCCGCCGGAATCACAGATCAACCAAATACTTTCTAGATCATGAAATAATCGCCGGTCAATAAGGCTACTCGCCAATGTTTATAAATAAAAAGCTCCGCTTCCTTCCTCGAATTTGGCCACTCTCATTCCAACCTAAAGCCTAGATCTTGTGCCTGGATCGTTCCTCGTGACAGGGGGAGTCGCCCAGCATCGAGACTCGGCCGGAGGGAGGAGAATTTTGACGCGGCGGAGCTCCGGCGTCCGCCCTGCTCCCTGGAGGCCCCCAGGTATAAGAGCTGTCCTTTTAATGCATTCTTAGGTAGTTTTTAATGTTAGCATTTCATTTCAGTAGTTAGTTTAGTTGTTAGTTGATCACATTAGCGTAAAAAGCAAAAATCGAAGTTCGCCGGAGCTCCGCTCCGGCGACTTCTTCATCGTGAACCTCACTGTATCCGACCACCTCGATCATCCCATCTCGTTCCTCGTCGTCTTCTCCATCTTTCGCACCCATCAGATCAACCCAGGACCCTAGGTCTTGGTGAATCAGGGTTCCAACTCCGCCGCTCGCCGGAGCCCTTCCGCCCACCTCCATCTTGCACCGCAGCCTCATAACCCCGGGTCGAGGAGATAGCTCTCTCGCCCGCGGTTCTTCCTGTGCAGGTACCACGAGGAATCGAGCCCTTCTGGGCTTGCTTTGACCAGGAAGAGGTTCCTGGGGGCCACCTTCTTCTCCGACCTCGCTCCACCGACTCAGGCCCCCAGGAGCCATGAGATCACTGTCAGACGAAGCGGAGGCCTCCCGGCTACGATCAGGACGCTTCAGATGCGCAGGAGGTGCCCGGAGAAGCTCGAGCGACCCGATCGAAACTCGCCGAGGGCGAGTTCATTCCCAGTTCTTCCTGGTGCCCTCTGCACCGTTGGATCGAGCGGGGCGGCCCAGATTGCATGCCAGCCGTCCGATGAAGAAGCACACCCACCGTCAGATCAGCCGGGATGTTCTAATCCCAGCCCTTCATCGCCGAAACGAAGTCCGCCGTCCGATGATCGCCACGTGTATAAGTGGCGCTTCCAGCGCCGCAGGATGCAAGGCCTTATTTAAGGGGTAAATTTCATATCTCGCCCCTTACTTTTTGTATTTAGGGTTTGCTCCCAAAAATAAAAGTTTCAGTTGTAAATAAGTTGTAAAAATTGCAGTGGACCACCTTGATGTTTCTATATTTACATTTTAGTCCCTCCGCGCCCCACGTGCAGCAACCACGTGAGGCGCGTGAAAATTGCATCTAAATCCTGCCGGGTTCTTGTATTTATGAAATGGTCCTGAAAATAAAAGTTAAAGTGTATTTTTATTGTAATTTTTGCATGTATGCCCCTGCCAACTATTTTATTTGCAAAAATACCCCTGCCAGGCCATTTAATTTTTGAAGGCTTTGTCTATTTATTTCATGCTTCATATTTAATCGAAAAATCTTGCAAAAATAGACTTAAGCCCCTGTTTGGTCATGCTTGAACGCCATATTTTTAGTTTTGCATTTTGTTGCATTTTTGCATTTATTAAAAATCACAAACTTGTCTTTCAGTCCCTGTCTAACTCATAAAACCCCAAAAAAATATGAAAATGCCTTGAAAAATTCCAAAAAAAAATTATATGCAGTGTATTTTGTCCTATATTAGTGTCAGACCAAAAATCCCTAAAAAACTCAAAAAGAAAACCTTAAAAATTCAAAAATGCCCAAAAACTTCAAAAAAATATAAAAAATCAAAGAAAAATATGAACTCAGGCCCTACTTATGCTATATTTTATTATTGTTAGTAGAAAATTAAAGGGGAACATTTTTGAGGCTGTTAGATATTTTTAATCTCTATTTTTGTGACGGCCAGTACCCAGTCCCCTGTTTGCTTTGATTTAGCTATTTTTAAAATGCCAAAAATACTTGCAGAAATACCCAAAAATTATAAAAACCGTAAAAAACCATGAAAATCCCAAAAAGATCTTTGTCCTGAATTTTTGACTATTTTCTATTATTTTTGTGAATATTATAACACACCTTTTATGTATATATATATCTATATCTATATATCCAAAATATATATATATATATATATTATATATATCTAGTAATATGTATTCTCTTTTAATCTTAATGTGATATATAAAAATATATATATATATATATATACATATATATAATACTATATTTAGACACACCTATATATATATACATATATTACATGTATTATAAGCTCTATGCTTAACCTCTATATATATCTAATAAATTTGGATTATATAAGTATATATAGATATATACATAATACTTAATTATTATATTTTAATAACAATAAAAAAAAAACCCACACAAGAATGACTGGGATTGACACATAGGCTATTGCATTTTGTATTGCTCTCTGTGGTTCGACCTCTACATATTTGCCATTGTACATTTTATGGTAGAGTAAAATAAAGATTAATTCACATTTGTTTTGAGCTTGATTGTTGTATTCTTTGGATTGTGGGTTAATTGCTGATTGGCAGCGGTCTTCCATGAGTGGTCGCCTCGGCGACAACACTTCTCTTTTTTTATGGTGGCCCGTGTGGGAGATCGGCCTGTAACCAGTTTATCACCTACTTTGTGGGATCTCCACTCATATAGGTTGGGTTGCTGTTGTAGAGAAACTCCCAGTGGGTCTCAATCTCATCCCAAGCCTAGACTTTAGAACTAAAGATTTGTCAAGTCCCTTAGTCAACGGATCTGTCGTGTTTCCTTTTGATCCAATAAAATCAACAGCCAACAGTCCTCGAGACACCAAATCTCTTAACGTCTTAAGTCTGATTTGTATGTACTCCTTGTTTTCTGATTAAACTTTGAACTCTTAATATTGGCGACTGTGGTCATCTTATCACAATGTACTGAGATCGTAGGAACTAGCTGATCTACCATGGGAATTTCAAAAAGGAGTTCCCTTAACTATTCAGCCTCAATTCTAGTGGTGTCTAAAGCACGCAGCTCAGCCTCAAAGGTAGACCGAACTAGATTAGTATGCTTTACATACCTTCAGGAGACTGCACCACTTCCAAGGGTAAAGACAAATCCAATAACACCATTACTCCCAGACTCCTCTATTTTCTCTATTCAGATTGCATCACTATGTCCTTTTAGAATATATGGATGTCTACCATAATACAAACTAAGGGAAATAGTTCCCTTCAAGTACTTCAGTATTCGATCCAGAGCCTCCAATGAGTACGGTCATGACAGCTGGTATATCTACTTAGCTTTACAACCTAGAATGGAATACCAAGTCTCATGCAATTTGCAAGATACAAGCTTCCTATGACTTGTGAATACCTTAGCTGAGCTATAGGTACTCCCTCTTGTTTTTAAACAGTGTTTTGGATGAATCAAAAGGAGTGCTTACAACTTTGCAATCTTGATATCCAAATTTCTCAAGTACTTTCTCAACATAGTAAGATTGAGAAACTACAATCCCATCAACCGACCTTGTTAGATTGAGACCCAAGATCGCATCAGCAACACCCATGTCCTCCATTTCAAACTTGCTACTTAAGAATGCTTTAATCTCATTAATAATCATCGCATGTGATCCAAATAATAGTATGTCATCAACGTACAAGTGATGAATCTTAGATTTATCATGCTAAAATTCAATTATTAATCTCCTTGCTTAAACATTTAAATAAAAATCACAACTAATTCATTAGTATTAACTTGAATATAAACTGTGTATAATCAGACTATATTTGCTAACCTATTTTTATTGTATTTAATTACTAACGTTTTCTTTGATTTTATATTTTATTAAAAACCTCTAAAAAATAGAATAAATATTGTATATATTTAATTGGCTTTTAAAGGAAATTAAAAATACAAAAAAATCTCAAAACCAAAAAACAATAATTTTAACCCATTAAAAATGCTCCCAAAAATTCATCTTTGTATAAATGACCTCTTTTGACTTTTTATTCAACATGAAACTTGTAGATCTCATCGAGATCTACAACTTTCATGTTTTGACTTTTTCCTAATTCAATCTCTATTTATTCTTTTTTTATTTTTTCTTTATTTTTGTATTTATTAAATTTTCTTGTGCAGCCACGTGGCGCCTCTGAGACGCCCACGTGGCCGCACTTCCCTTCGCCACACGACCCCTCTCTTGGCTGTTAGATCATCCATCCCCACCTCCATCCTGATCGTTCCTCCGCGCCTTGCCCCCAGCCATTCGATCTGATCTTAAGATCATATCCTCACCGCTCCTATCCGCCTTGATCTCAGTGGTTGGATGGTTGTACCATCCAACGGCTCTGCAATCTCCACGTCACCAATAAACCCCCTACCCTTAGATCGCTCCACTCCCCCATCTGATCCATCCATTCCTACTCTACCATCCATCACTAGATCATATCTAATGATCCGATCTCAGCCCTTCGTCCACGCCCCTACCTAGACTGTTGGATCACAAGATCCAACGGCTATTACCCATCGTCTACCTCCCAATATCCCCCACTCCAGGCATTACACCTGGCGGAACCCTCGTCCCCTTTCCATTTTTACCACTACTCCGATCACCCCCTCTTCGATTCAAGACTACCTCTATGTCGCCCCCAGATCCACCTTCTTCGCTCATCCATCAATACCCTCAACGCCCTCCTTCAAGACTCACCACAGCCGTTGAAACCTCGCTGTGTAACCGTTCTCCTCTGCCTATAAATCCCTCTGCTCTGCCACTTTCTCACTTTGTCCACCATTCCTCATCTAATACCCTAGCCCCTCTCCGCCTCCCTATGATAGATGCAGGTCGGATGAGGGGCCACAATGGTGCCTTAGGCCGGTGTTGACCCATGGTCAACTTGACCATGTTGCGGCGGCCCCTAGCCCCGTTGAGCACCTCGCAGCGGTTGCGAGAGTCGTGTGACGACTCGGGCTTCCTTTGAAGCCCAATCCAAGCCAACCTCCTCTGTCGGTGAACCCCTCCGATTTCCAGGTAATTATCCGTCACTCTTCTCCAATTTACTTCACCACTCACAACCAACTTCACCGCCTATCGACCATCCTCCGAGCTTCTCCACTACACCAGCATCCACACGAACACCTCCGATCACCTCCCCCTTTCTCCAGAACCTCCACCGCCCCCACTACCTTCTTCCCTGCTCTGCCGGAGAAAAAGCAATGGACCTCCGCCTCCTTCGCCTTATTAGGACCCTACTCCACTTGCAACACATCCCCACACTGCTTCGCTTTGCTAACCCTTTTGGGAACCTCAATGATCGGAATCTCCACCCCCTCGTCGATCTTCAACGTAGTCATTGGCGATGTTTCATCGGGAGCCATCTCCAGTTACACATGCTCCTTCGCCTCTTGTCAGCAACCTTCGCCAGGCGTCCACGATCTTCTAGCGATGATCAGTGCGCACAGAGGAGCTCAGAGGAGCTTGGGCAAGCTCGCCTGAGCTCCAACTACATTGTCGCTCCTCCGATAGAGACAAAGAGCAGTTATCGTTGGATGGCACCTCGCAGCGGCCATCCAATGGCCTTGATGGATCCACATAACGCCTGCCGAGCATGTTGCCCCGAAGACCCGAGCCAAGAACTGAAGCTCCTGGGGACGCCACATGCCCCCCAAAGCTGCACCTCGATCAAGTCTGGCCCCCTGCATGCTATGCACGTGAGGGACTGCACTATTTGTAGGAACTACCCAGGTTTTCTAAATTGCATCCAGGGACCAGGCGTGTGTGCTTTACGTGTGCGCATGGATAATTTATAATAAAGATCCGTCGGTTTTATAAAATTACAAAAAGGTCCCGCACTTCAAGAAAATTTGCACAAGGACCCCTCCGATTTTTGGTTATTGCAAATATGTCCTTCCAGGGACCTATTTGAAATTATTTATCCTTTATTTTTATGCATTTTATTACAATTATGCCCCTTGCACTTTTTACTTCATATCTTGAGCATCTGATCTTTGTTTTTATTGATTTTAGTGTTGTTTTGAAATTATTTCATCATCTACCTACTGGCATGTTAAACTTTGTGATTTGACACTGAATTATTTTATGTTATATTCTACGATCTATAGTGTCTCTTGACCTTTCATATCAATGCCAGTAATCATCCTTATTGCTCAATTTGACTCTGAGATTGATACTCATCGTCTCGCTCATTGATGTGATTATTTTAAGGAATATTTGTATAGTAACTTCTTCTTGATCATTTATTGCATATTATCCATCATGCATCTCAAATTTAATTGCATCTAAAAATCCAATAAAATTTGTATGCATTATTCCTTGCATTATCTGCATTTTCTTGTGCATGTGTATGAAGACCCAAGCCTTTGGAGATAATCACTCATTAATTAATCGACAAAATTTGATAAATAGATGAAGAGGCTCGTGTCTCTGTGCTCGATCTTGGTATGCTTGCCAAGTAAAATACTCCACAAACATTCGAAGATGTGGACTTTGCTAAATCAAATCTCCTATACTACGACAATCCCCATTATTAAAGAGGCAATTTTGATGATCATCAACAAGCACAAGACAATACAGTCATCACCTTTTACCTTAGAATGCACACATTTTTCAAATTCGCGAACCGTAAAGCCGCATGACAAAATAGTTTTGTTAAATTTTTATTAAACTGCTTTGGTGTTTGTTTCAACCTGTAAAGGGATTTAAAAAGCCTGCAACTTTTCCCTCATTCTCAGGAGTCACACGCCCATCAGGTTGATCCATATAGATCTCCTCGTCAAGGTCGTCATGCAAGAAGGTGGTCTTCACATCCATCTGGTGGATAGAGAGATCATATACATATGTTAATGCTATGAGCATCCAGATTGTGGTCAACCTAGTCACAGAGGAATAAATATCAAAATAATTGATACCTTCCTTTTGCCTAAAGTCCTTAGCAACTAATCTGACTTTATACTTTTCAATTGATCTGTCAGATCTAAGCTTCCTCTTAACACCCATTTGCACTCAATAGTAGAGTACCCTTTGGGTAAATCAACCAGTTCCCAAGTTCTATAAGCCATAATGGAATCCATCTCAGATGTGATGGCTTTCTTCCATTGTTTTGCTTCAGATGAATCCATGACTTCCTTATAACTTGGTAGATCACCCTCGATCTAGTAGACAATAAAGTCATTACCCAGATCCTTAGCTATCCGTAGATGTTTACTCCTCCTTGGCCCAATCTCTTCTGAAAAGCCATTGGGTTCAGGTTGAGTTTCAACCCTGCACATTTGTGATCCTTTCCACTTGATCTGAATAGATCCTGATGTGGAGGCAATATCAATGGTCAGATTTTGAGGAATCCCATCTCATAGGGAAGATATCCTCGAAGAAGGTGGCATCACAGAGTTCAATAATAGTGTTGATATCTAGCATAACTATTTTCTAAGTAACCTAAGAAGATTGCATCAATGATTTTAGGACCTAACTTCTTTCTCTTGTATTCTGGGACTAACACGTCAGCAAGACAACCCCATACTTTGAGATATCTTAAGATCGGTTTTCTATTTCTCAAAAATTCAAAAGGACACTTTTCCATATGTCTTGGAGGGACCCTATTCCTAATATGACAAGTCGTATTCAAGGCCTCTCCCCACATATTGGTTGGAAGACCAGAACTATATAGGAGAACATTGATCGTGTCAATTGAGGTTCTTTTTTTCCGTTCTGCTATCCCATTTGATTGTGGTGAATATGTGGCAGTAACTTTATGAACTATGCCAAATAGCTTGCATTGTTCATCAAACAAGTTAGAAGTATATTCACCCCATCTATCTGACCTAAAGCGTTTAAGCACTTTTCTTATCTTTGTCTCAGCCTCATTCTTAAATATAAGAAATTTTTCTAAGCCTTCGTCCTTGATTTTCATTAGATACACATAGCAGTATCTACTGCCATTATCTATAAAGGTGATAAAGTATTTTTTATTGTCTCTGGTCAACACACCATTAAACTCAAAGATACATGTGTGCACTAGATCCAAGATATCACTATCTCTAGAGACGGACTGAAAAGACTTCCTAGGTGTCTTCGCTTGCACACAAATCTCACATTTTGAGTTCTATCAACATTATATTTAGGCATCAACTCTAAATTCATCATTCTTTTTATTGAATTTAAGTTCACGTGTCCTAATCTACCATGCAATCGATCACGAGATTATAAAATATTAACAACATGAGACATAGAATTAAAACATTCGGAATTCAAAAGATTCACTTAGTCGATGTTTACTGAATCACATCTAATTTTAAACAACAAATCAAAGTCTGTCAAATAGCCTTTTCTATAAAAAAGTATCATGTCTCAAGATAGCAACTTTATTACATTTAAAGTTTAACACAAAACTATTTCTAACTAAAATAGAGCCAGATAGAATACTTTTCTTCACGTCGGAAACATACAGCACCCTGTGCAAAGTCCAGACACGTCCAGAGGAGAACCTCAAGTTGAATTGTCCTGACCCTAGTACCCTGCTCGCAGAATCGTTCCCCATCTTCACTGTCCACCACTGTAGGTCTAATAAGAAGAAAATAAGGTTATGTTAGAACAAATATGTACATTGGCTCCCGTATCCACAAGCCACTCATTTGGATCGTGGATATGGTATAGTTCAAGTTTTACATAGACATACCCCTCGCTAGCCCCAAGTCCCGCAGTGATCATATTCACTCGTGGACTCCCATCTGCAGTCTTAGGTTGAGCCTTTAAGGACGGACAATCCTTCTTCCAATGACCAACATGATTACAATTCCAGCAGGGTTTATTTTTTATATTTTTTATGGATCTTGTCCTTTGGTTTCATTTTATTATTGTTATTGTCATTTCTCTTTTTATCTTTGTCCTTCGAAGTCATGAAATTTACCTTAGACTGGACATCATCAGGAACCACATACTTTTGTTTCATGTGTTCCTTATCTATGGAGATTGCCATCATTAAGTCATCATGGAAAATTTCTCCTTTATATATTTTAGGTTCATACCGAAGTCTTCTCAAGACTTGAGAAATTTTTCTTTGATGTACATAACCTGAAATTTCTCTGGAAGTTTCATCTCGACATCTTCTAGATCATGGGGAAGGAGTAAAAACTCATGTGCCTATTCAGAAACCGACTTCCCTTCGGCCTTGGAAAACATTAAGAACTTGAAGACCAGGTATTTTTCAATATTGAGATCCTCAGTGTTATACTTCTGGTCCAATTCTTCCCATAGTCCCTTCGCAGTCTACGTGAACGAACATTATACGTCAAACAACGTGTTGGACAAAGCCAACAAGATGTATCCATGATAAATACGACCATGTTCCTTTCGCGCAGATTGCGCCTTCTAGCTATCGGGTGAGGGATTTTCCTTTTCCACTGAAGGACATTCCGTTTCAAGCATTGAGGTTAACTCTATGATGTTTAATTAGATTTTCATGTGTTGTCGTCAACACTTGAAATTCTGATCATCGATTTTTTCAGACATCCCACTCATGTCAACCCTCAATTTAAACATGATTTCCGACATGATTCTAAATCTGGTTCCCATTATCCTATCCAAGATTGTTGCTAACGGGATTATTAAAGCATACATTAACCAGTAATTATCTGAACTAACACAAATCAAATTAACATAATCACATATTAGTAAATAGATATACAGTCGTAACAGATTCATAATCCGATTACAGAATGCACACAGGAACCAATAGAACAACGGATAAACCAAAATAGGGTGAGATCCGGGAAAGGCAATGCAATAAATAAATTATGACAAATAAAATAATAAATAAATTAGATAAGAGATCATCAAAACATCCATGAAATGGACTATCCTTAGAGAGGATATCGCCCCCACAATGTAGGTGCAAAGGGTACAAACTATCCACTCTCAAGATATGATGGCACATGATATGCGTCCGCACACATCAACGAGATCATCCTCGAAAGTACCTCAGAGAACTTGCAGCAGAGAAGAAGAAATGCAGGCCGTAGATGCGGTGGGGGAAAACAGAGAGCAAAAAATGGCGTGAGAGTTTTCTTATGAGTGAAGAAAACGACATCCATGGGGAGGGTATAAGAAGACCTAAGGCGCAGCTTTTCATCTTCCGAAAACGTCCTCCAACATGTGTCTCTTTGGATTCTAAAACAGTGGCTAAAAAAACTATTGGAGTCGAGTCGAATTCCCTTAGTGCAATCGAATCACAATTAATCCATAGAATTAATTATTCGCAGCAAAAGTATCGAGATTCGAATTGACTTTCCCGAGCTGGAGCTGAAGTGGAGCGCATGCGCGTGTGTGGTCCTCCATTCCATCTCTCTACTATTGCTACAAGAGCTTAGGTTATGGACTCATATATAAGTCCGTCAGATTTTTAGAATTAGTAGATGTGGTAATAAAAATCCGTTCAAAAACTCTCATTGTTTCAAAATTGGGAATTCCCACCTTTCCTCCAACACAATTAATTTCCATATTGAAATCAGTTTCTTACCTGCATAGGTTTACTTGTTTAAAATCTAATTACATTGGCAATAAAAATAACATATTGTATATTGGATTGGATTTGTTTCAATTTGAAAATAACAAGGTCAATCCAATTCCACTTAGCCTCTAGTAATATTGAAATACATCTTAGAGATTGAGTACAACATTGTTAACATCTACACTTCGGTTACTATTCGGGAATGTTTGTGTAATCCACACCAGAGTAAGCTTATGGTATAATTTAAGTTTTTAGCCAAAATTTAAATAAAGTGGTTTTCATGTTAAGTGGTGTCTACATGTCAACTGAAGTGGCATATATAGTGTGATCAGAATGTATAATTGAAGCGATCATTGAAATAAATTCTTATTGATCAGAACATCCCCATGGAACAGAAGATCGAACCGAGTTAGCATTAGCGGAAGAGAGATTATGTGCACATGGGACTAAGAAATAGCGCTATGTTTGTATGAGTAAGCAAAACGAATAAATATATGCTATTAATGACATCAGTCAAAATATGACGATCGAAGTTCATGATATTGTACTGGCTACCTTTTGTCTATAGATATAGTAGTTTTGAAGATTTGCGCTTAAGTTGAGAATGGAGGTTTTACATTATAGGGTTCAAGTTGCTCCAGAATGTGGTTCATAAGTTGAGACTGTAAGTCATCTTTTGAACAAAGAATGAGAGAAGATGGGCATAGGAAAAAAGAAACAAGATGCCTCTGCATTAAAGAACTTCAGTGGTCCGTAACAAATGAGAGATATACTAAAGAGGGATTTACTATCTCTTAACAACTTGCTTGCAATCTGGCTCCTTAGAATTTAATATTGTACTATCATCAAGGAATTTAAATATGATTATTGTTGGTGATATATTTAGATGACGTTGTATACAAAATTTTTGCTTCTTATCAGAATGTTGAGGATATAGACTGATTTATGTTTTTTAATCAAAATTATTTTTATCATAATAAAGGGAATTAAATCAAGGAGAAGCATTCCTCTTTGGAAACTCAGATAGAGACTTGGACAACCGTAAATAATCCGGTCGAGAGATTAATGCCACTTTAGCTCACTGTGGGTTGTGTGCATGATGAACGCGAAATCTACCTCTTTAATAGTAAGGAATTGTCGTAGTACAGGAGGCAGATTTTGGTCAGCAAAGACCACCCCTTCGAATATGTGGACATTATTTTACTTAACAAGTTTACCAAGGTCGAACTCAGGGACATGCGCCTCTTTAATATATTTATCAAATATTGTCAATTAATTAATGAGTGAATATTTCCAAGTCTTTAGGTCTTTATGCAGATGCACAACAAAATGTAGGAAAAATAATGCAATTAAATGATGCACGTGATTTTTACGGATTTTTAGATGCAATTATAAAATAATGCAAGCATAAATAAATACAAAGGATATATATGCAAACGATTACTACGAGCACAAATTATACATTAATATCAGAGTCAAATTGAGCGTCAAAATAAAGATCGAATATCTATTAATGGCAAGGACTTATCAAGCAAGATACACTATATAGCATCAAAATCTCACCATATTTCATTTAGTGTCAAATCAGAAAATTAATAATGTCGTTAGATAGATGATGAAAAGAGCTTCAAAACAACACTGAAATCATGCAATTTGGATCTAAGATGCTCAAGATATGAAGTAAACAATGCAAGTGCATAAATGTAATACAAATATGAGGAAATAAATAAATAATCACAAACAGGCCCTTGGAGGGATCTATTTGTAATTTGGCAAATCCGGCAGGGTCCTTTTGTAATTTCTTCATTTGCACGCATGGACTAGTTTGTAATTTTGTAAAACCTTAAGGGCCTCCCTAAAAAATACCCAGGTGCGCCCGTAAGGCACGCGCTTGGGGCCAAATTATAATATCAAAAACTTGCAGGGTACTTCGTGTAATTTACCCAGGACCTCACGTGATGGGCACGCGAGGGGCCATGCTCGAGAGGAGCAGTAGGCTCGGGCTACGTGGATGTTCTGAGGGCTTCAGCATGAGGCTGGGGATGCCTGAACTCGTAGGATCGGCGTGAGGCTCGTAAGGACCACATGGCATCATTTGGACTGTCCGATTGTAAGGATCGGACGGTGATTGTATATCGTGCTCCGCCGCATGTTACTGGAGAAGGCGGGGATCTAGCGACCATGTTCTTCCTCCATCGGCCACTATCAGTTACTTGGAAGGCACGAGCACCTTCGCGATGAGCTGGCGAAGGGGTTGGAATCACAACGAAGGCGAGGTGATGGCTGAGAAGGTGGGGCGATACAGGTTTGTCGGAGGCGGCAAAGTTGACCGGAGCAGGTGTGCGAAACCCAATCAATGAAGGTCCCTGCATGTTAGCATAGCCGAAGCGTGCTCTGGTGGATGTATGTGAGTGAAGCGAAGTGAAATGGAGTCCCATTGAGGTGGAGAGGCAAAGGACTAGTGCTCCTTCTCCGGTGAGGTGAGGAAGGAGATGGGGGCAGGGGTGATCAGGTTGTGGAGAAGGGGAGGAGATGGATGGAAGAATTAGCGAGGATGATTAGTGGCTGGCGGAGCTCAGGGCATGGTTAGGGGATGATGGACATGAGTGAAGGTGTCGGAATAATTTAGAGAAAACAAGAGAAAATTAGAGGGCGGAGTACCTTGTCGGAGAGGAGAAGTGGCGGAGGAGGCGCTCTGGGCTGGGCTTCGGAAGAAGCCCAGGGTCGTCGCTCAGACTCGGTCAGCCTTGTCAAGGAGATCAGCTGCCACCGTTGAGGTGGATCTCACATGGCTGACACCATGGATCACACTGAGGTGGGTACCTGGGTCGTCATGGCCTCGGCAACCGCCCTCTGCTATCACTGGAGGGTGGAGGAGGCTGGGCCTAAGCCCCTTGGTTGGTGGATGGAGGCATCGAGTGTCAGCGGAGATGTATTTATAGGGAAGGGTAGTCAAGAGTTACGTGGTGATGGGGAGGCTTCTGGACGACTATAGCGAGTCATGAAGGTAGGCAATGAGGGTATTGATGTATGCGCGTGAGTGAAGGATGATAGGGCTATGGAGGGCGACCGTTAGGATGAGGAGGGCTATACTGATGGTGGCGTGAAAATGAAAAGGGGATGGGGCGTTGCGATGTGCAACATACGAGGGGAGGGGGTGACTGGAGGTAGGGGATGAAGCAGTGGCCGTTGGATCATGCGATCCAACGGTCCAGATGGAGGTGCTAGCGGAGGGCTACGATATGATCTAAGGAGCGGATCGAGTGGCTTCAGATTAGGGAGAGATGAATGGTGGAGATAGGGTTAGGAGCGGGATTAGATGGCGGAAAATGAAAGGATGACGTGGAGCGAGGGGAGTCGTCGGTTAGAAGGGGAATCAGGCGGCTCAAAAGAAGGCGTGAGTGGATGGCGGTGATCAGATCTCGGGGGAGATCTGACGGCTGGAAGTGAGTGGGAGAGGAACACTGGAGATTCAGGCGGGCAGTTGGGATCAGATCCAGGGGTCCTGATCATACGATGGAGAGGAGAGGCATGATGAGCAGTGGAGATGGAGGTGAGGGAGATAGATCCAACGGCCAGGATGGTGGCGGGTGGCATGAAGAGGAGCGGGCCACATGGGCGGCCCAGAGGGCGCCACGTGGCCCAATAGAATAATTATAAAATAATAAAATAAAGAAAAATCATGAATAAATAAAAGGAGACTGAATTAAGAAATAGTCAAAACATGAAAGTTGCAGATCTTGATGAGATCTATAAGTTTCATGTTGGACAAAAAGTCAAAAGAGGTCATTTGTACAAAAGTGTATTTTGGAGGTATTTTTAGTGGGATAAAAACTTCGCTTTTGGCTTTTAAGATTTTTTGTATTTTTTACTCTTTTTAAGGTCAGAACAATTATAGACAATTAATTACTCTATTTTTTATGGCTTTTAAATAAGATGGAAAAAGAATGAGGTTAGTAAATACAATAAATATAGTGTTAATTATACACATAATCTATACAATATAATATAGGTTAAGAACAATGAATTATCAATGATTTTTATTGAATTATTTAAGCAAGGAGATTAATAATTTGATTTTAATATGATGAATACAAGATTTACCATACCTTTATACTTAAACTATGCTCGTCCTCGAGCATCTAAAGAATGAAGAAGTCGAATTAATTCCTGACGTGCATGTGAAAATTTCAAGGCTCAATTCACATAAGACCCCCAATTTAAGCGATCCTAATATTCTCGGCTCAACCATGCTTTAGTAAGAAGGAATTCAACTTCTCTAATTATGAAACTCTCTGTTTGTACATAAAATATAAGGATATGAAGATTAGTGTACTACATTCATGAGAGTCGAGTCGAGACATCATCCAAAGTTCCAGTCCATGTGACTCTTCTCTAGACCTAATCATCAATACTAGGGAATAAGTCTATTCTTGCTTCATTCAATCGTTTCATTGGTTTGTCAGACTTGAAAATGTAGATGGACGACCAGATGATGGAGGGTATAGGATTGTGTCTATTTTTCTATCCTTCACATTGGAACAAGGAGCCTCGAGTGCATTATTACTTAACATATGTAGATTTTCAGTTTGTTGATCAATGTGTCCGTCAAGATAATTTGGAGTCGTCTGCACTTGTTTTTCTGGGAGTACACTGGGGTGTATCTTTTTTTAGTATCTAAGATACCTTTGACACCCAGACTTGTATCACTATACGATGCAAAGCTCTTTTATAGTGCTAGTCCAACTCCTTGGTCCTAATAGTGTTTGGTCCAAGTGGACACTTTGAAAATGGTTAGGAGCGCTCGCCATTAGTAGAAGCTCTTTTGTAATTTGACTTTGAAGGAAAGAGCTTTTCTTTGAATATATTTCTTTCTTTCATTTTCTTTTCTTTTTGGCTAGCTCCACTGCTTTTATCAAAAGTTGACGCATACTGATCAACAATTATTTAGTTTCATCACACCCTGGCACATAGTTAAATATCAAGAGATAACATATGAACTTGTTCACACACTGGCTAGGGTTTTGCTGACACTCAGGTTTCTTGAAGCCTTCATTAACTTTATCCCATCCACGAGCATCATTAGATCGGGTCTAGACTCAAATCACCAGTCTTAGTTCCTCAAGTGATAACTCAACTCATCTCATCAATCATGCAGTTGTGATTGCATTGTGCTGATCATATTCTTTTGAAGGTAGAGATGAAGAGTGCAATATAGCACTCAAATCTTTCAAACTAGGGAAGTGTGGATTATTAAGTTTAAAATCCTAATGACTAAGGCTGGCTAACTCAGACTCTCTAGATCAAAGAAATCAAGTGTCCTCAGAATCCTTAAGCCTTGAGTGAATGTGAATGTGTCAGGAATACAACAACTCCAGAGTTAATGAATTTTTAAGTTTTTTTAATTTTTTGCAATTTTTTATGGATTTTAATTTTTCAATTTTTTGATTCCTTACGAGACAATGACTGGCCCGAGCTCATATGAATAGTTACGTCTATTTCCAACCAGTATGGGTGTAAGTATGGACCGTTAGACGGGTTTGTGTTACTTGAGGACGGAGTCATAGACAATGTCCTCTAAACCACCCACTCTTCGAAGGGAGACCGAAGTTCCCTCACTAAAGAGTAGCTACTCATTTTTAAGCCTAGTAGCAGAGTCTCTACCAACAAAATTTTTAATTTTCAAAATTTTAAGGAGTTTTTGAAAAAGGTTGATTTTATTTAAAATAAGTTATTCCCTCAATTTTTAAGAAAAAGTTCTTTACAAGAATTTTTACAAAACTCAGTTCACAGGTCAACTTAAACTAAGATTAAAAAGGGTTTCAAAAATTTTAAAATACGAGTTATGTCTAAAGTATATATACAATAATATATGGCATACCCCCTATACTTAACTTTTGCTATGTCCTCATAGCACACGTGATATTAAGCCATATCTCTGGTTAAATATAAGGTGATATAGCAGAACTGAGGAGGAAGGTCCCCCTATACTTAGGTCAAAAATGACCTAAGTATAAGAAGACTGATGGAGGGATGGATGAATGAGTCAGGTCCCCCCCATACTTAGACTGAAAATAGCCTAATTAAGGGATCTGGAAATCGGGTTGGGGGTCCAAGGCTGTTAGGGTTAGGGTATGTTTTTATACAGAAGAGTAGAGAGAGGGGGAAGGGGTGAGGATTTTTACAGATGACTATGAAGAATATGAGGGGGGAGGAGGGGGGAATGTGTGTGTGTATGTGCGCGCGTGTGTGTGTGTGAATATACAAAAGTGGTGGTGGTGGTGGGGGGGGGGGGTGGATGCATATATGAGGTGTGTGCGTGTGTGTGAAGGGAGGGGGGTTGATCATCATGCGTAAGGAGCTGACTAATATTCCTTGAATTCTTCATCTTTTCTTTTGTGGCCTTTTCAGCGGGAGCTCCCAACTCCACACCTCTATAGAGATCAAGCGTCCTCGGTCTTCATGGGCCTTGCCACAAAAGGATCATCAACAAAATTGATGCAAAAACACATGAAGAGAAGACCTGCAAATTTTAAAAATATTCACAACAAAACATATTTCAAAATTTGACAAATAATAATGGTGAGTCGTGTCCCCGACAATGGCGTCATTTGATGAATGTGAAATCTATCTCTTTAATAGTAGGAAATTGTCGTAGTATAGGAGGCATATTTCAGTCAGCAAAGACCACACCTTCGAATATGTGGACATTATTTTACTTGGCAAGTTTACCAAGATTGAACTCAAGGACACGAGCCTCTTTAATAAATTTATCAAATATTGTCGATAAATTAATGAGTGAATATTTTCAAGTCTTTAGGTCTTTATGTAGATGCACAATAAAATGCAAGAAAAATAATGCAATTATATGATGCATGTGATTTTTACGGATTTTTAGATGAAATTACATAATAATGCATGAATGATAAATGCAAAGGATATGCATGCAAACGATTACTACAAAAATGCCCTAGAAAATAAGATCACAAATTATAAATTAATATCAGAGTCAAATTGAGCGTCAAAATAGTGACCAAATATCTATTAATGGCAAGGAATTATCAAGCAAGAGACACCATATAGCATCAAAAATTCACCACTCATTTAGTGTTAAATCAGAAAATTAATAATGCCATTAGATCGATGATGAAAAGAGCTTCAAAACGATACTGAAATCGTGCAATTTGGATCTAAGATGCTCAAGATATGAAGTAAACAGTGCAATGGCATGAATGTAATAAAAATGCAAGAAAATAAATGATAAATAATCACAAACAGGTCCCCAGAGGGACCTCTTTGTAATTTGGCAAAATCGACAGGGTCCTTTTGAAATTACTCCATTTGCATGCGGGGACCAATTTGTAATTTTGTAAAACCTTAAGGGACTCCCTATAAAATACACATACACGCATGTAAGGCACACACCTGGGGACAAAATTGTAATATCAGAAACCTGCAGGGTCCTTCGTGTAATTTACCTAGCCCCTCACGTCCTGGGCACGCGAGGGGCCAGGCTCGGGAGGGGCAGCAGGCTCGGGCCACGTGGTTGTTCTGAGGGCTTCGACATGCGGCTCAGGATGCCCGAACTTGTACGATCGGCGTGAGGCTTGTAAGGACCACGTGGCATCATCTGGACCGTCTGATCATGAGGATCATACAATGACTGTATCTCGTGCTTCGTCGCATGTCGCCAGAGAAGGAGGGGATCGGGAGACCATGTTCTTCCTCCACCAGCTGCTATCAGTTGCTAAGAAGGCACGGGCACCTTCACGATGAGCTGGCGAAGGGACTGGAATCACGGCGGAGGCGAAGTGATGGCTGAGAAGGTGGGGCGATGCAGGTTTGTCGGAGGCGGCGAAGTTGATCGGAGCAGGTGTGTGAAACCCAATCAATGAAGGTCCTTGTATGTTAGCATAGTCGAAGCATGCTCTAGTGGATTTGTGTGAGTGAAGCAAAGTGAAATGGAGTCCCATGGAGGTGGAGAGGCGGATGACGGGTGCTCCTTCTCTGGTGAGGTGAAGAAGGAGACGGGGGCAGGGGTGATCAGGTTGTGGAGGAGGGGAGGAGATGGACGAAGGCATTGGCGGTGATGATTAGTGGTTGGCGGAGCTCAGGGCATAGTCAGGGGACGGTGGACATGAGTGAAAGTGTTGGAATAATTTAGAGAAAACAAGAGAAAATTATAGGGTAGAGTACCTCGTCGGAGAGGAGAAGTGGCGGAGGCGGTGGTCTGGGTAGGGCTTTGGAGCCCGGGGTCGTTGCTCAGACTCGGTCAGCCTTGTCGAAGAGCTCAGTTGCCACCGTTGAGGTGGAGCTTGTGTGGCTGATGCCATTGATCACACCGGGTTACGTGGTCGTCATAGCCTCGACAACCGCCCTCCGTTGTCACCGAAGGGCGGAGGAGGTTGGGCCTAAGCCCCTTGGTTGGTAGATGGAGGTGTCGGGGGTCAGCTGAGATGTATTTATAGTGAAGGGTAGTCGGGAGTTACGTGGTGGTGGGGAGGTTTCTGGACAGCTGTAGTGAGTCATGAAGGTAGGCGCTGAGGGTATTGATGGTTGCGCGCGAGTGAAGGATGATAGGGCTATGGAGGGCGACCGTTAGGACGAGGAGGGGTATACTGATGGAGACATGAAAATGGAAAGGGGCGGGGCGTTGCGAGCTGTAACGGATGAGGGGAGGGGTGACTGGAGGTAGGGGATGAAGTAGTGGTTGTTTGATCATGCGATCCAATGGTCTAGATGGAGGCGTTGGAGGAGGGCTACAATCTGATCGATGGAGCGGATCGTGCGGCTTTGGTTTAGGCGGATATGAACGGTGGGGATAGGGTAAGGAGCGGGATCGGATGGCGGAAGATGAAAGGATGATGTGGAGCGAGGGGAGTCGTCGTTAGAAGGAGGATTGGGCGGCTCAGAAGAAGGCGCGAGTGGATGGTTGTGATCAGATCTGAGGGGAGATCTGACGGCTGGAAGTGAGTGGGAGAGGAACGACGGAGATTCAGGCGGGCAGCCGGGATCAGATCAAGGGGTCCTGATCGTACGGTGGAGAGGAGAGGCATGATGAGCGGTGGAGATGGAGGCGAGGGAGATAGATTCAACGACCATGATGGTGGCGGGTGGCATGAAGAGGAGGGGGCCACGTAGGCGACCCAGAGGGTGCCATGTGGCCCAATAGAATAATCATAAAATAATAAAATAAAGAAAAATCATGAACAAATAAAAGACGACTGAATTAGGAAAAAGTCAAAACATGAAAGTTGTAGATTTTGATGAGATCTACAAGTTTTGTGTTGGACAAAAATTCAAAAGGGGCATTTGTACAAAAGTATATTTTGGGGGTATTTTTAATGGGATAAAAACACCGCTTTTGCCTTTTGAATTTTTTATATTTTTTATTCTTTTAAAGGTCAAGATAATTATAGACTATTAATTACTCTAATTTTTATAGGTTTTTAATTATATAGAAAATAAAGAGGTTAGTAATTAAATACAATAAATATAGTGTTAATTATACACATAATCTCTACTATAGGTTAAGAATAATGAATTATCAATGATTTTTATTGAATTGTCTAAGCAAGGAGATTAATAATTTGATTTTAATATGATGAATACGAGATTCATCAGTGTACTACCTAATGCTCCTTTTGACGTCTTAATGATTTTTTTGCTACGGCGTCGAGCGGTTGTATGCCCCCGATTACACGTCCTTATGCTTTGTGTTGCGCAATGTGTTCTTTGTGTTCTCCACTGGCGATGAGGCCTACAGGTTCTATGTGACTCCTCTTGAAAATGTGTATTACTAATAGGAGGTGTGAATGGTGATTATAAGCAACAGTAAACTACGGTCCAAGCTCATCTTTTCTTACTAACGTGACTTTTAGAAAGTTATAGGTGTTGGTGTCATGTGTAAGTAGCCAAATTCACCCGTGTGAGGAAAGACACCGAGATTATTAAATAAAAAACCATAAAAAGTACGTAATTAGTAATGATTCTAGGATCAAATGTATTAAATAAGATCGTGCCCTTCCGTTGTGAACTCTATCGATGGAATGTGGACTTGGACGATTCGTGATGATTCACAAGTTAAAAATCGAGTTGATAATCAGAACTACAATTTGCTAAGTAAAGCTAGTGGACATGTTGTGAACTTAGTTAGGATGCATTGTATCCCACCGCATACCTACGGAGACACCCCAACTCTACGGTCTTCTTTTTGCCTTAGAGTCATATTGTGAGGTCTCATCTGGATCAAGACTACAGTCTATCAACAAAGATTGGGTTATATTTCTATTGTAGTCCTATTCTTTTATAGTTTAAAATTGGTGTACAATACATATGCATATTTGGATTGGATCTATAAGTTGATTTGTTAGAAGTCACTTTGTGTGGAATGGTTGTTCTTTGTGAGGTGAATTTTCTTAGTGGATGATGGGAAAAGGGAAGTTGGTTATACTTCGTGGGTTCTCACAACTTATTCCGGTACACTTTCTATTTACTTTCTAGTTATATATATATATATATATATATATATATATGTACCGAGCACTTTGCTCATAAACTTATTTGTGTGAATTTGGCTGGTTCGCAGGAGCAACAGCCACAACGGTAGACGACCCATGATTGACTTTGTTACAGTTCTCTTTTGTGGTACAATAGGTTCATGTTCTTTTGTGTTTTTGTACATGTACTTATTTTTTGAGAGGCAAGATGATGTATCTATTCATGTTGCTATACTTCTAGATCATTATATATATTTTTTTGCGGATATGATGTTATGAATGGAATGAAAAAAATGCAATTCTTCTTCCTCTATTGTTCTCCTGCATGTTTGTCACAACTTGGTATTCCGGATGTAGAATCATATGTGGATGTGTCTTCCTGAGTATCTAGACCTTAGGGACATCAAAATAGTCTCTTTAAGGAGAAGCACTCAAGACTGCATCATATATCCTAAGCAAAGTTACAACTAAGGCAACTAATAAAACTCCATATAAACTTCGGACGATCAGGAAGCCTAGTTTAACTCATTTTCATGTTTAGGGATGTCCGGTTGAGGCAAGACCTTACAAGCCAAATGAAAAGAAACTGGATGCAAGACTAATTAGTTGTTATTTTATTGAATACTCTGAAAGATCAAGGGGGTACAAGTTTTATGATCTTGCAACTAAGCCCATTTTTGAGTTTGGTAATGCTATGTTTTCTGGGTGAGGGGAGATAAAGGTAAAGACTTTGTCTTTGAATAGTAATATGCTAACATTCCCTTAAGTGTTATTGGATTTGATAAAGATCACATTCCTATCATTCATGATGACATAAACATTCAAGACAATGCTATAAAAACAACCCAAAATGAAATTATAGAGGAACAAACATCAACACCTCATGAATCTTTACTATTAAGAAGATCTGCTGGAAAGATAAGAAGTGCAGTACCCGTGAGTATATTGTATTTTTTCCAAGAATAAGATGTATACATTGGAGTGATGGAAAATGATCCAATCACCTTTCATCAAGCCATGCAAAATATTAACTCTCTAAAATGGATAGAAGTCATGAATGAGGAAATTAAATCCATGAATGATAACAATGTATGGGATCTTGTCCCATTACATAAAGGTGTGGAACCCATTGATTGCAAATGGATATTTAAAATCAAGAGGGACTCAAAAGGTAATGTGGAAAGATACCAAGTACGTCTTATTGCAAAATAATTTATGCAAAAGCAAGGTACTGATTATAAAGAGACTTTTCTTCAATTTCTTCGAAAGACTCTTTCAAGATTATAATGACATTCATTGCACTCTTTAATTTAGAATTGCATCGAATCGATGTAAAGACAATGTTTCTCTATGGTGACACTGATGAAACAATATATATGGTGTAAACAGAAATCTTTGTGTTGGGAGATCCAAAGAATATGATTTGCAAACTCAAGAAATTCATCTATGGACTCAAATATGCTTCACAACAATGGTATTCAAATTTCACTATTTGATTATCTCTTTTAGTTTTGAGATGAATTTGGTCTATGAATGCATATACTATAAGTTTTATAGGAGTAAACATATTTTCTTGGTATTATATGTGTGTGTATGTGTGTTTGATGACATCTTGCTTACTAGTAATGATACAAACCATTTACAGGACACCAAGAAATTCTTTCAAAGAATTTTGACATGGGAGATCTTGGTGATGCTTCTTTTGTTTTGGGTATTGAGATATATCGGGATTGTTCTCAGCATATCATTGGTTTATCTCTAAAAAACTATATTGAAAAGGTTCTCAAAAGATATGACATGTGAGATTGTAGACCAGCTGATATCTCTATGGCTAAAGGAGACAAATTCATTCTCCACCAGTACCCTACGAATGATTTCGAGAAAAGAGAGATGCAACGAATTCCTTATGTATAAGTAGTTGGAAGTCTAATGTATATACAAGGTTGTACTTGACCAGATTTGGCATATATTACATGGATATAGGCAGATATTTGAATAATTCAGGACAAGACCATTGGAAAGCAGCTAAAATAGTCCTGAGATATCTACAATGAACAAAAGAATATATGCACACATATAGGAGGTCGGACCAACTTGAGATCATTGGTTATAGAGACTCCAATTTTGTTGGATGTCAAGATAGTATGAATTATACATAAGGCTAAATCTATCTACTTGATGGGGGTGCTATTTGTTGAAAGAGTGTTAAGTAGTCTCTTATATCCTCTAACACCATGGCAGTGCAATTATAGCATGCTACGAGGCAATCACAGAATTTGATTACGTAATTTTTTCACAAGACTGTGTATAATTGATAGTATTAAATAACCACTAAACTTATTTTGTGACAACAAATCAATGGTTTTATATTCCAATAACAACATGAGTTCGACAAAATCTAAGAATACAAACATCAAATTCTTGGTTATTAAAGAAATAGTACAAAGTGGATAAACATCCTTTCTAAAGGATTGCCACCTAAATTATTTCATGATTACACCATACTTACTAAAGGATTAAAGAAATAGTACAAAGTGAATCTATTGAGCATATTTGTACAAATTTCATGATTGTGGATCTGCTTACTGAAGGATTGCCACCTAAAGTATTTCATGATTATACCATGAATATGTTTGTCATTTCAGTTAAATATATTCAGTTTTAATATGAGTTTCTAATTTTGAAAATGTTTGTGAATAATTTTTTTGGGTACTTTGGAATTTTGCTTTGAACGTTATGGTTATTATTTTGAATAAATAATTATTTTAAATTCACTTTGTTATCCATCAAGGTTGATCTCAATTAAGTTGGAAATTGATATGTTAAGTTCACATTGCATGTAATTTTAATGCTACGTACTCATGTTATTAAGTTCTATTGACATACGTGACCATTAAAGGCTAAGTTACTATGATTGTAACATAGCCATTTTGATCCTATGATTGATACAATTGTTAGAAATAATTTGTGAAAACACGTTAATGTGACTACAAAAAGGGTTGAGCTCATCCAGATACAATACATATAATTCTACACATATATCCCAAGTGGAGATTGTTGGAATATTAATCCGAAGATGGGCTTATATGTAGAAATATGTATTAATATCTTCAACTAATGATCGAATGTAAAGAAGTGATCAGAAAATTATTTGGAAACCGTTCAGGTGTTAATGTAACTTTGACATGGGAGATATTATGTACGCTAAAGGGTAATTTGCTCTTCTACGATGGTTAGAACTGCAAATTGCAAATGTAGTTAAAGAATGAGCCGTGGTCCCAAAAGAAACTGCAAACACCCTCTCCCTGTTTGAATCCCCATCCTCATTTTAGGGCAGTTGTGCCAATTTCCAATTAGGATTTTGAAGGATATGGGAAAAATCCTCAAGCGCATCACGGAAGCGTGAGTATCGTATCGAATACGACGAAGAACGACTAGTCGGACTAGTTGTTCTATGCAGCGGAACTTAAAATTTTTTATGTGACGAAACCACATGATCCAAGAACACTTCTCAGATCGTTTCGTCTAAACCACAAATAAGTAATAGGATTACCTCTTGAAGCATGGTTGCAATCGAGTATCTAAACGAAGAGACCTCCTGTCTCAAGTCCGATCCGAAGGAGGAGATGCTTGCGAGCGTGTTGATGAAACACGTGCTTCTCGCAATCCATGTTGATGATCCAAGCATCGGATCTCCTGATCTCGACACATGAGATCCGACGTCTTCTTCACGAGTGAGGCACACCGAAGGAGACGGAGATCCATGAGCAAACGATCGGGCAACATAACGACGACGCTGCGACGATGGAGACTCTCTCTAGGGCATCCATGGTGGACGGTCATGAAAGATGAAGAGAAAGGGATGACATGTAGAGAGAAATAGAGAGAGAGAGAGAGAGAGAGACTTATGTTCTCTTGTGTGTAGAGAAGAGCAAAGGGGTGCCCTTCTATTTATAATATTTTGGGATCCATGGGTCTCAATTCATGGGCAATACAAATCCAATGGTTCTCATTTATTTGTATTTCTTTTAATGGCTAAGATCTGTGTTGGTAAAAACCAACAACAATTAATTTAATTTGGATTAAATATATATTGATAAATCAACATATTTAAATTCTCAAGTCAAATCACCAAATCATGGAGATAATGGAGATGGAAATCTCCCTTCCATATGGGAGAGGTGGACGACCATCCTTTCCATATTGGAATTGCTGGATGTCCCTACTCCTTAATTGGAGTAGGAGATTTCCAATGTAATCTTGGAAATCTCCAAGATTTCATGTATCTCCAATATTTACAACAACAATTGTTGTAAAATATTCTACAAAATAATTCATAACTATTTTGTGAATATTTTAATCTTGCCATTGGAAAATTGTGAATCACATTCACAACCCAAAATAACATGTGAATTACATTTTTAATTTAAAGTTCAATGTGAATCCAATTCACATTAACATTTAATCAACAAATGTAAATTACAAATAGCTCTCTCTTATATATTATAAATCTATTTATAATATATATGATTAATATGGATATTTCTATCCACATTATTCAATATCCATGATAATTAAATCACATTTAATCATCTTGGATCTCTATTCTCATGTGCCCAAATAATATGAATCACATTCATATTATTTACATCTTTGATAATCAAATCACATTTAATTATCTAAGATAGCTCTCTTTATAATATGAATCGAATTCATATTAATCATGATAATTAAATCACATTTAATTATTCATTTTTTCAATGCTCGGATACATATTCTCAACAATGAAATTATCCTGAACCCTTTCAAAGATAATGTGCTTTCTCCGCGAATACTTGGAGATAAGGACAGGGCGATTGTATTGTTCCACGTATAGTGGCTTGGATATTGAGATCACATCTCAGATCCAGATCTCGGGCCTCCCATAGATGCTTGATTAAATCAAGACTGCAAATCTAATCTTCTCATTGTATCTAAAAGACATTCAGATCAATGTCCAACATTTGGACTAATATTAGATTACTTCTCTACTGAGAGGAGTCACTAAAATCCAGACCCGTTTCATCACTCCCTAAGAATGGAAGCGTCATGGTTATACAACCGTTTATGATCACATCACCCTCAGGTATTCCCAATACATGTACATCCTGTATACTGGAAGACTCAGAATAAACCCAAAGTATAAGATCATTTTTACACTGTCTACTTCAGAGTTTTTATCATTAAGTTTCTCATTCGATCATTAGGAGTCGGTAGCGATCATATACTTTCCAAAAGCATATATCATACCTAGGTCTTGATCATATACTTTCCAAAAGTACATATCAAACTTACAAATTCAGTCAAGCTTCCAAAGCGAGACGACCGTGCACGGAATTTGATTCTTCCCAATATCTCATGAGCAAGCTCATGTCTTCTGGTTCAGTAACTGAACATGTATGATCCCTTTGAGAGATCGTATTACTCATATGCCCTCATATGCACACTAGCGCGCTGGTGTATAGACCTTGATTAGGTCATCAACATATTGGTCTGCCAAATGTACATACTCAGACATATAGTAACACATCTGTCTCCGATCAGAGGATGTGTGCCTATATCATGACAGCATCCGATATAGGACTTTGGTTATCTTGATCTCGTTAAGTCAACTCTTTGACCTAACTAATCTGACACCTCCGAATCTCTATTCCTATACATAGGACCTGCATCAAGAGGTCGGTCAGATATCATCCTAACTGAGAAAGGATTTCCATCTCCTACTCAGGCTGGAGATCATCTCTTTAACAATCATTTGATGGTGCTTGATGAGTCCTCAATCTAACTCTTTAAATGTTCATCCAAGCACCAGCCTCTATGATTCAATATTTGAATCAATAGTTGTATGATCATCAAGATGTCCATGGTACATAACCCTAATTGTACTAAGGGACCTATTATGCAAATTATGTATTCTTCATTTCAGATTAGGGAATGATATTCGCAATAACATTTATTGTATAATGGCTCACCGTGGGCTCGCATGTCAAACAATCTCCCACTAACCCAAAGAGCCATTAATGGGCTAATCATTTAAACCCACACTCATGTGACAATCATAGGCTATTTAGAAAATAGCTAGGTAAGCTGATCAGTCACTCTATTCCCAAGAGACTATGCCAAGTCCTTTTGCGGCACTTGCATATCTCCTAGTGATAGTGTTCGCATCCAATGCGAATGTTGCATCTTATGCAACTAATACTCAATATAGTCAAAGCAGTTATAGTGTCCTTGATACTACTGCTCAACAATTATTATAACCAGTAATAACATAATCCTTATCAGAATACCCTTATTCCTGGAGATCTCTATCTCCTAAGGTATCCGTAGTTAAGACCTTTTAGATCACTATCTATAAAGTCTTAATTTCTTGAAGATAAGACTTTGAGATCACTATCTCAAAAGTTTTGCCTTCTATGAATATATCGTTATTACTGCAATCAAGTGTTTTATCACCATAGTAAGATTAGTAACAGTTTATTACTCCCACTGCATGGTAGACATCTGGCTTTTGTACACATCTAGCATACACCTGGCTTCTTGGAACTGATGCACAAGGGCAAGCAGTTTGCATTCACATCCTCAACTCTTTGAGGCGCTATCCCTTTAGATAGGTCAGTACCATATCTTTGAGGAAAAGAAGTCCTTCTTGGAATTTTCCAGAAAATGGAAATGTCCAAGGTGTACTATTAGTGTGATTGTCCCAATACCCTCTTCTCTTTGCTTCTGAACAACTTTAGAACTAAAATCTAAGAGGTATCCTTGAGATCACATCTCGAGGTATTGAACAACCAGATTATAAAACACTTATTATTATCATCCTTATATCATTCTAAATGATTATAATATTATCTACATTTAGCATGATGAACACAATGGCACTCCCACTAAGCTTCACACGGTTCATCAAGATTTTATCTGAAATCATAACATTTATAATTCCATCAGATCTTATGTTCCAACTACAAGAAGCTTATTTGAGTCCAAAGATAGAGTTCTTTAGCTTGCACACCTTACTTTCCTCAACCATGAAGCCCTGGGGCTACTTCATATGAATATCCTCAGAGAGGTATTCATAGAGGAATGCAATCTTGAATAGCATCATGAAGATGTCATAACCAAGTTGTGTAGCTATAGTTAGCAATATTCTGATGGGTTAAAGCAAGGTCACTGGAGAGCAAGTCTCATCGCAAGCGATGTCTTCTCTTCAGTGTGTAGCTCATGGCTACGAACCGTGCTTTGAAGGTCTCTACCTTCTCATCAGGTTCCCTCTTTCTCTTGAAGATCCATTTATACCATAATGGGTCTTATCCATATAGTTGGATCCTCGAGGGTCTACATACAACATTTGTATATGAAGTCTACTTTAGACTTTATTGCTAACATCCATCTTTCCATGATATGATCTTCAAAAGCATCATCACATGAAGTTAGATCATTGTCAGATTTAACTGACCATGGAATCCATCCTCAAACTTATTTGAAGAGGTATTAATGTTTCATCTTTAATTGTCTATTTAGTTTCTGATTTCAGGAGCCTCATTATCTTCTCAAGATTAAATGAGTTCCTTTACTTCATTTTCATCTTGATTCTCAAGAGAGTCATCCTCTAAGAATCACATTCTCAGAGATGAGATCCTTTAAGAATCTCAAGGTCATAAAGTAGGTATCCAACACCATCCTTTATTTTCCTAATGAAGTAGCACTCTCCAGTGCCATATTCCAGCTTAATCACATGGAACCTTATTAAGGATATATAATGTAGTCTCTACCACATATATATATATATCTGGAAACTAAGAGATAATTATGCTAAGATTAATAATTGATCAAATCATGTCACACATGATCAATTGTATCTCCCTACAACTCTATTGAGTTAATGTTCATTAGGAGGATATAGATAGGAATGATATTCACATCTCCATAAGGTATTCCTTGAATTCATCTAATAGGTACAAGCTACCTTGGTTAGATCAAATTCATTTCATCTTCCTTCAAACTTTGGTTCTAAACCAAAATTGTGAAATCTTCGAACCTTTCAAAGGTTTCTTAGTGAAGAGAAGAAATCTCATGTCACAAATAATCATCAATAGATATCACATATCCATAATGTTTATTCTGATATAGATGATTCACATACATCAATATGCATGAGATCTTGAATACCTTGACATCTTACACCAATCCAAGGAAGGGTGTATTGGACATTTCTACTTTTGAATACAATATTCACATGTAAGATTTGAACCTTTAGACAATTTAAAGTTTCATCTCTTATCAGTTTATTGATCACATCAACAGACAAATGTCCAAGACTTGATGCCAGATCATTGTCAAATGATCTTCATTCTCCTATTGATCTTTAAAGGTTTAATTTTCAGTATTAGAAATCTTAATGAATCATTCATAATTTTCTAATTTAGTGGAGTCCACTAGATGTTAGATTACTATCTGAAATATCCCCATCATAACTCTTTATGATAGGTCTATTCTAGAATTCATGCTTATTCTCAACATTTAGAAATAAACTATGAGTGTATTCTAATATCCAGGTCACAGAGACATTCTCTGAGACTAAGGGCTCCCACTGAAAATATGAAGTTTATCAATCCAATAGATATTGTTGCAACAATTGCATCAATATCCATGTGGATGACTATTAAATCTTTTAAGATCAAATTTCTAATCTTCTAATACATATGCAATCAGCAAGTTCCATTAGAAGATTGAGATACAATTATTAGACTTTATCTTATCAAATAAGTAAGTCAATCTCAATGATTATATGTAGATTATTCTGATGTACTATCCGATTCCTTCTCTAAGGATTTTAGATAGATTTGATATTCATACTATCAACACATCAACTTATTGCAGTATTGGCATTCATCCAACTCTTTGGATGTCATATGGAAGTCACAGAAGTACATCCAACTCTTTGACTCTACTTCTTACTTGGGTCCAACCCATGCTTCCAATGCGCTCCCTTTATCTAATAAGCAACCATTGCTCAAGACAAAGGGTCTCTTGTGTTAAAATAAAAAATTTCAATATAAGAGTATTTCAACATTTATACATGCTTCATTCAATTCATACAATATGAATATTATGAAGCTTCATGAATGACTAGAGTATAGACAGTAGAATGATGACACTCATCGTATCTACATCCATTTAAACTCTTAAAACTTAGGTTCAGGTAGATACTCAAACAACTTGAATACATCATCTCCTATAGAGCCACCATTCTGCATAATGCAGAGAACCATGTCATTCATGATTATATGTCGAGAGCACATATGTATGCCAGAACATCTTCTTAGATTTTATAAGGATTATTTGATAATTACGATCATTATCGAAATGTCACTTCAAAAGTACATTCGATGAGATCAAGATTTATAGAGACATGCAAACCCTTGGATTTTAGTCCTATGGTCTATTTAATTATCATTCCTCATTATTATGAGGAAACTTGCACATTGCAGCCACATACATTATGTGTCCAATTGCAAGTACAATATTCGGATCATGGGTCCAATCCATGATATTCTACTGGTTGTTATTGAGTATAACATTGAGTGGGATTAAAGAAGGATTATCTGAAATAAGAAATTTGCATAAACATATATAAATATATATTTGACTTTGATTTAGGAATATTTATATCAAAGTTGTCTTGCCATGTCAACAATGAAAGTTCATTCCCTTAATCATTTTCAATGTAAGAGATATACTTACCATTATATCTCAAGCAAGATCTGGGATCTCCTTCCTTATCTTTGTTACATCCCAATAATATGAGAACATGTACCTCGGATAAAAAGAAGCGGGAACACATTCCGCCTTGCAAGACCAACTTGCATCTCTCAATTCGGTCTTTAACACCCAGGCCCACCACCCCTAAGGTGATGTTGACCCGTCATTTACCGTCAACAAGAATACAACTCGCCATGCGCAATCCAATATCACCCCAATAATATGAGGATCTGATATTGGGGTCACTACGCATACGTCCTTACTCTTTCGAGAAGCGATGAGCCCGATCCAAATGGATCGTATGTAGGAGCTGTCACTTCGGACAGGCGTCTCCTACATACAATATCTGGCAACGGAACCCTTCGCCTTGACAGGAGACTATGGATGTCACTTATGTGATCCTCCACCTCATATTCAAATTTTAATCAATTATTATGAATTATTTTCATATAATTAATTCTTCCAAGGGAAATACACATCTATTCATAATAGAGTGTTTTTAATTGGATATAATTAACTTAATCACATTAAATTAATTATCAATCCAATTTAAACTTGATTTTACTTGAATATATGGTATTATCTCAAAGTACGTATTAATTTAAATTTTAAAAATTAGAAAATACATCATGATCTCTCAGGCATCATTCGTTCCCTACCCGCTGTCATGACCAGTACCGGTGGGAGTGGGACAGACCGCAACCAGTGCGACCCGCTACCCCAGTGATCCTCGACTAGACACCATATCTGCCTCGGAAAAAAATAATACCGAGTCAATCACTTTATACTTGAGATGATCATTGGTTCTTCAACCGAAATTATACCATATAGTAATAATCAAAACATTTTGATTATAAGGAAATTTGCTAGACAAATTCCCAATCATATTCAAGCAAGAAGTTTGATGATTATGTTTCCAATTATGATCTAGATCAAATCTAATAAATTTATTAGTTGAGGCCAAGTCAAATAAGGAAATAATCATCATTCAATATTTCTCAAATATTTTCCATAATTATTTCATGAAATTAACAATCACTTGGTTCTTGATTAGGAATATAATTTCAGCAGTGACCCCTACTTACTAAAATTAACATATCTCAATCAAAACAAATCCAAATTATGCAAAATCAGTTTCCTAAGATTACTAATTTGATTTATGACAGAACTTAAGTGATATTTCATGCATTTCAAGATGGATCAAAACAATAATTAACTCATTAATCATGTTAAGATTCGCAGTTCCCGCAACAGTGAATACATGTTCATTAAAACGACCATATCTCGACCAAACGGAATCCAAATTACGTAAATTCAGATCCTATGGTTTCCTTATTTGATGGGGAATAAAATCCAAGATTAATTCTTGTTTAAACATTTTAAACAGGGCCGAATTTATTCACTAAATAGATGTGCAAAAATGAAATGCGACAAAAACTTTCGCAACCTTAACCAACCCAAGTCGTCCTAGGTTTACGGATCGTACCTAAAACCTTCGACCTAAGTCTCTGATACCCTTTGAAGGATATGGGAAAAATCCTCAAGCGCATCACGGAAGCGTGAGCATCGTATCGAATACGACGAAGAACACTAGTCGGACTAGTTGTTCTATGCAGCGGAAATTAAAATTTTTTATGTGACGAAACCACATGATCCAAGAACACTTCTCGGATCGTTTCGTCTGAAACACAAATAATTAATAGTATTACCTCTTGAAGCGTGGTTGCGATCGAGTATCTAAACGAATAGACTTCCTGTCTCAAGTCCGATTCGACGGAGGAGATGCTTGTGAGCATGTTGATGAAACACGTGCTTCTCGCAATCCATGTTGATGATCCAAGCAGCGGATCTCCTGATCTCGACAAACGAGACCCGACGTCTTCTTTACGAGCGAGGCACACCGAAGGAGACGGAGATCCACGAGCAAATGATCGGGCAGCATAACGACGACGCTGCGGGGATGGAGACTCTCTCTAGGGTATCCATGGTGGACGGCCATGAGAGATGAAGAGAGGGGGTTGACATGAAGAGAGAAATAGAGAGAGAGAGAGAGACTTATGTTCTCTTGTGTGTAGAGAAGAGCAAAGAGGTGCCCTTCTATTTATAATATTTTGGGATCCATGGATCTCAATCCATGGGCAATATAAATCCAATGGTTCTCACTGATTTGTGTTTCTTTTAATGGCTAAGATTTGTGTTGGTAAAAACCAACAATAATTAATTTAATTTGGATTAAATATATATTGATAAATCAACATATTTTAATTCTCAAGTCAAATCACCAAATCATGGAGATAATGGAGATGGAAATCTCCCTTCCATATGGGAGAGTTGGACGGCCACCCTTTCCATATTGGAATTGGTGGCTGTCCCTACTCCTTAATTGGAGTAGGAGATTTCCAATGTAATCTTGGAAATCTCCAAGATTCCATGTATCTCCAATATTTACAACAACAATTGTTGTAAAATATTCTACAAAATAATTCATAATTATTTTGTGAATATTGTGATCTTGCCATTGGAAAATTGTGAATCACATTCACAACCCAAAATAAAATGTGAATTACATTTTTAATTTAATGTTCAATGTGAATCCAATTCACATTAACATTTAATCAACAAATGTAAATTACAAATAGCTCTCTCTTATATATTATAAATCTCATTTATAATATATATGATTAATATGGATATTTCTATCCACATTATTCAATATCTATGATAATTAAATCACATTTATTCATCTTGGATCTCTATTCTCTTGTGCCCAAATAATATGAATACCATTCACATTATTTACATCTTTGATAATCAAATCACATTAATTATCTAAGATAACTCTCTTTATAATATGAGTCGAATTCATATTAATTATGATAATTAAATCACATTTAATTATTCATTTTCTCAATGCTCGGATACATATTCTCAACAATGAAATTATCCTGAACCCTTTCAAGGATAATGCGCTTTCTCCGCGAATACTTGGAGATAAGGACATGGCGATTGTATTACTCCACGTATAGTGACTTGGATATTGATATCACATCTCAAATCCAGATCTCGGGCCTCCCATAGATGCTTGATTAAATCAAGACAGCAAGTCTAATCTTCTCATTGTATCTGAATCACATTCAGATCAATGTCCAACATTTGGACTAAGATTAGATTACTTCTCTACTGAGAGGAGTCACTAAAATCCATACCCGTTTTATCACTCCCTAGGAATGGAAGCATCATGGTTATACAACCGTTTATGATCACATCACCTTCAGGTATTCCCTGTACATGTACATCCTGCATACTGGAAGACTCAAAATAAACCCGAAAGTATAAGATCAATTTTACACTGTCTACTTCAGAGTTTTTATCATTAAGTTTCTCATTCGATCATTGGGAGTCGGTGTCGATCATATACTTTCCAAAAGCATATATCATACCTAGGTCTTGATCATATACTTTCCAAAAGTATATATCAAACCTACAAATTCAGTCAAGCTTCCAAAGTGAGACGACCGTGCACAGAATTTGATTCTTCCCAATATTTCATGAGCGAGCTCATGTCTTCTGGTTCAGTAACTGAACCTGTATGATCCCTTTGAGAGATCGTATTACTCATATGCCCTTATATGCACACCAACGCGCCGGTGTATAGATTTTGGTTAGGTCATCAGCCTATTGGTCTGCCAAATGTACATACTCAGACATATAGTAACACATCTGTCTCCAGTCAGAGGATGTGTGCCTATATCATGATAGCATACGATATAGGACTTTGGTTATCTCGATCTCGTTAAGTCAACTCTTTGACCTAACTAATCTGACACCTCCGAATCTCTATTCCTATGCAGAGGATCTGCACCAAGAGGTCGGTCAGATATCAGCCTAACTAAGAAAGGATTGCCATCTCCTACTCAGGTTGGAGATCATCTCTTAACAATCATTTGATGGTGCTTGATGAGTCCTCAATCTAACTCTTTAGATGTTCATCCAAGCACCAGCCTCTATGATTCAATATTTGAATCAACAGCTGTATGATCATCAAGATGACCATGGTACATAACCCTAATTGTACTAAGGGACCTATTATGCAAATTATATATTCTTCATTTCAGATTAGGGAATGATATTCGCAATAACATTTATTGCATAATGGCTCGCCGTGGCTTCGCATGTCCAACAGATTTCTTGTGAGAAAGTACACAGCAAGAGAAAGAGAGAGATTGAAGAATTGTATGCGCGTGGTCTCTCTTTTGGAAGATCCAAACTTCCATTTCAATGGTTGTTGTTCAATCTGGTATGTATTCCCTATCCCATTTATTACTACTCTCATCTATTTTAATATCATATCGTCATTTCTTTAGACAATATGGAATGTTAATCCACTAAAAGTGCATGACATGCATGGTTTTAGTGCATATTTATATTGTTCCTTTCATATACACTACATTCGCATTCACGTTATTGCATTCCCTTCTCTCTTTTTTCATTCACGCCAATGCCATCCAAACATCCTTTTTGAACATTCAACATGTTGCCTTTAGCATTTTCTTAACTACTTAATTAATCATTTTCTTAATAGTTTTGATAATGTGAGAATCATATTATCATCTTATTGATGTACTCGTGTATGTTTAGGGTGGAGCATTGGGCTCGATCCGGCCCAATCCAGGAAAATCCGGCACGGGCCTAACAAATTTTCTCGAGCCTTGGGCCAGGTCGCGAGCCGTTTTTTTACGCAAATCCAAGGCCCAAGGCCCATAGGGTCGGGTCCGGATTTGGCCCGCCCCCATTTTGATTTCTACAAAGGTTGCACGTCCTTTTCTTTTATCGTTTTTCCCTCCCTGCATTCTATTTCTCTTATTAGTGTTTTATATATCTTGTTATGATTTATGCAAGATACATTACGTGTAGAATCACATTTGATTATGATTTCTCCCGCTGGCGCATATATGGAATCCTGTACAATTGAAGATTCTGCAAGCCATCGAAATTATATGTTCTTCAATGTTAAAGCAGACCCAAGGAAAACTATGACATCTATGGAAAATCATCATCGGTTTCAAAATAGAAAGGTAATTTAAGCTATTTGTCATTATATAGACAATTTTATCGGCTTTCTCACTACTTTCTCATATTGTTTTCTTTATAATGAGAAGATGGATGCCATTTTTACATGCGTCCAGGTGTTGGATCACATCTATAAAATCATACAAACATTCAGAATGAAACTTCTTCTAGGTTCAAAACAATAACATTTCGTCACTTCATTGAAATAGATAATAAAGTTTTCCATTATGAAAAAGGTGTAATTTTTCTCTTTCCAATTTCAGGAAAACATGATTGCAGATGAGTTAGATGTAGCAAATTACCAGCTGGGTCGGGTCTTAGTGGGTCACCTCGAGTTCGGGCTAGGCCCGACCCATGCTTGAAAAACAAAACTAGGATCTAGGCTCGACCCATGTGTACATCAGGTTCGGGCCTAGTCCGAACTTTTGCGAGTTGGGCTAGGGTCGGGTCCGGCCCGGCCCGACCTAATGCTCCACCCTATGTGTGTGTGTACAAATGGGAAATCGAAAGTCACATCTTGTTGTGAATTATTTACATTTTTTACGGCAGTTTCCATCAAGTATCAAGTTTTAAGATCTAACAATATCTTACAGTTTCACATTGAATATATGTACATCTTTCATTTGTAATGAAATTGATTATAGTTATTAATACAAACGTTTTGTACTTGATGTTGCTCGACTAGATTTTTAGGTTGATTAACGGGATTAATTCCTCAAATGGTAACATTTAGACAGAATCTGGATCGGGGAATGTTCTCGAGGTTGATTCTGTTGGACATGCGAGCCACGACGAGCCATTATGTAATAAATGTTATTGCAAATATCATTCCCTGATCTGAAATGAAGAATAACTAATTTGCATAATATGTCCCTTAGTACAATTAAGGTTATGTATCATGGCCATCTTAATGATCATACAGTTGTTGATTCAATTATTGAATCATAGAGGCTGATGCTTGGATGAATATCTAAAGAGTTAGATTGATGACTCATCAAGCACTGTCAAATGATTGTTAAGAGATGATCTCCAGCCTGAGTAGGAGATGGCAATCCTTTCTCATTTGGCTGATATCTGACCGAACTCTTGATACAGGTCCTCTGCATGGGAATAGAGATTCGGAGGTGTCAGATTAGTTAGGTTAATGAGTTGACTTAACGAGATCGAGATAACCAAAGATCTATGTCGTATGTTGTCACGATATAGGCACGCATCCTATGACCGGAGACAGATGTCTTACTATATATTTGAGTATGTACATTTGGCAGACCAATAGGCTAATGACCTATCCAAGGTCTATACACTGACGCGGTGGTGTGCATGCAAGGGCATATGAATAATACAATCTCTCAAGGGATCATATAGATTCATTGATGAACCGGAAGACATGAGTTCACTCATGAGATATTGGGAAGAATCAAATTCCGCGTGTGGTCGTCTCGCTTCGGAAGCTTTACTGAATTTGTAAGGTTTGATATATACTTTTGGAAAGTATATGATCAACACCTAGGTATGATATATGCTTTTGGAAAGTATATGATCGATACCAACTCCTAATAATCGAATGAGAACCTTAATGATAAAATCCTGAAGGAGACATTCTAAAAGAGATCTAAAACTTGGATTTGTTCTGGATCTTCCAGTATGCAGGATGTACATGTATTAGGAATGCCTGAGGGTGATGTGATCATAAACGATTGTATAATCATGACGCTTCCATTCCGAGGGAGTGATGAAATATGTCTGGATTTTAGTGACTCCTCTCATAGATAAGTAATCTGATCTTAGTCCAACTGATGGACATTGATCTGAATGTGATTCAGATATAATGAGAAGATCAGATTTGTGATCTTGATTTAATCAAGCATCTATGGGAGGTCCGCAAGATCTGGATTTGAGAAGTGATCTCAATATCCAAGTCACTATACATGGAGCAATACAATCGCCATGTCCTTATCTCCAAGTATCCGTGGAGAAAGTGCATTATCCTTGAAAGAGTTCATGGATAATTTCATTGTTGATATATTAATCCGAGCATTGAGAAATAGATAATTAAATGTAATGTAATTATCATGAATAATATGAATTTGATTTATATTATTAGGAGAGTTATCTGAGATAATTAAATGTGATTTAATTATCAAAGATGTGAATAATGTGAATGTGATTCATGTTATTTGGGCATATGAGAAAACAGATCTAAGATGATTAAATGTGACTTAATTATCTTGGATATGGATAATGTGGATACCACTATCCATATTAATCATGTATATTATAAATGTGTTTTATAATATATTAAAGAGAGCATATTGTGATTTATATTTGTTAATTAATTATTAATGTGAATTGGATTTACATTGGATGACTAGTTGAAAATATAATTTACATTTTGTTTTAGGATGTGAATATGATTCATATTTTTCCAATGGCATGATTGCAATGTTCACAAGATAATTATGAGTTATTTTTGTGAAATAATTTACACCAAATGTTATTGTAAATCTAGGAGATCTCATGATATAATGAGATCTCATGAGATAATGAGATCTCATGAGATTTTGAGGAGATAGACCCATTCTGTCTCAAATGATAGCCGTCCCCCCTTCTTTAGGGCATATAGTCAATCTCCTCATTATCTCCAAGACTAGTCAAATGATTTAAATTCGAAATTAATTATATTGATTTATCAATATATATTAATGTAAATTAAAATCATTTGTTATTGTGTTTTTACAACAACATCATGGCCATTGAAAGAAACACAAATTAATATCAACCATTGATTTTGTGTTATCCATGTATTGAGATCCATTGATCCCAAAACCATATATAAGAAGAGGTACCCCTTGTTCTTCGAGTCACACGATTACAACATCAAAATCATATGCTCTCTCCCCTTCTTTCTATACACGCCAATTCTCTCTCCTTCTCTCCCATTGTGGCCGTCCACCATGGAGCCATAGAGAGAGTCATCATTGACGCAGCATCATTGTTATGTTGTCGGAGTATTCGCTCGTGGATCTCCGTCTCCTTCGGTGTGCTTCGCTTGTGAAGAAGACGTCGGATCTCGTGTGACGAGATCAGGAGATTCGTCGCTTGGACCATCAACATGGATTGCGAGGAGCACGCGTCTCATCAACGCGCTCGCAAGCGTATCCTCTGTTGGGTCGGACTTGAGACAGGTTGTCTCTTTGTTTAGAGACTTGATCACAACCACGCTTCAAGAGGTAACCTTAATACATATTGTGGTTTAGATGAAATGATCCGAGAAAGGTTTTTGGATCATGTGGTTTCATCACATTAAATTTTTTGAACTCCACTGCATCGAGCAACTAGTGCAACTAGTTGCTCTCGATCGCATACGATTGCGATCCTCACGCTTCCGTGATGCGCTTGAAGATATCCCCATATCCTTCAGATTCAACAGAAAATTATATTTATTTATGCATGAAACCTAAACGGAGCTGACTCGCTATGATGTCATGTTAAGTGGTTCGTGAGAGACTTCGATAGTATATATGTCCCAACCTCTATTGGATGATGTTGTGATTAAACCATTCAAAGTAAGCATGCATTGATATGAACCTGAGTACGATTCAAACAAGAGAAATGAAACGATTTTAAGGATGAAGCCCAAATTAGATGTATGAGAGAATGAATTAGAATGAGTTGTCTTCTACTATTTTCTATTGTTCTCCTACTCACCCCCGACCAGATGTCGAAAGTCACTATAAGAAAGTATAGAACTGGTGACGATCATTATCCATCTCCGTTGATAAGGTGACCGTCCCCTCTGATCAGAGGGGACGATCAAAAAACCGTCTCCATAGCTTGCGTCCCATTTGCTATAAGGGGCAGTAGTTGACACCATCCCCTATAATCATATATAGGGGACGGTCGTGACCGTCCTTTAAAGTTAATTGGAGGGGCCGACCGTGATCGTTCCTTAAAGGTCACTTAGAGGGAACGGTCAAGACCGTCCCTAATGTTAAGAGCAACGGGGACGGTCAGCTTCGTAACCGTCCCATAAAGTGTGTAAAGGGGGGAAGATCATGACCGTCTCATATGATAACTAAGGGGACGGTCATCGCGACCGTCCCCTTTGTTCCCTTGCTACCGAAAAAATTATCAATACCACTGATATGCTCCTCATTTTACCCTGCAAATAGTGACATTAAACATTGAGTACCTGTAACAATATTTGTATCTTCATCATAAAGAGTAAGGTCAACACAGAAAATAACATTCATTCCACATTCAAAATTACACGAAATATTTGAAATGACGACTACCTAATAGATTCAAATAAAACTACTCTACCATAATCCATTCAAAAATATTAAACAAAGTAAGCTACTTTGCAAAGTAATTATTTAAATTAATTAAGTAATATACTAAACTATATATCCTACCAATTAAAGAAAACATCTAAAGTAATCCTAAGCGCCATCCTCATCCGTATTGTCATCATCGTCGTCGTCTTCGTCGTCATCATCATCATCATCATCATCTTCTTCTTCTTCTTCTTCTTATTCTTCTTCTCCTCCTCCTCCTTCTTCTCCTTCATCATCGTCGTCTAGCCTCGTAACTAGATTATCTACTTGTGTCGGGTGGCTAGTCGATGTTGCACCTTGATGTGCCTGCATGAATGCATTAAAAATTGTCATTTGTTGTCGCAAATCCTGAATCTCAATATTCATGCTAGACATTTGACTCTCTAATTCCCTCTCTCTTTGTGTCTTATGAGAGGAAGATGACGAGCCGCTCCCTACTCCATACCAACTTCGTATGGTGGCACCACGACCACCACAACGGACTCGTCCTTGATGCTCTGGATCGGTCGTCTGGAGGAAGGCTGCATCAGGAGTAAGAGGTGTCCGACTCGTACCAGTGCTGTCTAGAGAGCCCGTGGTCGTGAGTCTGATCATCTCCTCCTGAAATTTTATTAAAGTAAATTCAAAATCCATTTAAATTGTTAAAAGAGATGCAAAATTGTTATTAATGGCTTATATGAATTGGACCATAGGCATGATCTACCCAATGAACTTCCCCGCCCACATCGCGACTCTTAGACTTCTCAAATACTTCCATCCGAAAAAGATAAACTAGAACTTACGCTATGATTTTAAGATATAATAATGGATGAAATTTAAACATAATGCATATAGTAGATTACTTACAAAGTCATCCTTCAGTTGATTTGTATTCCTTCTCCCCGTTCTATGGGTAGACTTGAAATCTTTCCTTCGATTTTGAGCATTTCACTTTGAAATACCCTATACAAAGGTAATAATTGCAACAATATAATCCCAAATAATTGATAATATGGACATATGTATCGTACCACATGTTCTTCCCCCATCCAAATATATATATATATATCAACGCTCTCCAGTGTTCAGCGGGTACATTTGGAGGACAATTCGCCAAAAGTGTCTCCAATGGAAGCTCCGGATCGAAATACTAAAAATTTGTAAGAAAATTGCTTACATACATAAATGATAAAAAAACTAAGTTATTGTACTTACTCGGGCCTTTAGACGACCTCGGTATTTATGCAGTAATTCTGCGTCATGTTCTAGAATTAGAGCATCTGTGGTCGGGTCACGATCCCATGAAAAACTAGACTTCAAAGTAAAGGATGCAAAAAAAAAGGTTAATTTTATACACTCAACAACAACTTTGGTTTGTTATTAGTTTTAAATACCTCCAAATCATGAAGAATGACATCTTTCGTTGACTGCTCCACTAAACGCCAGTCTGTAATGTGGATAGGAACCCTGGCTCTACACACCTGTCCTAGGTAGCTCTGAAACACATCTGAGTTCCCCTCCACTGCATCACCTCCAACTATCCGTACCCTAAATGTCTCACAGGGACGTAGTCGGTCCAACACTCGGCACTGTGATGGGCCTCTACGTCTAGCTGAGCCACTCGATCCGTGAGGATCAGAGGTCTCACTCCCTGCACGTGGTGCAGGCGGTGCATCCCGAATGCGTCTAGGACATGGAGGCATATCTGCATATATAATGAAACATTTAAATGATTTAATAAGAATTGTATATTTCACATATTAAATCAAACAATTTTGGAAAAAATTATTGATTAACTTACACTTTAAACATTGACAACACTGTCACAAAACCTTCCAGTACATGTTATCACATCTGCATCTACAACATCAGATGGATGTTCTTGTATCTCAACTTGATATGCATCGTTTATATTTAAAAACTCATCATCATCATTGACATCAAAAAATCTCTTGGTACTATCCTCATGGATATAATCCACCCATCACTTGAGTTGTCTGGAATGTAGAATACTTGTTCTACATGACTGACAAGAGTAAAATGCTCATTTGTTTGCAACCTCTCCATGTTCAGTCCAAATGGAGTAATGCAATCAAAATCCGTTGAGTATGAGATGGTTATAAACTTTCTCTCTAATATTACATTTAATATTCTTACATTTCACACATGGACAATAGTTTTTGATACCACCAAATTTTTTATTAACACCCAAGAACATGATCACTCCTCTCTTATATTGTTGAAAATCATCGTATCTCTTATCCATCCATGTTTTATCCATTTCACTGCACAATCAGAAAACTAAATTATATGTACTCTTTACTCTTTTCCCAGACTATATTGCAAAGAAAATGAAATAAACTATTCAAAGAATACATTTTATATAGTTTAGTATAGTAATAGTGTATGATTGCAAAGAAGATGAATATTATTGTAAAGAAAACATGATAAAATTGTGTTATAGCAATTTTGTACCTCTTTCACGGAGCAAAATGGAGAAGATCAAACATAAAGGACTGTTGGTAATCACCAGAAATTAAGATGTAGGAAGCTGACGAGCTCGAGAGCAAACGGGGAGGTGACGGGGACGTCGGACGGCCGGAGGCGGCATGGGAGCGTATGTTGAAATGGGAAAGTGAGGAGGTTGAAGGGTTTTTTTATCTGACCATCGGGAACGGTCGTTTTGACCGTCCCTAATAGTTGCGTCCAAGTGAAAATATATGCTCCACACTCATAGGGAATGGTCGTGAGCGAGAAGAGGGGATGGTCACTAACGACCGTCCCCTTTGGTCTACCATCCATGGCTCCAAATCGATCGCGATGCCAATAGAAGACATTTGGAGACGGTCAGAACCATCCCTAAAGACCATTTAGGAGGGAAAATTGAGCAGTACCTTGGTCATGGTAGAGGGGACGGTCACTAACGACCGTCCCCTTTGGTCCACCACCCAAGGCCCTAGAATGGTCGCGACGCTAACAGAAGACATTTGGCGACGGTCATAACCGTCCCCAAAGGCCCCTCAGGAGGGAAAAATTGAATAGTGCCTTGGTTATGATAGAGGGGACGATCATGAACGACCGTCCCCTTTGGTCCACCATCCATGGCCCCATATAGGTCGTGGCGCCAACAGAAGACATTTGGGAATGATCAGAATTGTCCCCAAAGGCCCCTCAGGAGGGAAAATTTGAGCAATGCCTTGGTCATTTAAGAGGGGACGGTCGTTGGTCCGTCACCCAAGGCCCCAGATCGGTAGTGACGCCAACAGAAGACATTTGGAGATGGTCATAACCGTTCCCAAAGGTCCCTCAGGAGGGAAAAATTGAGCAGTGCTTTTGTTATGACAGAGGGGACGGTCATGAACGACCGTCCCCTTTGATCCACCACCCATGGCCCCAGATCGGTCGCAACGCCAATAGAAGACATTTGGGGACAGTCAGAACCGTCCCCAAAGGCCTCTCAGGAGGGAAAAATTGAGTAGTGCATTGGTTATGGCAGAGGGGACGGTTATTAACGATCGTCCCTATTCCCTCATTATAAAAAAAGGCGATGCCCCGCAGACCGTCCCCCAGTATGTGGGTATTGGCGATGGTTGTCGTACGACCGTCCCTGTGACCTATCAATAGGGACGATCAACATGGAACCGTCACCAGTTATCGTCCCGAAAAGCCTAAATTCTTGTAGTGAGTCTTACTTGATAGTCCTCTTTGGGATGTGAGTGCAACTTTTCCAACTCCAATCCTTTTTAGCAAGGGATGATGAAACTTCTAACTTGGTGCATGATTGACAGGAAATATCATCTAGAACTGAATCGATCTCTAGTCATGATGACATGTCTCTCCGAGTAATTTCTCTGATAGGGCATCTTCATCACCCAAATGCCCTGTTAGGGCATTTGACTTCAGTATTTCTTTATCAGGACATCGATCGGCGAATAGTTCGACTTAACACCAAATTGATTTGTCCCTGGTCGGGATTGTTTCTTAAGTCCATCGAAATTCAATATTATAGCATAATAGTAACCGATTGATAGTTGTGAGAATCCTTACGCTGAGATAATTAAAATTGAAAACATACATCTCGATTATGTAAGTGAACTTATGACAAATCCTCTTATCCTCATCTCTATATAAAGCTTGGAGGGAGCTCTTTAGAGTTGTCATTTTCCATTAGTTTTTCCTACTATTTGATAGTATATTTATCGACTTGGTGACATTTCTCCTCTATATTATCCTCTATTGTTCGGTGATTTCCCACATTATATAGAGGGTCGACATTGTGTAAGCCCTCATGGGACATTGATTTGATTATAGTGCTCGATTTTGTGTTGTGATCAACTCTGTGGTTTCTCCCCTCACAATGAGGCTCTCCATCTTAAAGAAATCTTTGTGCAATATTTGTAGTTTTTGCATTGTGCGTGGTCCATTTATTAACTTTCGTGTTTTTCCGTGAGTCGATTTTATGGGAAATCCGTCCCCAACATTAAGCATCACATAAATTGAGTGAGAGAATGTTGGAATATATCTCGTACATAGTTAATATTTACATGAGCTAAATAATAAATCTGAACTTAGCAGAGTCGATGATTTAACTACAATCAAATTAAACTAATTCATGCTGATGCAAGTTGAGTCATTATGAGTCAATTTTGATTTGCTTATTTTGTTAAACCCTCAAACTTTATTCTATAATAATGGACATATTTTCCTCATCGTAGGAACAAAATGATAAAGCAACAGATATAAATTCTCACCATACGTGAGTTTTTTCATGGTTGGATAAAGGGAAGGAGAAGAACATGAGGACAAGATAGAGGAGACAGAGGAAATAGATCCAGTGTCTAAATTCTTAAATACTCGTGGAAAATTAAGTAATTAGATGCAAATCTTTCCGAATTCGTTTGCTTAATTATACAAATCAAATTCATTTAGTTAAAAATTGACGATTAATTTTCTTGAAGATGACGATTATAGAAAACTTTGTAACACCTCGAATATAAGCTGCAACAACATCAATGGTCTATACACGAGCAGTAAGGGCATCCCAGAAACTATGTCATAACATAGCAAATACACAAGAAATAGATATACTAAAGCAACCAACAAATACAAAAGAATGATTAATCAAGAAAGGGAGAAATCAAGCTCCAACATCCACGTACATGCCATCAAGCTTCATAATATACGTACTGGATACCTACGTATAGGATATATCTACGTATCAGCTAGTGCTTTTGGGTCCTCTTGTTGTACTTGTCCTTGATCCAGTGGAAACCGGAGATGGCCCCTTCCTTCACCTTCTTGTAGCCCACGACCGCCGCCTCCTTCGTCTTCCCCGCTACCTCGACCGCCTTCTTCTTCCCCTTGTCCACGTTGCTCTTGGGCTTCGTCGGAGCGGGGTCCTGGCCGTAGTCCCACTGGTCCGCCCACGAGGTCCCGTACGTAGTCTTGTATCCGCCGCCTTGCGCCATATCTTCCAATCAAGTACCGCTACGAGGAGGAAGAAGAGGAAGACGATGAAGTTGTGATGGAATCGGAGGGTGTGATTGGCACTATATTTATACGTGAATATCTTGTGATTTGAATAGTCCGATTAAGGAAGACGAACAAGTCTGATGTGGTGTGCATATTTTGAAAGTAAATAGATGGGTATTATCTATGCGAAGAATGGTCAAAATGCGGTTGCCTCCTTTTGAATGGTCAAGTGGGGTTCCCATCCGTGAAAATTTACGTGTATGCATACGCCCGCCATCCATAGTTTTCATTTATTATTATATATGAATCTAGAAGAAACATAGAATATAAGGTTTTTACAATTGCATCCTTTGAGTTTCTACAATTATAGTTACGCTCTTACCTTTTTTGCAATAAATAGTGTTCGTGTATTCTTGCAAAATTTACACTGTTGTCATCATGTTATTACATTTATGCCCTTATTTTACCTTAAAGGAAAGACGATACTATGAATTATGTAAGAATACATGGATACAAATGTTACTGCAAAACGACTAGAGATGTAACTGTGGTTGTAGAATATCAAAGAAGCACAAGTGTAAAAAAATCTTAAAATGTAATAGTTCAGCTTGACTTCTTCCCTGTATGGCCATCGATGGATTTAGGATAATTATATCTGAGGGTAAATTACGCAAAAGATCCAAAATCTTTATTGATTTAATATAATTTTGCGGTGACTATCAAGAAAGATCACCCTCTTTGTCATAATTTTTTTTTTGAAAAAATATTGTAAAAAATGCACTACAACAAAATTGGATTATAGTGACATTTTTTCTAAAATCTGTCGATATATCAGTCCTTATTATATAACGATAATATTATTCATTGCAAAATTAATTTTTATCTTTGAAATTAGCTATGAATATGATATATTGTTATATCATTAGCAATGGTCTATATAACAACGTTTGTCTGTTACTATTTTTTTTAAATCTCAACTAATCATCACAAAATTTTTAGTTCAAAATTTAGCAATGATTAGTTTTTATGAAAAATAATAACGAAAAAACATCACTATTTAGATCGTTGCTAATGATATAACGACAGATAATTTGTCGCTAATTTCAACTATAAAAAAATTTTACACCAAATAATACCGTCATTATATAGTTTACCACGGCTGATTTAATAATGGCTTTTGAAAAGTGTCGTTATAGTCCAATTTTGTTGTAGTGGTGACATTCTACTAGTTTCTGTATATTGCGTTATCGTTTTCATTGAATTCCAAATTTTGATTATGTAGAATGTCTCGGATGAGGGAAAAGAAATGATGTGCGATAACAAATAGGTGAGGTTTCTTGTTTTGTGAGTTAAAAAATAAGAAATCGTCAAATATTGCAGGAAGATGCATAATGTATAGGTTATTGTGAGATCAAGTCCCTTCTCAAGAGAAAAATATATGATATAACGTCTCCAATAATTTAATTAAAGCATTAAAGTAAGTTTTCATAACCTAATGGAAACATAGAATTTCATTGTCAAGTGTCATAAAATTGAGATTTATGCCTTTCAATGTCAGGTATTTCATCAGTACCCTTTTAACTTAAGTAGTGGGGATAAGATGGAATATATAATGTCCTAATCACCATCATCTCATACTTCAATAAATACAGATAAATTTATTAAAGTTAGAACGTCCACACCGTGAGTTAGATTAGAACCTTCAAGAGGAAACAACGGGTGTGGACGTATCGACGGGTCAAAGGGAACGTAACTTCGTAGAGAAGCTGAAAGGATTCGAGAACAATCGAGATATGAACATGAGATCAATGGAGAGAGAATGGTGTTTATATTTCGAATGTCAGAGGTCTCCATCGATTCGTGAACAACTCGTTTTCTTTGACCACATTCCAACTTTGATCTTTCCGATTGCCTCATCCACACGGCATTTATTGGCTGAATGTTTAATTATTATTGTTCTTTCAGGGTGAACATTAATTAGTTATGAGTTATTTTCGCTAAAACGAGAGATAAGTAAACGAGATTCTTTCCCACTGTGAAGACGTATATGTTGAAGAGTGGTATCAAGGGTACGTTGGTAATTTCCCATAAATACGAGAATGTTCTTGAGTGTAAATTTTGATAACAATGCAATATTTAAAAATCATATGGGAAAAATCAATCCGATGAGGATTTTTATTAAATAATTATTAATTAAATCATAATTAAAAAATAATTATGAAAATCAATATTTAAAAAAACATGCATCAATCGACATCTATCCAAATCGATACTTTAGGTGTCAATTTGGAAGCAAATGTCAAGATTGTATTACTTTATAATAATTTAATAAAATTTTATAATACAAAGGAAGACTTGAGATGAAATTTATAATATTATATACTATTTTATAATACTTTAATTGATTTGTGGCATATGGTATCTCAAATCGACACTTAAGGTGTCTATTTGAATATTTCCTCCCAAATCGATACCTCCGGTGTCAATTGATATCTTTTTTAAAATACTGATTTTTCATAGTTACTTTTTAATTATGATTTAATTAATATTTATTTAATAAAAAAGTCATATAATTGTCGCCGTATGAATTACCGCTCGCAACATAGCAATATATATGTCATTCTTTATTGATCTCCAGTAATAATAATGATTTTGCTAATATATGATATTCGACTGTCATGAGGCAACTTCCTAATACTATTTAGGAAGTTGTTTTCGACTGTTTTATACTGACCGTCGACTACCTAACACAACCCTCCTCATTTATCCGGACTTGGGACCGACTATTTGTCCTTTTGTATATGTCTATATTTTCGATATGTATTCTATACACCCTACTGATATATTTATTCAAATTTAATATACTATCTTTAAAAAAACCGATTATAACAGATATATAAAGTGCATTAATTACAATAACTTCACAGGAAAGGATGTGTCCAGAGATTAAGGTCTCTGAACGTTGACAACTGATTATTTTTGTATTTTCGAATTTTTTTCCCAGTTGATACATGCGAGACATGTCCAATTATAAACAATGGACCGATAGAAGCTAGTAAAAGAATATTTGCAACAAACCATTTTTTAAGTAAAGTGCATGTTATCATTTTAAATAATTGGATTAATATACAACTAAAAATTAATCCATCACATGCATGGTGAAGATTTGATTGACCTATGGCATCGATCTTAAACTAACTTCCCATATGAGGACACATTATTAATGACCCACCTCTTTTTTTTAGAATTTATCATGTATGTTCTCCATGTTTTTTTAGTTCATATGAAATACCGGGCATCTAATTAGCCAACTTTGAAAAAAAAAAACGTTGGGATCCTCTATCTCATGGATTCCACCATATCTTAAGCATCTAAACAAAATGGATAAGGTATATCTTGTGTACGTATGCATTATATTTCCTAATTAAAGTGTCGAGGTGATGAACCGCATTCTCACCGCTTTAATAGTAGTGTATCGTCTAGCACATGCGATGAAAATGATTCAGCAAAAATCACATCTCTGAATATGTGGAAATTATATTATTTGGCAAGATATCAAGGTCGAACACAGGGACACGAGTCTCCTTATCTATCTATCAAAAATTATCAATTAAAAATTGAGCAATTAAATTCATATATTTAGGTATCCATATAACACAAAATGATATGCAGATGCAATATGTGATGATACACAACAAATACTATGTGATGCATTTTTATTTGGTTTTACTCAATTAAATAAGATGCACGTGGATGATATGAGGTATGATGATGTAGATACAAATATGCCCTAAGAATATTCCAATTCCTGAGTAATTAAAGGTAATTCAATTTTATTATCAATTGAAGCGCAAAAATACATCAATGTTCTGAGAAATGGCATTAAAAATAAGCACAAGTGTCGTAGAAAATATCTAGAATTTTAGCACATCAAATTCAATGTCTAATCAAGAAATAAAATATGCCAGAGTGCAATGTCATAAATTCAAGAAAAAGGTGAGGAATAAAAAGGATAAATATGTAAATAAGTCCCTAGTAGGGGCATTTCTGCAAATAAGAAAACTCAGCATGGCCTTCTTGCAATTTCACCAGAAACATCAAGTGAGGTGCATATAGAGGGACTGATTTGCAATATATAAAAAGGGGTAGGACACTGGTACAAAATACCCAGCCCACACGCATGTTGTGCGTGCGCGGGCTAGATTCAGAGCAAATCGAGATTCGGTGTTGGTTCGGATTGTGGCTCAGGCATCTTCAGGGTCGGAGGCCACGTGTCATAGCCTCGAGTTTTGGAAACAGGTTTGGTTCCGCCCGAGCCCAGAGGTTCGGTGATGCGACGTGGCTTCATCTCGACCATTGGATGGATGCTGAGGGAGGGCCACCCAATGGTAATAGCTCTTCTTTCCAGACACGAGGGTGGCGGCGATAGTGGGCTCCGGCGAGAGACTCCATCCCTCCTTCGACAGTTAGATGATGCATGGAAGATCCTCCTCCCTTCCCAATGGGCTGGCGAAGCTCTCATGTCATCCAAGAAGCTGCGAGGGATCATTGAGTGGCGAGGCAAGGTCGGGATGGCGGAGGCAGCGGAGGAGATGGGTACCTGCAAGCATTAACAATAAGCCAAAGCGAGGAGATGCATATATTGTGAATGGAATGGGGGTCCATCAGAGGAAGAGAGGTGGAGGACCTGGGCTCCTCTCTGGCAGACTAGAGGCGAGATGGGCCGGAGGTGATGGAGGTTCTAGAGAAGGAAGATGACAAGTAGAGGGGTCGTCGTGCGCGAGTGGAGTGCCATGGAGGTCATGGTGTAGAGAATTGGAGGCAAATTTTTTTTGTGTGTGTGTCAAATTAAAATAAAGGAATCAAGATAAAAATGAGGAAGAAGGGCTTACCTGATTGGAGTAGAGCGGGCGAGGGAAGATTGGACTGAGCGCCAAGAGGTGCTCTGGTCTTCGCTCATGTTGGTCAGCTACACTAGCGAGGTCGTCGGCATGCAATGGCAGCCGCATCCTGGTCGGAGAGGTCAACGGTCTCACCGGGACAGTGGGTCATCATCGCCTCTACAATCCGCCCCTCTGTTATCACCAAAGGGGCAGGGGAAGTTGGGCCTATGCCCGTGGTTGGTGGACGAGGAAAAGAGGAGGAGGAGGCATTGATTTTATGGAGGAGGAGAGCGGTTACAGGGTAGGGAAAGTCAAGGTTTGTAACGCTCGTTTAGAAGGCTTGGAGTTATGGATTGAGACGTTGATGGTTGCGTAAAGATGGGACATCCTAGGGCTACGTAGTGGGGGTGTTATGGCGTGGAGAGGAGATCGGAGGCGACCGTTAGAATAAGAAGGGGGCGAGGGCTTGGTGATGCGTAACAACTGGCTGGAGGAGGGAGATGAGGGGGATTGTTGGATCTCGCGATCCAACGGCCCAGAAGCGGGCGCTGGCGGATGGTCCGAATCTTATCATGGGATCATATCCAGCATTGGAGGAAGCTAATGGATGAGTGTGGAGATGGAGACGGAGGAGGGGCGATCCAAGGGCTGCGGAGGGCAACAAATGGCACAAGGAGAAACAGCCACGTGGGCGGCCTAAAGGGCGTCACGTGACCAAACCAGAATATTTAAAAAAGAAAAAGAATGGAAAAATCAAAAAGAAATATAAGAAACTAGAATTAACAAAAAGTCAAAACATGAAGATTGTAGATCTCTAAAAGGTCTACAAGTTTCATGTTGGACAAAGTCATAAACTATCAAATACACAAAGTAAAATTTTTGGTAGTATTTTTAAGAGATAAAAACACTCGATTTTAATGGTTTTGTTATTTTTTATATTTTTAGTTTCTTTTTAACACCAAAACAAATATCTACAATACTTATCTATTTTTTTGAGATTTTTAATAAAAGAGAAAATAAAAAATGTTAGTGATAAATATATTAAATTAGGTTTAATTATATATGGAGGATTTATTGATAAAGATGCAGAATTAATGAAGATTTTTTATCAAGTTCTTGTATTTCGAGGATAATAAGTATAGAAATGATAATTCAGAGATTCACCATCCCCTTATACTTAAACTATGCTCGTCCTCGAGCATCTAAAGAATAAAGGAGTCCGATTAATTCCCGATAGTGCATGTGAATTTTCAAGGCTCAATTCATCGAAGACCCTTAATTTAAGTGATACGAAAATTCTGGGCTCAATCATTATTTAGTCAAAAGGAATCCAACTTCTCTAGTTATCAAACTCTCTGCTTGTACATATAATATAAGGATATGACATTTAGTGTACTGCATTCATGAGAGTCGAGTCGAGATGTCACCCGAGGTCTCAGTCCAGAAGACTCTTCTTTAGACCTAATCCTCAACAGTAGGAAATAAGTCAATTCTTATATTCAATCCACTGTCTCATTAGTTTGTCATACTTGAACATGTAGATGGAAGGCCAAATGATGGAGGGCATATGATTGTATATTTTCTTCTCTCACTCACATTGGAACAAGGGTCCTCTTGAGTGCCTTATTACTCAACACATGTATATTTTTGTTTTTTGATCAATGTGACCGTCAAGAGAGATCGGATTCGTCTGGACTTGTTTTCTTGGGAGCATATCGGGGTGTGTCTCTTTGAGTATCTAAGATACCTTCGACACACATACTTGTATCATTATACGACGCAGAGTCCTTTTTGGATGCTAGCCCGACTCCTTGGTCCTAATAGGTTTGGTCCAAGTAAATACTTTGAAATGGTTGGGAGCACTTGCCTTTAGTGGAAGCTCTTGAATTTTATTTGTAATGAGAGAGCTTTTCCTTGTAATTGAATGAGAGAACTTCTCTCGAAATTTATTTCATTGGTTGGCTAGCTCTGTTGTTTTTACTAAGAGTTGGCGTACACTGATCAACAATTATTTAATTTCATCACACCCTAGTACATAGGTAAATGTCAAACGATAGCATGAGAACTTAGTCACATACTGGCTAAGGTTTTGCTGACATTCGGGTTTCTTGAAGCCTTCATTGACTTTATCCCATCCTCGAGCATCAATAGATCGGGTCTTAACTCAAATCCCAAGTCTTAGTCCCTCAAGTGATAACTCAACTCATCTCATCAATCATGCAGTTATGAAAGTGATGTGCTGGTATATTCTTTAGAATGTAGAGATGAAGAGTGTAATATAGCGTTCAAATCTTCAAACTAGGGAAGTATGAATTATTAAGTTTCAAACCCTATTGACTTAGGCTAGTTAACTCAGACTCTCAAGATCTCAAAAACTAAGTGTCCTTAAATCCCCAAGCCTTGAGTGATAGTGAATATGTCAGGAATACACCACCTCCAAGGTTAGTGAATTTTGTGAATTTTGAATTTTGCAATTTTTAATGATTTTTAAGTATTAAGAGAAATAAGGATCCACCCAAGCTCATATGAATCGTTGCATCTATTTCCAGTCAGTATGGGTATAAGTACGGTCTGTTAGACGGCTACATGTGTTTCTTCAAGATGGTGCCATTCGCATTCTCTTTTAACCACCCACTCCACTAAGGAAGACCTTAGTTCCCTCACTGAGAAATGGCTACTCATTTTTAAGCTCGGTAGTCAGAATCATTGTTCAAGAAAAGTTTTTTATTTTTCTGAATTTTATGAGATTTTTGAAAAAGGCTAATTGTAATTACAAAACAAGAAGTTAGTCCCTCATTTTTTAAAAGATTTTTGAAAAGATTTTTTTAAACCAAGTCACATAATATATAGATTTTCAAACTATTTTCCAAAATATTTTCAAAACGAGTCAATACCCCATTTTTAAACCAATGTCAAATACTTTTCAAAATAGTGCCACATGATTTAAAAAAATTTCAAAGCATTTACAAATATTTTCACAAAAATATGTTCAAGAGATACTTATACCCTAGCCCCGAAAAAGTTCAAAAATTTTAAAATACGAGCTATGGTTAAAGTATATATATACAATGTATATGGTATACCCACATATACTTAACTTTTGTTATGTCCCCATAGCACATAGTGAAATGAAGCCATAGCTCAGGTTAAATACAAGGTAATATAGCAGAACTGACTCAGGGGTCCTCATATACTTAGGTTAAAATGACCTAAGTATAAGAAGAAGAGTGAATAATGAATGATTCGAGTCCCCCTATACTTAGGTATAGAATAACCTAATTATTAGATTTGCAATAAGGATGAAGGCCCCACGATGAATGCTCAGTGACTATATAAGGTTCCCCTATACTTAGGCTGAAGAGTATCCTAAGTATTTGGATGTTGATTTTAGTCTCGGGAACCAGAGGTTAGTTAGGGTTAGAGAGAGGGTGGATTTACACAGATGAATGGATGGGGGTAGATACTCTAGAGTTACGGAAGGGTTGGGGTAATGCACACATCAGGCTCAACCAAGCAAGAAAACTCATCACCAACTCACACGTGAAGACCAACAACTATTGGTCATTTATCTTGTCTATTTCATTGGTGATCATTCAAATTCAAGTCCATTATGTAGGGTTTAAGGCTAGGTTTTGAGAACTATCCTAGAGATACGTCCTCACCTCTTAATATTCAAACATTCTACGTACAATGTCGAGAGTTGCTCTCCCATAATCCAAGCGTGATTTTTATTCCATTTTATTTCATCAACTTGCATTATGATAAACCCAAAAGTCGAATGGTCGTGTATTCCACACAAGGCGGGAACACAGTCGAAGTGTTGACCACTCAAATTCTGGATTTAATCAACAATTAACCCACACTATAGATCAAGTAATAAGAAATAAATGTGAAGTTAAAATTTATTTTTAATTCTACATAAATGGTGTATAGAGCAAGTATGCGTGAGAGTTCGAACACAGGGAGCAAGGCAGGGTAGATCAAGCAGGTGTGTGTGTGAATGAATGTGAAGTGTTGCCTACACTATGCAAATGCAGATATTTTTGTGGGTTTTAGATTTTTATTTTTTTTAATTTTGTATTTTGATTTTTAATGTACTGATTTTTTTAATTTTTATATTTTATATTTTTTTCTTTTTCAATATTAAACTAGATATGCAATATAAGAAAAGGGGTGATACAATATTTATAAAAATATGCAGAAATGCTCAAAAATTTAGAAATAAAATATTTTTGTTCTTTTTATGTTTTTTTACTATTTTTATGATTTTTGGGTATTTTTCAGAATGTTTTTGAAATTTTTAAAAGGCAAAATAAAGGAAAACATGGAATAAGCTACTGGCTGAAGGTAAAATAGGGATGAAAAATATCAAACAGCCACAAAATTTTCCCAAACTAATTTTAAAATAAAGAGAATAAAATATAGAACCTACAGGAACTGATTTTGCAATTTTTTGAGTTTTCTAGAATTTTTTAGAATTTTTAAAGTTTTTAGGTATTTTCTAATTTTTAAGGTTTTTCTTTTGAAATTTTTAGAGATTTTTGGACTTACACTAAAGTAGGATAAAATACACACTAGGTAATTTTTTTGGAATTTTTCGAGGTGTTTTACTATTTTTTGGTATTTTCTAAGCTAAACAGTAGCTAAAATGTATGATTTTGATTTTTAATAAATACTAAAATGCAACAAAAATAAAAACTAAAAATATGGCATGAAAGAACAAGTGAACAGGAGCCTAATGTGCTTTTTTGGGATTTTTTTCGAATTAAAATGATGCCTTAAATAAATTGAGCAAGCGTACAAAAATTCACAGCCTGGCAGGGGTATAAGTGCAAATATCAAAACATCCAGGGGCACACATGCAATTTTTTCCACAAAATAATACACTGAATATTTAATTTAATGGACTAATCCCAAATAACCAGACTCGGGAGGGCACAGGTGCAAAATATCTACCAGGGCGCGTGACTTGCACGCGCTTGGGAAGGACTTAAATGTAATTTCAAAATCTCCGGGGGCTCACTTGCAAATGTTCCAAAAACTATTACACTTAAACTATAAATTCTAGTACTGAAAAGAAATAAACAAAGGGCCGAGGGCCTCGCTGCAAAAAGCCCACACCTCACGTGAACAGGTCACGTGAGGTGACGTGGTAGAGGACCTAGTTGCAAATGTAGAAGGTTCGAGGGCCTAATTATAAAGTTTACAAAATATTTTAAACTACTACGGAAAGTTTCTGGACTAAAATAAAATTACAAAAAGGGAAGGGGTGGCTCTGCAAAATACCCCTTCGAAGCTGATCTGACGGTAGATGGCTGCTGAGGACGCGTGGCGCCAATCCAACGGTCGGCGGCTGGGCTGGATCCAACGGTGTGGCTCGAGCCACTTATCCACGTGGCGCGTTCTCCTCGCACGATGCCGCTTCGGCCTGGACGTCCGAGATGGATCTCATATGAGATCTGATGGTGGAAGGGCTCTGGAGATCGGACGGTCGACGTGAAATCTGGGCCGCCTTCAAGATCCAACGGCTGCGAAGGGCTCTCGATGAACTGGGACGAACTCGCGGGGAGGGGAGTTTCCCAGGCGTCAATCTCCCTCCTCCGCCGCTTCTTTGTGCTCCAAAATGGCGTCTGGTGCTCCTGCGGTGGTCCACAACGTGTTGGTGGCTTCAGAAATCTCTGGCGGTGGCCGGAGGGCTCGCGCGAGGTCGCCGGAGCACAAGGGCTCCAGGTACCTCTCCGCCTCCTCCAAAACGAGCCCCAGGTGCGAATTAGGGCCCAACACCTGCAAGAGAAGAGTGAAAGGACCCCGGGCAAAATGCCTGAGCCTCGCGGGATGGATGCTATGGTGTGAATCGATGGGGTGGAGCTTGGCCGGAGGTGCGCTCCGGCGAGGTGAGCGATTTGAGCGATTTAAGTGATGAAACGTGAGATTTTTTTGGAGTTTTTGATCCTAAAGCTATGGCGAAGAAAATGCAAGAAAAATCAATGGTAAAGGGACACCTCAAAGGCCTGGGGCCCAAGCTTAAAGGTACCTCGACGGTGGTTGGCCAGAGGTCAATGGAACGCCCAAAGCCGCTCTGCTCCGCCTCCTGGACGAGCCTATCCTGGAGCGGTCACCTCCAGGAATCGATTGAGATCACAAGGAGCACGAGAGGGACCGAGAATAGGGTTCGAATTCAAATCGAAAGGTCTGGGTTCCATATATTTGGTTTGACCTTGTGACTGGGGCGGTCCAAAGAACGAAGATTATCGAGCGAATCTTTGACCCACGGCCCAAGGATACACATGGGCATGAATCACCATTCAACGAGGAACAAAAGTCGTGTAGAGCACAACATCAAAGGGTGCAAGGTGCTGATGAATCCACATTTCATCATCTTTATTCTATCATTTTGGCATCAAAAACCCTAGCAAATGCCTGTAAATAGCATTAAATATGGCATCTTAGCATTCATGCATGTACATCCAATTAGTGTATAAAATACTGTAATTAAAGCCAAAATTATAGAATAAATAAAAGAAAAGAATAAGAATAAAATATTGTAAATATTTTATGATCCAAAACCCCGAGACCTAGGCATTATGATGAATAGATCGACAAGGCATAAAGTAGGGGGAGATAAGGTCAAAAATACAGTATAAACACCTATACCTTTTATTCATTATTCATTTTGGGACCTATTTTCGGTTCCACTTTTTATACATCAAATAAAGAAACTTTTGCATGAAAGTTGTAGATAATTTAATAAAGAAAAATACAAAATTGATTTCACAGAAAAATAATGTACAGATAAAAAGTTATGGTCTGAATAAAAATCCAGAATCCAAACTTCCCAGACCCGTATCTCACAACTAAAAATTCCAAATGTAGCAAACTCACCTTTAATTGTATATAGAATAAAATAAGCTATTTAATGGTGGTAGTTTCGCATTTGGCGGAGCAACGGTTTGAAAGTTGATTTTTGGACCCTCATTGTACAACTGTACAGATTAAAATATTCATTTTATTATTTATTCATTATTTTGGTGTTTTTATATTTTTATAAATTTGTAAATAGTATTTATAATAATTATGTACATTAAAATCAGAATAAAAATGCAAAGAAAACTCAAAATAAAAATAAACATATATAGATCATACAGGTATTATACCTATATGTATACCTATACAACACATACTTGTATTTTATTAAAAATACAAAACATATCAGAAAATTAAAATAAAAATACAATTAAGTGTATAAAAGTATTTTATAATTTTAAAAAATAATACACAAAAATAATAAAATTAAAATCACAAAATAAAAATCAAATAATCAAATAAATAGGTAATATACCTATAAAGGGTATAAATGTGAACTTGTAAAAATACATCTCATAAAAATAATTAAAAATAACTATAAAATACTTTGAAAAATTATAAACATTTTTTATTTAATACTCGAAATAAAATTGATTCATTTACTATTTTTTATTTAATTAATAAAACTTTTTCCAGAGGGTTTTTCTGGTTGGTCCACGTAGACCAACCAGAGGGCTTGGACAGTTGACCCTAGTCAACTGTCTGACCCCCCTCTCTGTTCTTTTCAGACCTAGGTTTTGACCTCACTTCTCCCATTTTTCGAAGGAGTTCCTTTCACTAAACCATCTCACTCTCTTCTTGGACTCTCTTCCCCGTGCATCAGGCATACACGCCAAGGGTATACCTTGGCCTTTGGATCACTGCAGCACCAACCATGCGTCGTTCTTGGAGTTGCCATGTCAACCGCATAAAATGGGACCCCTTGACTTCATTCGAAATTTGAACCCCAAACTTTGGCCCTCTCGTGCCCCTAGTGAGCTCAATCACCTCCTGGAGGTGACAGCTCCAGGATCGACCCTTCCAGGTGGCCGATCAGCGCGGCTAAGGGTGTTCCCTCGACCTCCGGCTCCCCTCCGTTGAGGTACACCTTCCCTCGCCCTTCCTGGGCTTGAGGCCGTTTATCCCCCTCGTTTTAGCTCCCTTTCTATTCCCCTTAGTTAGAGCTTCGTCTAGCCACTTTAATCGTCGTCGTTAGTCCATCGATTCGCTCAATCGACCGATCGCCGGAGCCATCTCCGGCCACCGTCATTTTCGCACCATCCGCCGCAGTACACCCTCCCTTTCACTTTGTCACGTGATCGGGGCAATTTTCCCCCGATCATATCACACCCTCTTGCAGGTACCTGGGGCATTTCAGCGCGCCTGGAGCGATTTTGACACTCAACGGAGGCATCTGGAGCTCGCCGCTCCGCCACCTTCGTGCGAGGACGCTGGTGCACGCCGACACCTTTTGACGCCACTAGGAAGTCGAGGGGACCTGCAGGAGTCATCGACAACCATCTGGGGAGCTGCAGGTCACCGGAGGAGGGAACATCGATCAACCAAAGCTCGCCGGGGACCAGTTCATCTCGCGTTCGTCCTAGCAGCCCCAGCGCCGTCGGATCTCCACTTGTTCTTCGTGGAGCGCAGCATCCGTCGGATCAACTCGCCCTCGGCCGTCCATCATCTCCAGATCTTCTAATCGTGACCGCTGAAGGCGAAAGGGCATCGCGCGACCACAGTGCGCCACGTGTCCAGTGGATGGCCTAGGGTCGTCCGATCTCGCCCCGACGTGGGTAATTTTACCTGACACCCTGCCAACTTTTGTATTTTGTATTAAGTCCCGAAACTTTTAGTGGACATTGTATATTTTTGCGACATTTGCATTTTTACCCCCATTGCTTTGCATTATTGCGTTCTAGTCCGCGCCACGTCACCTCACGTGACTTGTACACGTGAGGTGCGGGGCTTTTTGCGGGGAACCCCTTAGGAGATCTGATATTTCGTTTTAATACCCGAACTTTTAGTTTAAGCATTAAACTTTTGGGATAATTGCATGTAGACCCTCGGGTTCTGTGGAAATTACATTTAAGTCCTCGCCAGGCGCGTGCAAGTCACGCGCCCTGGTGGGAAAATTGATGTGACACCCCTGCGGGTTTTAGAATTTGTATTTGGTCCTGGAAATTAAATATTCAGTGTTATTTTTGTGCGAAAATTGCATGTATGCCCCTGGATGTTCTGATAATTGCACTTATACCCCTGTCAGGCTGTGATATTTTTGTGAAATTGTAGTATTTATTTGGAGTCCCATCTTAATTCCAAAAATTCTCAAAAATTAAATTTAAGCTCCTGTGTGCTTTTTGATTTTCTTGCATTTTAATATTTATTAAAAATCAAAACTCCCCATTTCAACACTGTCTAGCTTAGAAAATACCAAAAAAATATTAAAAGACCTCGAAAAATTCCAAAAAAATTCCCTACTGTCTATTTTAACCTATTTTAGTGTCAGTCCAAAAATCACTAAAAATCTCAAAAGAAAAACCTTAAAAATTTAAAAATACCTAAAAACTTCAAAAAAATCTAGAAAATTGTAGAAAACTCAAAAAATTATAAACTCAGTTCATGTCTCTTTTATATTTAATTATCTTTATTTGAAAATTAGTTAAGGAAAATTTTGTGGTTGTTTTCTATTTTTTAATTCCCATTTTATCCCCAGCCAGTAGCTTGTTCACTGTTTTGGTTTATTTCAGTGTTTAAAAATCTCAAAAATACTTTGAAAAATACCCAAAAATCACAAAAATAGTAAAAAATTATAAAAATACCAAAAAGATTTTATTTCTGAATTTTTGTCTATTTTTGCATATTTTTATAAATATTTTATCACCCCTTGTGTTACATTGTTTTTGTACTCCAATATTGAAAAAAGGAAAAATATCAAAAATATAAAATATAAAAATCAAAAAATTTAAAAATCAAAATATAAAATTAAAAACTAAAAATTAAAAAAATATATTTAAAAATTAAAAACCCACCAAAAAATTCATTTGCTTGCATAGTGTAGACACAGTTCACATTCACTCACACACATTTGCTTGACCTACCATGTTTGCTCCCTGTGTTCGAACTCTCTGCATACTTGTCCTATACAATCTTTTGTGCAGAGTTAAAAATAAATTTTAACTCCACATTTATTTCTAATTCTTTGATTTATAGTGTGGGTTAATTGTTGATTAAATACAGGATTAATTTGAGAGTCGCCACAGCGACGGTTGTCTCCGCCTTGTGTGAGACACCAATTTAGACTCTCTTGAATTTCGTGTTTATCAAATGGCGCCGTTGCTGGGGAGCAACAACGAGTAGTTTATCTTTTTGTCTATTTGTGTTTGTTGTCTACCATTGCTTCATTTTATCTCTCTTGCACTTTTGATATATATTGATTGAGCTGTCTGACCATTCTTTTCTTGTCTTCTTGCGAGGGACCGCGGAGCGAGGCGGATCGCCTAGGGGATCCGAAGCATCCTTGGGAAGCGGAGCCGGCCGTTCTTTGGCCAAGCCGGTAGGAGAGAGCAGGAGGAGTGAGAGAGTGCTTAGTCTAGCTTGCATATTATTTTGTGAGAGAGAGTGATTCATTAATTTGTAATAATACAGGACTCAGACTCTTGGATACTTCGGGCCTAATTTCCGGGTGTTTGTTCACCCGGGGGCTCGTCGTGGCTTTTCATCGCGTTTTCCGTTGTCATTTTCTGGTTTTGTATTTATTTTTCATTTCTTTTGTGGATTGAGCCCTTAGACTCTAGGCTTGCTTGATCGATTAGAATAGGTCCAAACACATTAATAACCTTTGCATGCTCCTATAGATCGTATTTAGACTTAGACTAATTAAACAGTTAGTCATTAGCTTTCGATCCGTGTGCCGCAAGCTCATCCCGCCAAGCACTTCTCCTAAACTCGATGTGTCGAGAGAAGGAGGGGTGAGCCTAGACCGGACACTAGGGTTGGAGGTTAGTGGCTAGCTTGTGGTTCTTCACGCTAGCAGTTACCTATCTTAGGATGATTTCCGCATTGCATACCGGCATGTAGTTAGGTTTACAAAATTCTGCTTTGCATCCCGCATGGAGAGAGCTGGGATTCGCTGTAAGTCTTCTTACTTTGCATCCATCATTTAGGCACAAAGGTGAGATTTCCACCTTGGTGTCGACTTGCACGGCTTTTCCGACTCTATTCTCCCTCTGTTTTTGGACAAAGTAGGATCAAAGAAAAATACAAAAATCGTTAGGCGCTTGTTTGAATCAACTCAAAAAAAGTGATAACACCAAAAAAATTAAAAAAGGGACTGCTAAGAAAACCTTGACCAAAAATAAAATTGGTAATTGGATTCCTTGATTGGGGAGAGTAACACCCTCATTTGTATTCAGGTTGCATGGGAAGGTCTCCTTTCAAGTGAGGTGAGCGCTTCGTAAGGATTAGAGCCCAAAACCCAACTTGTGATTGCCTTGTGTATCGCATGGATTTCCGAAGCATTGGCGCTACTATCGTACGTAGGCGAGTAGGGCTTGGTCACCATTGGTGACTCACTATTGTGTGACCATCGACCTTGTCCGAAGTACCGAGCATAGGCCACGCCTTCACGGGTGTGTCCGTCTCACCATCTGCGTCCGAGTAGGATCTTGCACGCTCACAGGTGATTCCGTTGCGAGCGAGATCCGAAGTATCGATTTCGCCTATCGGCTTCCTCCCTCTATTTCTTTGGCTGAGTAGGGATCCATGAAGGGTTACAAGGACCTTAAAAAACGCAAGATACAGGTTACACAGGAGGAGGACAAGTACGGGAATACTTTTCCGGCAGTACTCTCTCTCCTTTAGGCGTAGCGCTCTAAGGACTCGTGAAAAGATTAATTCCTGAATTCAAGCTAAAACTGACAAGATAAAAGCCGAACCTTCATGGCTTCATGTGTTGAGTTGGTGAACTCATCCTTGTTTTGTGTTTGATTGCTAGTTCTATTTAGGTCAAGATAAAAAACACAGCACAATTGTGCGCAATTTTGCTTCTCATTTCTTCCTTCTTCTTCTGCATTCTCCCTGCTCTTCCCAATAATCAAGATGATGGGACGGAGATCTCTTAGGCCGACTCTGTCGGCACTGCTATCCAGCACTCCTCCTCATTCATCTAGGACTACCTCGGAGAGTCCGCTCTCCGAGCCTGAGTTTACCTCCACCCTGTTCCCCCTCGACCACCCTTCTCATTCTCCTTCTCTCAGTCCAATAGTTTCAGAATTTAGTGCATCACAGAGTTCAGATCATTCGACAGCACCTGAGATGGCCTCTTTTGCTTTTTCAGAGACACCCGGATGACCATGATCACCCTCCGTTCTTATTTGATCAGGAGGCCATCAACAATTCACTTCTTGCATCCCTGGAGACCATGCAGAGGCAGATTCGTGACCAGGGTACCTTCATGGGTAATCTCATGAGAGAGATAGCTCAGATGAGAGAAAACCGACCTGGGGGCGATGGCGGTGGCGGTGGAGGAGGACCTGATGCAGGAGGAGGTGATCCCGACGCTGAGAGACCGCAGCAGACCATCATGCGAGAATTGCATAACCCAGCAGCGTCCCTTACACATCGGTGGATCAGACTCCCGCCGATCCATGGAGATTTCGAGCTTCGGCCCCATACCATTCAGCTTCTACCCAAATTCCATGGGTTGCCGACTGAAGAGTCACACCTCCACCTCCAAGAATTTGAGATGATATGCAGCACCATCCATGACAGGCTGATGACCGAGGATACCATCAAGATGATCGCCTTTCCATTCTCCTTGGTTGATAGAGCCGTATATTGGCTCAAACACTTGGGGCGATTCATCGACACTTGGGCAGATCTCCGGACCGCGTATCTGAAGAAATACTACCCTCTCGGCCGAACAAATGCAGCTAGAGCCATGACAAGCAACTTCGTCATGATCCCAAATGAACAATTCCATGAAGCTTGGGATCGATTCAGAGAGCTCATTGACCGGTGTCCACATCATGACATCTCCAAGCCCAACTTAGTTCAGAGTTTCTTCTGTGGGCTGACACCGGGAGCTGCAGGGGCTAGTGAATGCCTCTTGCGGTGGATCATACTTTTCCAAGGGTGAAGACGACGTTTGGGCCATTTACGAGGGCATGGCAGAAAACTCAACCGTGATGGTCCAGGCCCGTGTCTACACGCAGCAGAAGCCCCCGCAAGGAGCGGGATCATTCCAGAGGATCACCCGCATCGATGCCGGTCCTAACACATCGTCGGCAACCGCAGCCCAAGCTGAATCCACCGTAGCTGACATGGGAATCATCAGTGAGAAACTGGACCGCCTCGAGATCCTCGAGAAGAAACAGATGCAAGGCATGGCCCAGATAGACCAGATTGCCAAAACCATGAGTGACCTGAAGACACAGATCCTTTGCGTCCAGGAGGCACAAACTCACTCCCAACAGCCTCCCAGGTCACGGGCTGACCCCATCAGTAGCAGTTCTAACCAAGCCCCTACCTTGTACCGCCAGGTGAACCATATCCAGGCAAATTCGGTTCCACTGCTACAGTACTACCTAGCGCAACCACCATCTCCAGACACTCAGATGGTGGTGTATCAGCCGGAGCAACCACTGGCAGTTCTTCCTCCACCCTCCTTTGAGCAGGAACCATTGATGGAAGTCAATGGGATTTGGTACGACCGGTACCCTCAGCCTGGGATCCGTCGTGATCATCCAGGATTCTGTTGGGGCAACGGTGGCTCCTCATCCCAGCAGCAGAATCCCGCTCTAGGACAGCAGAGCAGCCAGCAGCAACATCAACACCAGCAGCCCCAGTATGCCCAGCAGCAACAGTATCAGAGTGGTCCTCGTCCCGCCTACCAGGGACAGCAGTGGAGGCAGCGACAACAGCCTCAGCAATCTTACCCCCATCCTCCCCAGTATCAACCATAGCAGCAGCCTCATTTCCAGCAGGGACACCCATCCGATTCTCAGGGTCCCGCCTTTGAGAACCCTGCATTAGATGATCTTGCCCGCTTGCTCTCCGAACAACGAGCATCCTTCAGGCAAGAAATGGATGAATTCCGGCAGGAGATGAGGGAAATCATCAAAGGCAAGGCCGCCATACCCCTCAGATTGAGCCTAACCCGAACAATCTGAAAAGGAAGTCTAAGCAGGTAGAGTTTACAGACGATACCTCTCCTAGTGACTATTTGAGTGATATGTCTTATTCTTTCTATGATACTGATTTTGTGACTACTGGGAGCGGTAGGATGCCAGCCGGCGGCGCCTCTTCTGAGCGACAACCAGATGTAGAACCAGGACCGCCAGAGGAGCAGAGTAGCGGTGCTGATGCCGCTAATGATGATGTTGAAGATGGTAGTGCTGAGGCCACCAATGATGGAGATCCAGACGACGGTGCTGAGGCCGTCGTGATACCAGATGCAGACGGTGGTTCTGATGCCACCATTTTGGATGCTGACCCAGAGCGCGGTGTTGATGCTGCAGAGACAGGTGCCGGTGGTGGTACTGAGGCCACCTCATCTACTTTTGTTGAGCCTCCCTCTGTGATGTTACCATCTTTTGTATCTACGGACCGTGGTAACAAGAAGAAAAACAAAAATATGAATAAAGGAAAGGTTTTTGTTCACATTGCAGATCCATATGTGTTGAATGATGATTATTGTATGGATTCTCCTCCTTCACAGGTACAGGGACCTATTCCTAGACCTCCATCTGTGGAGGCCCCTACCACCCCCTTCCCTGAGGCACTCCGCCGAGCGAAGGGGAATAAAAGAGAAAATCCCAAAAAAGAGCAACAGGTAGAGTTCAACAACTAGATGATTGACAGGTTCCATATTCAGCTGACTCTACAGGAAGCACTTGAGCACATCCCCCTCTTCAAAAAGAACTTGAAGGAGAAAACTACCATCCGCAGGAAGAGGAGGAACCACAGAGATCAGATCCATGTGCTCACTCATTCCACTTGTTGTACCATTCAGAACAAGCTGCCAGCCAAGCGACCAGATGCAGGAGCTCCCTATGTCAGATGCGAGATTCAGGAGCAGCAATTTGATCGTACTCTGTTAGACAGCGGCTCTTCAATCAACCTTCTTCCGGCAGCCTTACTCGACAGATTCGAGTATGGTCCTCTTCTTAGGAGCAGGACGGTCCTTCAGTTTGCTGATAGGTCGACTAAGAGGCTGAAGGGGTTGTTGAAAGATGTGGTCGTTACCATTCAGGGCCTGAAATTCCCCGTGGACTTCGTTGTGTTGGACATGGAGATCCCTGAGTCGGTAACCGATGCCCCCATCATACTCGGACGTCCATTCTTGACCACAGCCAAGGCGGTGACCGATCATGATAGCGGGAAGGTATGCTTTTGTGTAGAGGGCGAAACCATACAAATAGAGACGATCGAGGAAACCAGAGCCAGAGAACTTGAATGCTCGGAGCAGTCCAACGAAGCCGCGCAGATGACAGAGGAAGAGCTAGACATCCACCAGGAGTGTGATTTTGTGATGACAGATGATGAATCCAACTGGATAGATCCTGTAGCACCGACCCTCGCCTTGCCTACAGATTCACTATATCTAAAGCTCATGGCAGTCGAGAGCCGGGAGAGCACACCCCTGAATGAGGATATACCTGAGGTTGACAGTGTTGGGACGAGTGGTGCTGATGATTTTCATTCTTTCTCATCTTCTTCTGATCCCTCGGATTCAAACATTGACTGGGATGATTTTGATGACTATTTACCTTGTCTGATTCCTTCTGAACCAACAGCCGTGACAGAGTGCGAGCCAGTGCAGTTTATTGATGATTCAGCAGACCGCCCTTCGTCAGAAATTCATGCAGAGCGAGAGTTCTCCCATGCAGACCTGGTAGCTTTCACACAGACATATCAGAAGCCAGATCTGCCACCTCCCAGTTGTCCAGAACTGAAGCCTTTGCCGCAGTCGCTGAAGTATAGATTCCTTGCGGGTGAGCCAGATATGCACCCAGTCATTATCTCAGCAGGTTTGACTGGAGAGCAAGAATCTCGTCTGATGGAGGTTCTTGAAAGAAACCGCAAGGCAATAGGTTGGAGTATAGCAGATCTCCAGGGGATTAGTCCGACTCTGTGCTCCCACCACATCTACCTTGAAGATGATGCTAGGTCGTCGTGTGAGTTCCAACGACAGCTGGACCCGAATCTTCGAGACGTAGTCATGAAAGAAATTTCAAAGTGGTGGAGCGCCGATTTTATCTACCCCATCTCCGACTCCAAATGGGTTAGTCCACTACATGTGGTACCCAAGAAGACGGGTATCACTACAGTTGTCAATGAGTCTGGAGAGGAGATCGCTACCAGAGTGTCCACTTCTTGGAGGGTCTGTGTGGACTACAGACGATTGAATGAGGCCACCAAGAAGGATCACTTACCGCTACCATTCATTGATCAGATTATCGAACGGCTAGCTGGGAAGAGTCATTACTGCTTCCTTGACGGGTACTCTGGATATAATCAAGTGGCCATTGCGCCCGAAGACCAGGAGAAAATGACATTCACCTGTCCATTTGGGACCTATGCTTTCAGACGGATGCCCTTTGGTCTATGTAACGCTCCAGCGACATTCCAAAGGTGCATGTTGTCCATATTTTCGGACATGGTGGGTGACTGTTTAGAGGTCTTCATGGATGACTTCTCGGTCTATGGCGACGGGTTCGATGCTTGTCTTGACTGCCTAGACCGTGTGCTTCAGCGCTGCATATAGGTCAATCTTGTTTTATCTTGGGAGAAGAGTCACTTCATGGTGACTCAAGGGACGGTCCTCGGTCATATCATCTCCAACAGGGGCATGGAGGTCGATCTGGCCAAGGTGGATATCATCAGAAAACTCAATCCACCGTCCAACTTACGTCAGTTGCGGTCTTTTCTGGGGCATGTCGGTTTCTACTGACGGTTCATTCAGGACTTCAGTCGTATTTCCCGACCGCTCACTGACTTGCTGACAAAAGACATCGAGTTTATTGTCAATGATAAGTGTCTTGCGTCTTTTGAGACTCTCAAAGATATGGTTGTTTCAGCTCCTGTCCTTCAGCCACCCGATTGGTCTCTCCCATTCGAGATCATGACGAATGCTTCAGATTTTGCCGTTGGGGTTGTGCTTGGACAGAGGAGGGATGGTTCACCTTTTACCATTCACTACGCCAGCCAGACTTTGGATGCCGCTCAGCGGAACTACACTGTGACTGAGAAAGAGATGCTGGCCGTAGTTTTTGCTCTGGATAAGTATCAATCTTACATTCTCGGATCTAGAGTAACAATTTACACTGATCACACCGCCATCCGGTACTTAATGGCTAAGAAGGATGCCAAAGCACGTCTGACCAGATGGATCCTTCTGCTCCAGGAGTTTGATATTGAGATTAAGGATAAGCCTAGAGTAAAGAATGTGGTGGCGGATCATCTCTCCAGATTGGAGAATCTTGAGGAATCTGAGCCCAGCGCACCTATCACAGAGACATTTCTGGATGAGGCGATCTTGTCTATCACCTCGCTCCCATGGTACGCTGACATTGTGAACTATCTTGTCGCCAAGACGGTCCCACAAGGTTGGCCCAGGCAGAAACTTGAGACCTTCCTGGCGAAGGCCAAGTTTTACCATTGGGAGGATCCCGTCCTTTATCATGAAGGAGGGGACAACATCTGGAGGAGGTGCATTCCTCAAGAAGAGCATCATAGCGTCCTCACATACTGCCACAAGCTTGAGGCAGGAGGACATCATTCTGGAAAAAGGACAGCACAGAAGGTGCTTCAATCCGGCCTATGGTGGCCTACTCTCTTCAAGGATTCTGATGAGTTCGTGAAGAGATGTACTGACTGTCAGAAAATGGGAACCTGCGGACAGAGAGACATGATGCCCATGCAACCCATTCACTTCTGTGAGGTTTTTGATGCATGGGGGATTGATTTCATGGGCCCATTTCCTAAGAGTCAGGGATTCGAGCATATTTTGCTAGCTGTGGATTATGTCACTCGATGGGTTGAGGCCATCCCCGCCCGAGCCGCAGATGCTAAAACCGTATGCAAATTCTTGAGGAAAAATATCATTTCACAGTTCGGGGTACCGAGAGTCTTGATTTCAGACGGGGGGTCCCACTTCATCAATGACAAGGTTAGGGCCCTTGCAGATGAGTTCGGCATTGACCATCGGGTTGCTACACCGTATCACCCTCAGACTAATGGTCTTGCCGAAGTATCGAACCGGGAGATAAAAACTATCTTGCAGAAAGTTGTCCGCCCAGACCGAAAGGATTGGTCACAGCTTTTGGACTCGGTCTTGTGGACATATCGGACGTCTTTCAAGAATCCATTGGGGACATCTCCCTTTCGACTCATCTATGGCAAGCTGTGCCATCTGCCAGTGGAGATCAAGCATAAATCCTTTTGGGCAGTCACTGAGTTACTGTTAGATCCCGAGAGTGTAGGAGAACAGAGAAGAGCAGAATTGGCAGCCCTGGAAGAACTGAGAGATACAGCCTTTTCCAACAGCCTACAGTACAAGGAGAAAGTGAAGACATGGCACGATTCGCATATCAGCCATAAACAGTTTGAGACAGATCAGAGAGTATGGTTGTTTGATTCCAGGCTGAAATTATTCTCAGGGAAATTACAGAGCAAGTGGAAAGGTCCGTATGTGGTGAGGAAGGTACATGACAATGGCAGCATCGACATATCATAACCGTTATCTTCCTCTACCTTCCGTGTCAATGGACAACGCCTGAAGCTATATCTAGATCACAATCCGCCGACCATTGACATTGCCCCCATTCTTCTGGTATGAGATGTGTTCTTTGACTCTCATCATCTGCATCTCATACATGGTGATCACTTCCATCTTCCGCTGTACAGATCATCTGTCCATATCACTCTTGCATATGTTGATTTATTTTCTTCTTTTCTTCTTTTCTTCTTTTCCTTTTCTATTTTCTTTATCTATCAAAAAGGTGCCGCCCTTGTAGACAGTTTTCCATACTTAGGACGTACTTTGTCCTAAGTATAGGGGGTGTGCACCCCGACTTTCTCTATTTTTCGATCCTCTCCATTGTCTATACTTAGGGATATTTTACCCTAAGTATAGGGGGAGACAATCTGAGTACGATCCGTTCATTCCCACCCTTGACCCTCCATGCATTGTGTACAGTCTGCTAGACTTAGGATTCTTTGATCCTAAGTATAGGGGGGACGGTCAACTTCTCATTCATTGATTCATTCATTAGTTATTTATTCTTTAGACTTGTCTATACTTAGTAGGGGTTATGTCTTCTCTTTTCTCTCCGATCTATGAGGACATAGCTCAAGCTAAGTATAGGGGGGTCGTATATACTGCGTATATACTTTAGCCATAACTCGTACTTTCGTATTGTCCTAATAATATGGCTAATAATTCTTTAAAATTCATTAAAAATCTTTAATAAAAAGGTTTTATGTTCCTCAAATTCTTTTGTGTATTTACTGATTAATAAATTAGGTGAAAATGTTTTTTGCAAAATGTTTGAAAAATAGTTTGAAAATCTTTGTGAACATCTATTGAAAACTATTTTGAAAATGTTTTGTTACATGTTTTCAACCTTTGTAAAAATGTGTGGTTTGTAAAAATTTATTTTCTTTGTGTGAAATAAAATGTTTGAAAAATGATTTGCAAATGGTTTGAAAAATGGTTGCAAAAATATTTTGAAAAATATATATATACTGTTTTGAAAGCCTTTGCAAAATGATTTTCAAATGTGTGTACATGTTTGTAAAATGTTTGTAAAAACTATTTTGGACTATAGTTTTCAAAATCATTTGAAAAACCTGTGTCAAATAAGTTTGAGGAATACCTACATCTCACCAAAATTCACTACCTATATCTATGTATAAAATTGACCACTTACCCTGTAAGTTCTTAAAATCCACTTCTTGTATATATAAGAAGCACTCCCGTGTACATAGTTTTCACCTAACTTTTAGCCAAAAACTTTTTGTTTTCAAAAATCCCAAAAACATTTGCAAAACCAATATCCAAAAACATTTGAAAAATCTTTTGAAAAAATACAAAAAAAATACATGCATCATCATGTTTTCAAAAATCCATAAAAAGTTCAAAATCTTGAAAATTTCATCACAAAAATATTTTCTGCATAGCATTGCATAGCATTCACATTTTTTGGATTGAGTTTGATAGTTGAACAAGTCTAAGTAAAATCCGGAGATTGGAGCTTGATTGGACCTTAAAATCTACCTAATAACAGGAACCTTATAGGCTCTGGGTTTGAGGTACTTCAGGTCTAGTTGACTTAATTCTTTGAGGATCACGGGACTTAGTTCAATGGATTCTTGACTGCCTAAGTAGAGTATTTCGGAGCACACGCACGACTCTTGTGAAGAATGACCTAACTTGGACACCTGCACCTTTCACATGGCTCAACTCAGTTGGAGTGGTGAGGGGATTGGATTTGCCGGTATGAGACGCACACAAGTGAAAACAGTTGTCCTCCTCTAGGGAGGGAAGTGCACCCCAACCCATCCAGTGATAAGGAAGTCTAAAGACAGGAGAGTGTGGGTTGCAATAAAGTTTCAAAAGAGGGATAGTCTACTGGCTCAAGAGGAAAAACTCCTTATGTAAATGCTTATGTATATAGTATTCAAAAAAAAAGTTCAGGCATGTACAAAAATAAGAAGCCTGCAAAGTATGTACATCTGTGTAAAGTCAATAAGCAAGCTTGAGTTCCAAAGTCATATCATGTGAGCCTGCAGCAGGATGACTTGACTACACTGGTCTTGCATCCCAGGATAGGTAGGTACACTGGCTACCGTCCATTCTTCTCTTTACCCCCTCCTCTTGAGCCGGTTGCCACTTGAACTTAGAAGGGAATACCCCGCTCCTCGAGGATGGAGTTATTGGATTGGGGAATCATTGGGTTGTCGTACTGGAGAAGTCAGTTTCTTTGTCATTCTAGCTGGAGAGAGCCACCATCACTTACATTGTACGAGTCAGATTCATAGTCGTAAGAGTTTGCGTATGAGTTGAAGTATTTCTGACCTGGCTATTGAGGAGACTTGGACAGAATTTTGGGATTCTCAAGGACTGTTGGATTTCAAATTCGGTTCTCACTAAGGTTCCGCCCGCACTAAAATTACAAAGGTCCGACTTAAGCTCCAAACTTTGATTTTGTGAAGACAAGTTTGATAATCAAATAAAATCCAAGTTCTTCTTTTTCTTTTCTTTCTTTTCTTTTTGCACTTATTGCATAAGTGTTTGCTAGGGACTAGCAAAGGTAAAGTATAGGGGGATGATGAATCCACATTTCATCATCTTTATTCTATCATTTTGGCATCAAAAATCCTAGCAAATGCTTGTAAATAGCATTAAATATAGCATCTTAGCATTCATGCATGTGCATCCAATTAGTGTATAAAATATTGTAATTAAAGCCAAAATTATAGAATAAATAAAAGAAAAGAAAAAGAATAAAATATTGTAAATATTTTATGACCCAAAACCCCGAGACCTAGGCATTATGATGAATAGGTCGACAAGGAATAAAGTAGGGGGAGATAAGGTCAAAAATACAGTATAAATACCTATACCTTTTATTCATTATTCATTTTGGGACCTATTTTGGTTCCACTTTTTATACATTAAATAAAGAAACTTTGTACATGAAAGTTGTAGATAATTTAATAAAGAAAAATACAAAATTGATTTCACAGAAAAATAATATACAGATAAAAAGTTATGGTCTGAATAAAAATCCAGAATCCCAACTTCCCAGACCCATATCTCACAACTGAAGACTCCAAATGTAGCAAACTCACCTTTAATTGTATATAGAATAAAATAAGCTATTTAATGGTGGTAGTTTCGCATTTGGCGGAGCTATGGTTTGAAAGTTGAGTTTTGGACCCTCATTGTACAACTGTACAGATTAAAATATTCATTTTATTATTTATTCATTATTTTGGTGTTTTTATATTTTTATAATTTTGTAAATAGTACTTATAATAATTATGTACATTAAAATCAGAATAAAAATGCAAAGAAAACTCAAAAAAAATAATCATATATAGATCATACAGGTATTATACCTATATGTATACCTATACAACACATACTTGTATTTTATTAAAAATACAAAACATATCAGAAAATTAAAATAAAAATACAATTAAGTGTATAAAAGTATTTTATAATTTTATAAAATAATACACAAAAATAATAAAATTAAAATCACAAAATAAAAATCAAATAATCAAATAAATATGTAATATACCTATAAAGGGTATAAATGTAAACTTGTAAAAATACATCTCATAAAAATAATTAAAAATAACTATAAAATACTTTGAAAAATTATAAATTTTTTTATTTAATACTCGAAATAAAATTAATTCATTTATTATTTTTTATTCAATTAATAAAACTTTTTCCAGAGGGTTTTTCTGGTTGGTCCACGTGGACCAACCAGAGGGCTTGGACAGTTGACCCTAGTCAACTGTCTGACCCCCCTCTCCGTTCTTGTCAGACCTAGGTTTTGACCTCACTTCCCCCATTTTTCGAAGGAGCTCCTTTCACTAAACCATCTCACTCTCTTCTTGGACTCTCTTCCCCGTGCATCAGGCATACACGCCAAGGGTATACCTTGGCCTTTGGATCACTGCAGCACCAACCATGCGTCATTCTTGGAGCTGCCCCGTCAACCGCATAAAATGGGACCCCTTGACTTCATTCGAAATTTGAACCCCAAACTTTGGCCCTCTCGTGCCCCTAGTGAGCTCAATCGTCTCCTGGAGGTGACAGCTCCAGGATCGACCCTTCCAGGTGGCCGATCAGCGCGGCTAAGGGTGTTCCCTCGACCTCCGGCTCCCCTCCGTTGAGGTACACCTTCCCTCGCCCTTCTTGGGCTTGAGTTCGTTTATCCCCCTCGTTTTAGTTCCCTTTCTATTCCCCTTAGTTAGATCTTCGTCTAGCCACTTTAATCGCCGTCGTTAGTCCATCGATTCACTCAATCGACCGATTACCGGAGCCATCTCCGGCCACCGTCATTTTCGCACCATCCGCCGCAGTATACCCTCCCTTTCACTTCGCCACGCGATCGGGGCAATTTGCCCCCGATCATATCACACCCTCTTGCAGGTACCTGGGGCATTTCAGCGCGCCTGGAGCAATTTTGACACTCAACGGAGGCATCTGGAGCTCGCCGCTCCGCCACCTTCGTGCGAGGATGCCGGTGCATGTCGGCACCTTTTGACGCCACCAGGAAGTCGAGGGGACCTGCAAGAGTCATCGACAACCATCTGGGGAGCTGCAGGTCACTGGTGGAGGGAACATCGATCAACCAAAGCTCGCCGGGGACCAGTTCATCTCGCGTTCGTCCTAGCAGCCCCAGCGTCGTCGGATCTCCACCTGTTCTTCGTGGAGCGCAGCATCCGTCGGATCAACTCGCCCTCGACCATCCATCATCTCCAGATCTTCTAATCGTGACCGCTGAAGGCGAAAGGGCATCGCGTGACCACATCGCGCCACACGTCAAGTGGATTGCCTAGGGCCGTCCGATCTCGCCCCGGCGTGGGTAATTTTGCCTGTCACCCTGCCAAATTTTGTATTTTGTATTAAGTCCCGAAACTTTTAGAGGACATTGTATATTTTTGCGACATTTGCATTTTTACCCCCAGTGCTTTGCATTATTGCGTTCCAGTCCGCGCCACGTCACCTCACGTGACTTGTACACGTGAGGTGCGGGGCTTTTGCGGGGAACCCCTCAAGAGATCTGATATTTCGTTTTAATACCCGAACTTTTAGTTTAAGCATTAAACTTTTGGGATAATTGCATGTAGACCCTCGGGTTCTGTGGAAATTACATTTAAGTCCTTGCCAGGCGCGTGCAAGTCACGCGCCCTGGTGGGAAAATTGCTGTGACACACCTGCGGGTTTTAGAATTTGTATTTGGTCATGGAAATTAAATATTCAGTGTTATTTTTGTGCGAAAATTGCATGTATGCCCCTGGATGTTCTGATAATTGCACTTATACCCCTGCTAGGCTGTGATATTTTTGTGAACTTGTAGTATTTATTTGGAGCCCCATCTTAATTCCAAAAATTCTCAAAAATTAAATTTAAGCTCATGTGTGCTTGTTCTTTGACTCTATATTTTTAGTTTTTGATTTTCTTGCATTTTAATATTTATTAAAAATCAAAAACTCCCCATTTCAGCACTGTCTAGCTTAGAAAATACCAAAAAAATATTAAAAGACCTCGAAAAATTCCAAAAATATTCCCTGCTGTCTATTTTAACCTATTTTAGTGTCAGTCCAAAAATCACTAAAAATCTCAAAAGAAAAACCTTAAAAATTCAAAAATACCTAAAAACTTCAAAAAAAATCTAGAAAATTGTAGAAAACTCCAAAAATTATACACTCAATTCCTGTCTCTTCTATATTTAATTATCTTTTTTCGAAAATTAGTTAAGGAAAATTTTAGGGCTGCTTGCTATTTTTTAATTCCCATTTTACCCCAGCCAGTAGCTTGTTCACTGTTTTGGTTTATTTCAGTGTTTAAAAATCTCAAAAATACTTTGAAAAATACCAAAAAATCACAAAAATAGTAAAAAATTATAAAAATACCGAAAAGATTTTATTTCTGAATTTTTGTCTATTTTTGCATATTTTTATAAATATTTTATCACCCCTTGTGTTACATTGTTTTTGTACTCCAATATTGAAAAAAGAAAAAAATATCTAAAACATAAAATATAAAAATCAGAAAATTTAAAAATCAAAATATAAAATTAAAAACTAAAAATTAATAAAAAAAAAATATTTAAAAATTAAAAACCCACCAAAAAAATTCATTTGCTTGCATAGTGTAGACACACTTCACATTTACTCACACACATTTGCTTGACCTACCCTGTTTGCTCCCTGTGTTCGAACTCTCTGCATACTTATCCTATACAATCTTTTGTGCATAGTTAAAAATAAATTGTAACTCCACATTTATTTCTAATTCTTTGATTTATAGTGTGGGTTAATTATTGATTAAATACAGGATTCATTTGAGAGTCGCCACAGCGACGGTTGTCTCCGCCTTGTGTGAGACACCAATTTAGACTCTCTTGAATTTCGTGTTTATCAGGTGTGTCCTCCAAAAATCCTCGAAAATGGTCAACAATGCAGTCTGACACGGGCTACAGGACTTAGGGCAGACAATTGACCGAGGTCAACTGCGACTGTCCCCTGGTTGGTCCACGTGGACCAACCAGGAAAAAGGTCTTAAAAAGATCTAGAAATTTATTTAAAAATCGAAAATGATTTTATTAATTTTTTAATTATAAAATAAAAAAATTTTATTTTTTATAAAGTATTTTATAGTGATTTTTATTTATTTTTTTAGAGGTATATTTTTACAAGTTGCCTTTTTAGCCCTATATAGGTACATATACATATGTATTTTATTACTTTATTTTTTTGTGCTTTTAATTTATTTATTTTTATTTATTATTTTATAAAATCATATAATACTTTTATACACACAAATATATTTTTGTTTTATTTTTCTGATGTGTTTTGTATATTGAATAAATTAAAAGTATACTTTATATAGTTATAAGTATAGGTATGATACCTATGTATTTAATATATATGTATTTTTATTTTGTATTTCTTTTGGGTTTTTCTTCTGATTTAATGTACATAATTATTATAAGTAATATTTACAATATTATAAAAAAATACAAAAATAATGAATGAATAATGAATTGAATATTTTAATCAGAACAATTGTACAATGTGGGTCCAAAACTCAACTTTCAAACCGTAGCTCCGCCAAATGCGAAACCACCTCCATTATATAGATTATTTTATTCTATATACAATTAAAGGTGAGTTTGCTGCATTTGGAGTTTTCATTTGTAAGATACGGGTCTGGGAAGTTGGGATTCTGGATTTTTATTCAGATCATAACTTTTTATTTGTACATTGTTTTTCAGTGAAATCAATTTTGTATTTTTTTATATTTAATTATCTACAACTTTCATGTACAAATTTTCTTTATTTGATGTATAAAATATGGAACCAAAAATAGGTCCCAAAATTAATAAAGAATGAATTAAAAAGTGTAGGTATTTTGACTGTATTTGACCTTATCTCCCCCTACTTTGTTCCTTATCGACCTAATCATCAAGATGCCTAGGTCTCGGGGTTTCGGGTAATAAAATATTTACAATATTTTATTCTTTTTCCTTTCTTTTATTTATTCTATAATTTTGGCTCTAATTACAGTATTTTATACACTATTTACATGTACATGCATGAATGCTAATGTGCTCTATTTAATGCTGTTTACAAGCATTTGCTAGGGTTTTTGAGGCCAAAATGATAGAATAAAGATGATGAAATATGGATTCATCACATTACATTCTCAATTTTAATTTGAGGTTATCACTGTAATAATGTGAGAGCATAAATCAAGCAATCAGCATTTAATCATCCATTGCCAGTTTCCTTTCATTTCCTAAGTGATAAATCAGGTGAAGATCAAGAAAAGCCAGTACATTCATGAAAAGCCATGATACATGCTTGAGAGAGAACTTACAGAACCTCCAGCAATCTCCATGCATATGCAAGATTGTGTTAAAATTTCACACTACGTGCATGCAAGTCAAAGAAACCACACCCTAACATGAAGAATTCAATTATTTTGGCTAAGTGAAGCGATGTAAGTGCGTCTTGTGAATTTATGCGTTTCCTAACCTGCGAAGCAAGCACACGTGATAGTAAAATAAAAGAGTTCAGAGAGCCGCGTGCCTAGCTCTAGGTTGACACTCAAGTGAAGCATCACCTGGTTTAGAGGTGGAATTCACACACCACATGCAAGGTTCATGTTTGTATTTACACATGCGAGCCCTCAAACGAGGATCGCTTAAAGTGCAAATGATACACATTTTTTAACACAATAAATGCATGAACAAAATGTCAATTAAGCTCCTCGAAACCTTCTGAATTTCTTCTGTGGATCCTCACAACGGGAGCTCCCAACTCCACACTGCTATGTTGGTAGAGCATCCTCCATCACCATGGGCCCTGCTAAAAAAGAAAAATATCAGAAAATATCAAGATAATTAATCAACAAAAAATGACGTAAAATAGATACAATGTAATGACCTTTAACTTTTGAAAATAATTGACTCAAAAATAATACAATAAAAGCCAACAAATAAATAAGGATGAGCCGTGTCCCTAGTAACAACGCCATTTGATGAACTGCGTTCTCACCGCTTTAATAGTCGTGTATTGTCGTAGCACAAGTGGTGAAAACGATTCAGCAAAAACCACACTTTTGAATATGTAGAAATTATTTACTTGGTAAGATACTAAGGTCGAACATACGGACACGAGCCTCCTCATCTATCTATAAAATCGATTAAAAATTGAGCAATTAAATTCATATATTTAGGTCTCCATATAACACAAAATGATATGCAGATGCAATATGTGATGATACACAATAGAATGGTATGTGATGCATTTTTTATTTAGTTTTATGCAATTAAATAAGATGCATGTGGATGATAAGAGGTATGATGTCGCCGAAATAAATATGCCCTAAGAATATTCCAATTACTGAGCAATTAAAGGTAATTCAATTTCATTATCAATTGAAGCGCAAAAATACATCAATGGTCTGAGAAATGGCATTAAAAATAAGCACAAGTGTTACGAAAAAAGATCTAGAATTTTAGCACATCAATTCAATGTCTAATAAGGAAATAAAATGTGTCATAGTGTAGATCATGAGATAAGAATTAAATGAAATTGAAATCAACTGAATCGGAGTTCGTATGCTCAAGATATAGAATAAAGAGAGAAAGGTCATAAATGCAAGAAAAATACGAGGAATAAAAAGGATAAATATGCGAATAAGTCTGTAGCGGATCATTTCTGCAAATAAGAAAACCTAACAGGACCTTCTGGTAATTTTACTAGAAATGCCACGTGAGGCACGTGCGAAGGGACTGATTTGCAATATCTAAAAAGGGACGTGGCACTGACGTAAAATAACACAGGCTCGGTTCGGTGCTAGTTCGAACTATGGCTCAGGCATCTTCATGGTCGGAGGCCACGTGTCATGGCCTCGATCTTCAGAAAAAGGTTTTGGTTTTGCCTGAGCCTAGAGGTTCGGTGGAGCGCCGTAGCTTCATCTCGACCATTGGATGGCTGCCGAGGGAGCGCCATCCAACGACAACTGCTCTTCTTTCCAGTCACAAGGGTGGTTGCGATAGTGGGCTCTAGCGAGCAACTCCATCCCTCCTCATGCAGTTAGATGCTGCATGGAAGATCATCCTTCCTTCACAATGGGCTGGCGAAGCTCTCGGGTCATCTAGGAAGTTGTGAGGGATCCTGGAGTGGTGAGGTGAGTCCGGGCCATCGGAGGCGGCAGAGGCGATCGGAGCTAGCGCACCATGTATGATCATTGAAGGAGATGGGTACCTACAAGAGTTAGCAATAGCCGAAGCGAGGAGATGCAGGTGTTGTGAATGGAATGGGGGTCCATCGGAGGCAGAGAGATGGAGGACCTGGGCTCCTCTCCGACGGACCAGAGAAGAGATAGGGCGGAGGTGATGGAGATTCTGAAGAAGGAAGATGTCGAGCGGAGAGGTCAGCGTGCACGAGTGGAGTGTCATGAAGGTGATGGTGTAGAGAATTAGAAGCGAAAATGTGTGTGTACGTCGAATTAAAACAGAGAAATCAAGATAAAAATGAGGAAGAAGGGCTTACCTGATCAGAGTAGGACGGACGAGGGAAGCTTGGGCTGAGCTACAAGAGGTGTTCTGGTCTTCGCTCGAGCTGGTCAGCTACACCAGCGAGCTTGTCGGTGTCCAATGGCAGACGCATTCTGACCAGAGAGGCCAAGGGTCTCACCGGGACAATGGGTCATCATCGCCTCTACGATCTACCCCTCCGCTATCACCGAAGGGGGGGGGGGAGCTGGGCCTATGCTCATGGTTGGTGGACGAGGGAAAGAGGAGGCGGAGGCATTGGTTTTATGGAGGAGGAGAGCGGTTACTGGTGAGGGGAAGTGAAGGTTTGTAATGCTCGTCTTGAAGGCTTGGAGTGATGAATCGAGAAGTTGATGGTTGTGTGAAGATGGAGCATCCTAAGGCTACGTAGTGGGCATGCTATGACATGGAGAGGAGATCAGAGGCAGAAGTTAGAATAAGAAGGGGGCGGGGCTTGGTGATGCGTAACGATTGGCTGGAGGACGGAGATGATGGGGACCGTTGGATCTCGCGATCCAACAACCCAGAAGCTGGTGCTGGTGGGTGGTTCGGATCTGATCATGGGATCAGATTAAATGTTGGAGGGAAGCCAATGGATGAGCGGTGGAAATGGAGGCGGGGGAGGGGTGATCCAAGGATTGCAGAGGGCGATGGATGGTGCTAGGAGGAGCGGCCCCGTGGGCGGCCCAGAGGGTGTCACGTGGTCGCACTAGAATATTTAAAAAAATAAAAAAGAATGGAAAAATAAAAAACAAATAGAAGGAGGTAGAATTAACAAAAAGTCACAACATGAAAATTGTAGATCGAAGAGATCTACAAGTTTTGTGTTGGACAAAAAGTCAGAAAAGGTCAAAGACACAAAGCAACGTTTTTGGAAGTATTTTTAAGAGATAAAAACACTCGATTTTTATGGTTGTGTTATTTTTTGTATTTTTAATTTATTGTCAACACCAAAATAAATATCTACAATATTTATCTATTTTTTGGGATTTATAATAAAAGATAAAATAAAGAAAATGTTACTGATAAGTATACTTTAATTCATGTTAATTATAGATGGAGGATTTATTTATAAAGATGCAGAATTTATGAATATTTGTCATGAAGTTCTTGGGTTTCGAGGATAATAAGAGAGTATAGATATGATGAATCAGAGATTCATCACAAGGTGAGATCATGCGCACAATGTTTAGATTTACGATACGGGTGTGTAACGTCCACTAATAATCCAAAGGCATACCAACTCTCTTAAAGATTTACCATGTATATTTATAGGTATTATCAAAGATAATATCGGTATTCATATATATTAAACTAAAGATCCAACACTTACGTTTAGAGATCATGCTTCAGATATGATCATTGTTCATACGCAAATCCTAAACCAATACATGCCACTATTCCGAATCAAGTGCCTCCAAGCAGTGTTCGCGGGGTCACGACTCCATCCATGCCGACAATATTCACGCTCTGTTGATCTTTCGTTGTCGTCTCTTACAATGAAGAAAAATACCCAGTGAGATCTCTCTCTCTCTCTTTGTCTTTGCAATGGGAAGGTGACGTGGGGGTCGGAGTATTGGGACTTTATGGACACCAATTAAAGAGATTAATGGACCAACAATGCCCATTCAATTAATAATAAAATCCCTTTAACTGATTTTCCTATTTTTGCTTATCTTGATAGTGAGGTTAATGAATAAGGAAATTATATTGGGTTCTAAAAGATGAATCCGTTAAATAAGTATTGGATGACATACCTCACTCGAATATAAAAACATGAACCGGGACCCACATAACCCACATGTATAATCGGCAACAAAAGACCCAGAACACAACCTATATGTATGGATGATTATTATATGTACGGATGTGAGGTTTTATGTTACACCATAGACGTAGATATAGGAGATTGTACAAATCATATTTCTTTTTATGAAGCAATGACATCTAATGAATCGGAATCATGGGTGGCCTCCATGAGGGATGAATTGGACTTAATTAAGAAAAACAATGTTTAAGAACTATGTGATTTGCCAGAATGCAAGTAGTCCATAGGGTGAAACATGGTATTCAAGAATAAGTATTATTCTAATTGTATCGTTGATAAATACAAAGCTAGATTAGTTGTCAAATATTATACCCACAAAATTGAAATATATTTCCAAGAAACATACTCCCCAATAGCCAAATTTGTATTGATAAGGATTATATTGGCAATAACCGCATATATGGATTTTGAATTATTTATGTAAAGATGGGTTTTCTCAACGGAGAATTGAGACAAGACATTTACATGCAACACCTCCGAAGGCATTCGGGTGGAAGGAAAGAAGAAAGAGGTGTACACATTGAAAAATTCATTATATGACTTGAAATAGTTTTCACGATAATGGTATTTCAACTTTCATGATACCATTATTAAATTTGAATTTATTGCGAATAAGTTGGACAATTGGGGCTATGTCAAGAAAAGTAGGAACAATTTTGTGATAATATCAGTATATGTTGATGAAATTTTGTTTGCTGAAAATGGCATATTAATGCTCAACGAAGCAAAAGAAAAGATGAGTAATAAATTTGATACGAAGCATCATATGTTCTTAGTATTTAAATCACTAGAGATAGAGGCTCACGGAGCGAGTCTAAGTCAAGAAATATACATGCTTACAATCTTGAAGAGGTTTCAAATACAAAATAGCACTACATCCCCTATACCACTTGTGATGGGAAAACGACTTAGTAAAAGTCATGTTCCCGGAATGAGCCAGAAGTTCCTTGACATTCCATATGCACAAGCATTAGGAAGTTTAATATTTGCTATGATGTGTATAAGATATGATTTGACCTTTTTGTAAGCCTGGTAAATAGATATCAAAGTAATCCAGGAAAGACTTATCAGACATATTCACTTGAGACGGTCAGATACTCCGATGCAGATTTTGGTAGAGATATTGATGATAAAAAATTTACTTCATGTTACCTTTTCATATTTGGTGGAGCAATTATCTCTGGGGAAGTACAAAAATAAGTTGTGTTTCTAAACATACACAAGAAACCAAGTACATTGATTGTAGCATAGCCACCACTCATGTATTTTGCATCAAACGCTTTCTTGAGAATTTAGGTCTCCAATTGGTTAAAAAACCAATTGAAATGTATTGTGATAATCAAGTTGCAATAAGCTTGATTAACAATGGAGAAAATAGTTCCAAGAGAAAGCATATTAAGATCCATTATCACTCAACATACAATAGTTAAACAAGAAATCAATGTAACATATATACCTACAAGTGATATGTTAGTTGATTCTTTTACTGAAGGAATTGCAACTAAACATATGTTAAACATGTTGGTTTGATGAGACTCATAAATATTTGGATCAAATTGAGGCCTCATAAATAATAAGCAGAAAACATCTCTAAGAAGATAGACACTTCTCGAATAGTGGGAGTGCGGAATATAATGACCATTTCGGTAAAGTAGGGGATGTTAGACTATTACAGGAACGATGACCTTCAATGGTCATAAATGTTGATATAAATGCCATAAAACAGAAATTTGAATATCATAACGTCTGTCTTCATTGTAGAGACGTTGCAGAATCAAGGACATATATTTTGAGGACAGACATCTAACTGGAAAGCTCAATATATATCGTAACATCTCTTTCCATGGTGAAAGACACACAAAAGCAAGAAGTGAATCACGGGAGACCTCAAAATTCTTATCCATTTTTTGTTATTAAAAACTAAGAAAAACCATTAAAAATTCATGTACTATAAAAAAGTTTTTTTTAAAATATCTTATTGCACAAATGATTTAATAACTATATAATCGTGAATTTAAGGGGCCACTTGGATGAAGTAACCTATTTTTAACTCCCTATTATTTTGCCTCATCTTAATTTTGAAATTTTTTTCTTTTATATTAATATTTCTATTGTATTCGAAAATAACCAAAAAGATAATTCAGAACAAACTAACAAAATATTATCATTGTATTTTTAATATATTTTATTATTTAGTTTATATATTAAAATATTATTTTCTTCATGTTTCTATACGTATTTAGATATTTTCTTTTCATTATTCGTAGTAATAGTAACCAGTAGCCACATCTCTGACCGTTCAAAGTAAATTTAGCGGTAACAGATTGACACAGTGCATAGATGTTGAAGAATTTGCTAATTCACTCAAAACTAATGGAAAATAGGGAGACCAAATGTTCAATACCAAACTTGTTGTATAATATAGAATCTTGATGAACGACAATTAACTTTTAATCCCGTTCCTAAGTTGAAGGGTAGCCACTGAAGAATAACTATCCATCTTACATCTGCTAAAAATAGTGTTCAATAATCCAGAAATTACACTGAATAGAATAGGAATTATGTGAGGTCTGAATAGGATTAAAAGGACGAGAACCAAATTATTAGCCATGTCGCCATTCGCCAACGGCACCTCTCCTCTAATTATCCGGAAACTCGAACTTGAAATCGAACCACATTATTTCACAGGGATATTCTCGAAATGTCCCTTTGAGAAAAGGAATGAAATTCTAAACAGGTGGTCCCCACCCGGGACCCCGCCACGTGCCCGCCACCTGCAACCCCGACCCTACGCTCGCGCCCGGCATACATCCGACCCGATCGAGCGAGATCAGCCGCCACCCCCTGAGTCCTAATCACCCCCACCACCAGTCAACCAAATCCTCCTCCTCTTTCCACCACCAGCGCCACCGAGAACAACCACCATGTCAGAGCTCCTGGCCTTCTCCTTCGGCGGCCTCACCTTCCTCGCCCTCTCCCTCCACGAGTCCCTCTCCCCTCTCCTCCTCCGCCTCCCCCCGCGCCTCCACCTCCTCCTCCGCCACCTCCTCCCCCTCCCTCTCTCCCTCCTCCTCCTCCTCCCACTCTCCTCCCCCCTCCCCGCCCTCTTCCTCCTCTTCTCCGTCTCCGGTATCCTCTCCTCCCTCCGCCTCCTCCCCCCTCTCCCTCCCCCTCTCCTCGACCTCATCCTCCTCTCCTCCTTCCTCCTCGAGCTCCTCCTCCTCCGCCTCCTCCCCCCTTCCCCCTCCATCCACCTCCACTACTTCCGCCTCCTCTCTGTCCCCGTCCTCCTATGCTCCGCCACCACCTTCCTCTCCGCCCTCCGTCCCCGCTCCCCCCATCCCCGCCTCGCCCGTGCCCTTGCCCTCGCTCTCCATGGCACCTGGCTCATCCAGACCGCCTTTTCCCTATTCTCCTCCGCCGTTGCCCATGGCTGCCGCCTCCACCGGAAGAGCTGGGGGGACTACACCGTGACATGCGAGGGCCACGCTGCATACCACCGCGCCATGGCCCTCGCCACCCTGCAGTTCAATTGCCACCTCGCGCTGCTAGTCGTCGTTGCTGTCGCATTGTACTGGCTCGTGGGAGTGCGCACAGTGGACGGCGGGAAGTATGTGGCATTGGAAGAGGTCTCCGGCGGACCACCCAGGAGTAGGTATGCTTTGGTGTCGGAGGACGAGGAGGACGGCGTGGCGGAGGAAGGCAAGTGATTGAGGTTACTGTTTGTTCTTTTTAAAACAATTTCTTGGTGAGGATCACTAGAATTGCGTGTATGTGTACACATAGGATGAGCAACAAAGATAGAAATATGGTTGTTGTTGTTGCTGCTGTTGTTGATACTTATTGTTTACATAGCAAATAATGGGCAATAAAATTAGAAATATGGTTGTTAATCATTTTGTTTGGAACTTTGGATAGCAAATAATGAATACCGAGAGGTATATCTCCTTTGTTGTGTTAAGTTGATGCCTCTTTTCTACATGATCTGTGAACTTTGTGTGACGATGTCATCGTAATCAAAGAACTACGGTAAAGTCATGGAAGATCAAAGAAATGTTGGAAGTAGACATTAAGAAAATTATGGCTTCTTTTAGATACAAGTTGTAGTATAAGCTTCCTTATAGTCGAGTAAGGTCTGGCCTAAAAAAAACTTGGGTAAGGCCTATCACAAAAGGTCATACGTAATCCTTAGCCTCCTTCTCTTTTCCCCCTTTGATATGGTAAAGAAAATGTTATTGCTCTCCAACTCCAAGGATGCAGTCCTGATACAATTGAACAAAGTGAAAATCTGTGTTTGTGCGTGTTTGTTTTTCTTAGTGTACTTGATATCCACAACATTAAACAACTAGCGAGCAAAAGTCATTTGGCTTATCCATTGAATTGGATCTAAGCATGGCAAGAAAGAACTCATTTCTTGTTGCATCAACTTCAGTGTATAGTGTTGTTTGTTATGTGTAAATCCTTTTCAAATTCCTATGTGCAATTTGTTGCATTATTTGAGCAACTGAGGGTCACTGTGGTTCCGAAGGCTAAGATGTCACCTTCATGTGCTGAATGCAACCCTATTTCCTAGGTCAAGACCTTCATATATATATGCTTTGTTAGATTCATAGATTAATGTCAATGTGCCACATAGTACATTAAATAGCAATTGCGATTGCATTGAAATGCATGTCCATACAGATTCTCCATTTGTCTGCAAGTTATCAGGATCCTGGACAATACAGTTGATCTTCATGAAAATCTCTATCATATTCTAATTTCCCAGCAAAAAAGAGAGCTAAGGTGATTCATGCTGTATTTTGGAGAACAAAAATGGGGGGCGGATGTAGGATGGGGTGAGAAGAGATGCCATGCCATGCGAGTTAGGTCAATTTTTTTGCTGTGAAATTAAAGTAAAGTGAATCCTTTCTCTAAAAAAAGTGAACCTTCTCTTTATAAGAACTCAGATGTGATTAGTCCATGATTCAAGCTATTACGTTGTTTGTGAACTGAACTAAAAAGTGCTTATTTCCAATTCACTACTGTCATGAATTGAAGAGTTCTGCTTTGCATAGTAGTCTTTTGCTAACTTTCTTCCTGCTGACAAGCTGTGAAGTACTACTAAAGTTATCATCTTGTTACCTTGATTTATTTGATGATGAATAAGAAGACATCAACTATTATTTGGTTATAAGTTATAACAGAGGATGATGATTGCAGTTTTGAGAAGGGTATCTAGTTTGGAATTTTTCCTTGACAACTTCTCCTAATTGCAAACATGTATTCCTTCATCACCTCATTCTTAATCCCAAACTGTGTCATTAGAAGCCTTGCAGATTTGGAAAAATGCTAGGACAAGATTATTGCATTGGAAAGCAAATCAGTGAAACTAGTTGCACAGGAGACTTGTATAGAACTGGACATTACAGATGCTTTTAGTCTAGTTATCTATCCAAGTTCGTGTCCATATCAATTTTTAATCCCTTGCAGCTTGTGTTCAAACACCGAGCTTGCGAAAAGCATGAAGGGATTTAAACTTGCTTCTCTTGGTTGTGTCCTCATTCACACCTGCATAAATTTTATCGATCCACGGTCTTCCTTTGCCTACATGCCTTCTACCTGTATCCTTTCTTCAGCTTTCCCATGCGCAATACCCTCAACACAACACCCCAACCTTCTGTTGCATCCCCTCCCACGCACCCACCATCCCTCGGCTTATTAGCCAACTTCCAGCATGTTTTTCTTCTTTCTAGCTTCCTCGACATTCCTCCTCTCAAACCTAGATGTAATATATATTATCTCCCCTATGGTCCTCAACTGCCATGATTGGGCAACCAATTGAATGGAGTAGGATCGCAAAAGATCGATGCCTCCCTCCAGGCGATTGCCATGCCAAAGCCAAGCGATGATTGTGCAACAGATGGTGAAGTACATGTGGGAACAAGATGCTAGCATTTGCCCCGTTACGTACACCGTGCAGTGACAATACCTCTATCTCCGGTCACAACAGCTGCATCCTGCCAATAGGCATAGGGCACGTTGACATTTTCTAAATAAGGTCAGAATGACAAGGAAAGTGGGCAGCTGTGCCTATTTTGATAGCAGATCAAGTCCGTCTGGATGAATGAAGGGGCTCCATCTTTAACAACCCTTAACGGTCTCTGCCCCCATTGTAAAAGGATTGATGAGCTGGATCAATGAAGGGACTCCATTTTTAACAACCCTTAAAGGATTGATGAGCTGAAAGGACTTGACAGTCGATTATATATCGTCACTCATCATTGGGTTTTTGGCTATATTGGCCTTCCCCTTCTTATCACTATTTCTAGAACCCAACTCCTTATGGCCGCTAGAAGATTTTTTAGTGATATTTACACCCATAACCTTGAGTAGTTTCGTAATTACAACCAGAACTTTCGAAAATCACGAATTATATGAGAAACCCCTGAATAGTTACTCCGTCTCACACCCAAAACCCTCCGTCAATTTAACTCATTAACTCAACAAGTGCATCGAGTTAATCTAACGCATCCTCAATCCATGTTATACACTAAAAAAAGGAAAAGAAAAACCCATCCCCTTCCTCCTCCAGCCATCACAGCCCCTCCTTGTACGGCCACACCCCCTCCCCCACCGACCACCTCCCCCCTCCAACCCCCTCCCTCCAACTCTTTCCGCCCCTTCCATTGGCCCTCTTCCAGCCCCTTTCGCCCTGTACTCCATCCGCTCTGCCCCCCCCCCCCCCCTCCATTCCCCTTTACCGCCTCCTCCACCCCCTACAATCCCCTCTTCCAGCCCCTTTTCCCACTCTAGGGCACACGAGAAGGAAAGAGAACATCTCGCCAAACTGGGAAACCCCTTTGCCAGAGGACATCGATGTCGAACCTCTACCAACTCCTTTGACCAACCGCTGCAGAGTAAAGCAACCCTCATTCTGCAACCAGCATCGAGGCTGATCCGATGACCCTTGCCCGGAATACACCTTCTCGCGACCACCTCACCCCCCCCCCCCCTTCCATTCCCCTTTACCGCCTCTGCCCCCTACAATCCCCTCTTCCAGCCCCTTTCCCCACTCTAGGGCACACGAGAAGGAAAGAGAACATCTCGCCAAACTGGGAAACCCCTTTGCCAGAGGACATCGATGTCGAACCTCTACCAACTCCTTTGACCAACCGCTGCAGAGTAAAGCAACCCTCATTCTGCAACCAGCATCGAGGCAGATCCGATGACCCTTGCCCGAAACACACCTTGCAGACCTCCAGTGCTATGGTTGGATTGTAATCACCGCCTTGCCCTTGGTCTCTTGTGCTGGAAGCCTTGGCTGCTGTTGCTGCTTTGGTGCAACGCAAAAAGAACAGCAGAGTAAGAAATAAGAGGAAGGAAGGAAATGTGCCATGCTGAGGGAGAAGAGGGCATCTTTTGGAAATTTATTTTGTGTAAGGGGTAAAATTATCAAAATTTGACGGAGTCCGTCAAAGTTAACATATGAAATGGATTGAACTTGACACGGGATTACGTCATTTAAGGGTTAAGCTTTATTCGGGATTTTGAGTGTAATTCGTGATTATTGAGGGTTATGAGTGTAATTACGTAACTATGTAAGGTTATGAGTGTAAATATTCCTTTCTTTTAAAAGGAAAAAGGATGCACGCCTTAAAAGATGGTCGCCAAATAAAACTTATACTCATGGTTTAAGTACAGAAGTTACAAAGAACAAAACTCATGCAAGAGTCTTGGCATGTTACCTTACAGTTTCAACACGCATCCTCTGCATGCAGAACGTGAACGGATGTTATCGTACATATATGGATGTAACGTCCCGGGCTTAGGTCCCCGGTCCGTTATCGAGGAAAACTGGCCCTGACAACTTGTTGGGTTCAGGCTCAGATGGACCCGTTGGCAACCACCCAAAATGCTTAAGCCCAAGTTGGTAAGTAGTAGTCCCCATCACTTATAAACCACACCCACACTTCGTGAGTTTTAGGTATGGCACTATGTTTGGGGTTGGGGTGTTACAATCGAAGCGAACTCAAACCTTCTTATCGGATTGAACTCAAGCATAAGTTTGTCTGTTAAAGTTTGATTTGATTAGCAGACCTAACTACAACCCTCAGACATGGGCATATATGTCATGCTGTAGGTACGAAGATGATAGGTAATCTGGACAAGATTTTCGGGATGATGATATAAGAACACCTTATTCCTTCCGATTTATGTAAAGTTCATATTACCCTCGTACCTCCATTGTGAGTTTGTTACCCCTGACTCGGACTGTTTTTGAGTTAATCTAATTGTATACAGCAAACATGCATCTTGAAAGTGATATGATTGCTGATGTGTTTCTGAAAGTTTAGCTTACAAAATTTCTTAACTTATGAGCCCATTTGGATGAAATGGCTTTTGTATTTTCTTCTTTCAGATCCACCGCTCATTGCCCCATCCTGAGCTATCTTCACACCTGAAGTGAGGCACCCTTGTATTCCACAATAAACATGATAAATGGCTTATCCTTGTGGTTCATGTTCCGAATCCATTGCTAGTAAGGATTCATCATTTTCTCAATAATAATTGATTGCTAAAGAATCTACTAAAAACACACATCCCTTCCCATTTCTTGGGTCCTTCATTCCCCACCCTCTTCTCCTTTCTTTCCATCCTCCCACGGTGGCTCCTGCCGGAGAAACCGCCCTCGCCTGTTATGTTCCAGCAGATGCGGACTCTCTCGCCATGAAGCTCTCCAGTCGCGTCCTCCGTCTCCCTCCACCTGCATCCTCCTGCCACCACATGTACCCTATCTTTCTCCCCACACCATTTATCGCTCCCCGTCGCCGCCCTCACCTCCTTCTTCTCACGGGGTGCCAACTTAGCAATAAGGTGAGGTATGTCTACAACGGAAGCAGGAGGATGCGGTTGGAGAGCGTCGGAAGACGCGACTTGAGAGTTCCATCGCGAGAGACTACATCTTCTGAAACCCTCCCATGTGGGGGCTCCTTTGGCATGTCGGAGGATGCAGCTCCGTTGATCTGAGGGATGGGGATGACTTGGGAAATGGGAAGGGAGGATGTGATCGTTTAAGAAGGCTCCATGTAGCAATTCGATCAACTTTCTATCAATGCTGCAATTCTTCTTGTTTGGTGGTAAGTACCGGATGATGATCCTCCTTCTTGGCCCTGTTTGGTTGGAGAATAGGCCATGGAATAAGGGGCCAATTCTCCTCCCGACACGGTTCCCAGTGGTACGATTATTCCCCGTTATTCTATCTTATTTCACTCTTATTCATATCTTTATCTCACCTTACCTACCTTTATTTCACCTTATTCTCCTTATTCCTATCCTCCAGCCGAACAAAGAATAAACCCTTATTCTCCTTATTCCCCATCCTTATTCCTGCTTATTCCCGAACCGAACGCACCTATAGTCCTTCAAATTTGTTGTGCTGCAACCTTTTTAGTCCTTCAAATTGCAATACTGTTGCCCCTTATTATCAAGCTTCTTTTTGTTGTGGTTCTCGAATGATTGGAATGATCATCACGACCACTTCAAAAAATAAAAAGAGGAAGATTCTCCACGCCTGGATGGGATTATTTTTTGCATGGAGTTGTTGGTATGTTGTTGTATAGAAGATCATTGAATGTTCTCGGAATCATCAAGAACTTGCGACGATTATGGACCATTCTCTTTCTACAACATGCGAGGGTTTAAATGGGGACAGTTTTATCTATCTTTGGAATCATGTGAATAGTAAGCGACAAGTTTTACGTATTTAACATAAGGTTTTAAAAACCGGATCAGGTATTGAACCGGCCTGTCTTCGTTTTGGTTCAGTTGGGTCGAACCGTTGGTCCAAATCGATTGGACCGATGATGATGTCAGCATGACATCATCATTCCTATCGACTCAAAAAAAATCGGACCGGGTTAATTTATTGGTCTGATCAGTCGAGAACTGATTTTTTGAAGCGATAAAATCGGATAACTATACGTAAGTATGTATGTATATATCAATGAAATAATCATTGAAATTGTCAAATCTTTCAATAAAATAACATGATTGTCTATTTCGAGCAAAACTCTACAAAAAAGGATATGGGCACAACTGATGTTCCAAAAAAGAGGGGCATAACTGATATTGTAGAAGTTAAGATGGGCACAATTGATAAAAACCTTATTATTTAATTATTTAAACCTTTATTTTGAAAAATTACTAAATCAACAAAATTGGATCAATCTGGTAAATCGATTCGAGCGGCGAGTACGGTTTTTTTAAACCATGATTTAACATGTAGATTAAATATGGAGATAATTAGTTGAATATTACTTTCTAAGTTTTTTTCAATCTTCCAATGATCAAGGCTCTGAACTTGAGATCGGCGCTTGATTAAGTTAAGGTCACTCAATTCTAATTTTCCATATTTGGATTCACGATTTTTCCCATCTCTTTTTCTCCGGGAAAATTATGCTAACTTCAATTCGAGATGGTAAATACGATAGAGTGTGAATTTCTTTAATCGTTGATAATAAACAAAAGCGGCTCAACTTAGATCCAGGCCATATTAGATGTAAAAAAAAGGCTAATAGGGCATGGCTAGTGATCCTTCCCTAGTCATATTTATCGTATTCAAAGCTTACACACACTGCCATAGAAATGTCTTTTGCTTATGTTTTTTAAACGTCAGCGTAAATTGATTCTAACGTCGGGAAATGTGTATGTCAACTTTAAAAACGTCCAAAACTTTTGTCGAGCAAGCCTTGTTGGCATAGGTCTTTGTGGACGTTTATAAATAACATTGGCACAACTTATATGGGACAACGTTACAAAACGTCTGGTAAAACATCTTTGGGTGGACGTTAATTAAGAACATCCACATACAAATGATTTTCATGGACGTTAATACATGTCGGCTTAAGCTTATGTGATGGACGTTTCTAAATCAACTTTTGTGGTCGTTAAGGGCATATGAATACCAATCAAGTAGTATTGAGTTTTTAATAAAATCATCAGATGTTAGTTAAGATAAGTCCAATTGTACAATTAATTCTTTACGAAGTCTGAGAGGATCTTGTGAATATAAGTAGAAGATGTTGTAACACCCTGAACAGAGTTCCACATATAAATTTTATGAAGTTAAAAGTATATTATAAGAGTGGGGATACTATTTGACGGCTTGAGCATTTTTGAATGGTTGTCAACATGTTTTATTGAGCTGAAATTGTTAAGATCATAGAACTAAAGAGTGAATTTTAGTTGTTGTGAACGCACACGATTCTTGATTTTTTCAGATAAATAAATAATGAACAAGCAAAATAACTTCTAAGGAGTATAGCGGTAAGTTCAGAGGTCGAACACAGGGACATTATGTTTGCCGCACACTTTTAGAGATGAAATACGATTAGAAATTAACAATTATGTGATACAGAATGCCCTAAGTTTTTCTTAATTTTTTCTTAGCTGAAAACATAATGAAACATACCAATGGATCATAGACGTTTTGAGGATCTCGCGTGATTTTTAGGTGAATTTTTCAGAATTTTTTGTTATTTTGGATGATTTTTTAAAATATACAAAGACATAAGTGTAAAAGACTCAAAAGCATGGAGATAGATTGTAACTAAAATTGGGATTGATTTGTAATTTCAAAGAAATTCTAAGAAAAAAGTGCAAATTTGCTAATTAATAAAATAAATGAAGAAATGGCTAATGAAACTAATTAGAAAATAGCAAATGAACCCAAAAATAACTTATCAAAAGATGATAGAAAGAAATTCAGTTTATCGTAATAAAATAATCAATAATGGAAAAATTACAATAAGTAAACTTAGATTTTGAGATATTGCAACTAGGTCCAAAAGAAATCAAAAATACAGAAAAATAAATAAATTGCAAAGAGATCTCGTGTCTCTTGGACAAGGGGACATTAGAGGTGCGGTGGTCGTGCCCGACCTTGTACGGCGGAGCATGGTGGAGAATGACGATGACAGATGTCATAGGGTTAAAATTTCGCTATCGATTTCGACCTAACCTATGCGGCGTTAGCTAACCCGTAGCTAACCAGCCTTCTCAAGTAGAACGGTCACGGATGCGCTCCAACTCTTCTCGTACTCCTGCTTGCTCACGTACCGACGCTTCAACACAAACACAAGTACGAACTATCGGATCGCTCAAGAACACTCTCGAGAACTCGCTCAAGAACGTTCAAGAACACAACCACATGATCACACAAGGCACTGCACAAAGCTCTTCTCTTATTAGAAGGGGAACTCGCTCTGGAGTGGACGTTGACACTCTACACTTGTGTGTTTACAAATGAGCCACCACCCCTCATTATATACAAGATTCAATGCAACCCAAGGGACACTCATTATTACATTTACAATAATGGTAATAAAAACACAAGAGACCCTTCGAGTTCTTCGGCAATCCTTCGTGTTTCAGAACAACTCTTCGTCTTACAAATGAGCATTGTCTCTTTGACTCCCTCATTGTCCTTTCATCTTCCCGCATAGTTGACGCCACATCAACCGCTTAGTCATCAGCACACTCGCGCTCTAATGCCTTACTGATGCAGCTTTGCTATAACTCATCGAGTGCCACCAAACACTCGATCTTGTGACAAAGGCAACCCGCGGCCTCCAGACCCTCATGCGGTAAACCCTTAGCATTCTTTATGCTAAGGGGAAGTCCTCCAGAAGTTCGCTATTTGTGGCCTCCAGACCACTTTCGTACGTGTACTACCGCGCATGCTCGACAATGCTCGTACTCAGCACCTGCAACGCTCCATGACTCCTTGAATCGCCACGCATCAATACATATATCGTGTGTCTTCGTATGTATGCCTATGTGAACGTACCGCGTTGCTCATCAATGCATACTGCTTCACTGCATACCGCCCTTCTGCGCTCGCGCACGTATCTGCTGCGTACATCCACTGTTATGTCTTGCACTGCTGTTTGTACTTGTTGTGCTTGCATTGCTACAAGCTTTACGACACTCTGTTACCGAGCTAGTGTCATGTATGACGCGTCTCCCTTGTCACGTACGGTTGAGTCTCCAGAATCCCGTGGATAACCTCCAAAATACCCACGTATCTCTAGACTTCTCTTGAAGTCAAATTCATCTATCATTCTCGAGCATCCGCTACTGTGTTTGCACGATCATTCTTGATCACGGAATTTGGGGATGTGACAAGCCATCCCACCTGAACAATCAGTTGTCCTTAACCGAGCATTCCTTCCTCAACTGGCGTCCTGTCATGATCCTCCATCTGCTACACACCTCCCGATGCTGCTCAATTGGAAGGGTGGTGCAAGTGCGCACCGCCTCCCTTCCTGCACTTGTTATTCTCACGAGCAACCGCATCCCTCCATGACTTGGCCTTCGTCGTGAGAAATGGTGCTTCCTCGTCAGCTCATGTTCTCGGTGTATCCCTCCTGGATACAGTAGTTCCCTCGCTGATGTGTGGCAGCTCCAGCTCTACATGTGGAGTACTCACCTCCACGCTTGCTTGTTGTCGGTCTCGATCGTTCCCTGTGGACGTACCCGTATCCTGGGAAATGAGCACCTCATGCGCTCCGAGCGTCTTTGATATCTTACCTCATGCAAGATCGTTGATGATGTGGTTCATCACCACTCCACCCCTATGGACATGTAGCCTTTTATCATGTTGCATCACCCTCCGAAGCTCTGCATCGGCTTCTCCTGCATGGATGTTATCCTATCTACAACTTCGGTTGTGTGTCTCCATCGCACCCATTGGTGCTCAGCACGCACCTGCGCACTCTTGTGCATCCTCGATCGAGCTTTAACGCCTCAAAAGCTCTTTGCGGTAGATTTCCCTCCCTCCACCAAGTTCAAAGCTTCGATTTGAGGAGTCATGATGCGTACCTTGCGCATAGAGCCAATCGCTCCCACCTTCTTCTACTTCCTCCTCGTCTGTACGAAGAGAGTTCAGTTTCTCCTTCTTTGGGCACTCCCGCACCCGATGCGGTCCATCAGATATGAAGCACTCTTTACTCTTGGGTTGCTCCCTCCTCTTGGAGTACTCTCGTTCCTCCGTTGGTGGATCCTGGGCAATGCCTTTGCCTTTATCCTTCGACCGTGCTTTCAGCTTGTTGGTGAACTACTTCTCTTCAGTGTTGTGTCCTGGTTGGACACCGTAGTCGGCCAATGCATCTATCACCACGATCATTGAATTAAAGTTCTTCATGCGATCTTGATTATTTAATTAGACACTTACGACAATCTAAAAAACGTAACTAAAATTGACAACTAATTAATTAGATAAATGTGGCCCTATAATTTGGGGTCACGCTGCATCAACTCTCCGCCGCTTTAAAAAATTCGTCTCCCGACGAATTGCTTGATGTAGGTGCGTCGTTGGAGCATTCATCCTCGAGTTGTAGCTTTAATTTTCCCCGATCATTTTCCACGTTACGTTTGTAGTTTTTTCCAATTGGGGGGCATCTCTGCAATTTTCGTACCCCTTCAAATTTCCTCTCCTTCCTATTGCTTTGGACCTTCCTGCAAATATGGCTTTTGGGAATTTTTTTCCTGCAATTTTTCCCAATCAAACTCCACACGCCGTGGGTTTGATATCCCATAAAGTTCGAGTCATCCGTTAGGGTTGGCTCCCCATCCTCACGCATATGGCGAGGCCAGAGGCGACGGCTGCTCGATGGCTGGATGCTGGAGGCGCTGCGGCGTTGCCAACCACTGGAGGGGGTGCCTGGTTGGCTGCTGTGGCGTCGGAGAGGCGCAGGGACACGGTCAAGGCCGCGCGCGGTGGTCGGCACGGGGACGGTCGACGTGGGCGTGGGAGGTGGCCTGATGACTCGGGGCGGCGCCGTGAGTAGCGAGCAGCCCGCGCGCGGGGCGGCGCGAGGCCTGGGACGATGACGCGGCAAGGTTGGGGCACGGGAGGGAAGGTGAAGGGGAGGCGTGGGGATATCTGCGAGAGGGGAAGGGGGGTGGGGACTGTTGGCGAACGGGAGGAGGGTTCTGGAGGTGGCGGGGGTGGGTAGAATCACGCGCGGGAGGGCGTATGGCGCTGCGGGAGGGAACACCAGCGGGGCTGGGCTCTGGGTCGGGGCCGCCGGGGTTGGGGAATGGCCTGGGGAGCCCTGCGAAGGGGTTGTTGGAAGGGTGGGGCTCACCAGGGTTGATTTCGGCGGCGACGGTAGGTCCGAAATCTCCTGGACAGCAGCCTTTTCATCGATTTTATCTTCTAAAACGGTCTGGACAGCGGCCGGATCTTCATTTACGGTGACGTTTTCTTCGTCAAACTTCGCGGTAGCGGCTTCAATGGGTGGCGGCTTCGATTGGGCGTCGCGTAGGACCTCGAAGTTGGCTACAAGGGCCCGAAACTCGGAGTGGATTGTGGTTTGCAAGTGATGCAAATCACGTAACATGCGCTCCGTCTCCTTGTCGTAGTCTTCGTTGGTTCGCCGTTTTCTGTCGGACGAGCGATGGTCCCTTGATGCATGTCGACGCGAATATCTGGACGGATCGTCAGATCGTGGGGACGATCTGTAAGCCATGCTCTGATACCAAATGATGCAAACGGGTTCCGACGTCGACGATAAAAATAAAATAATTTGACGGTGGAATATCGGTGGAGAAGAGGAGGGGTTGAGAAGAAGAATTCTCGTCGGTAACGAGGGACTGAAGAAGAAGAAGCGCGGGGATCGCGTGGGGAAGGAGGAACGAGAGAGAGAGAGAGAATAATTCTCAATTTTGATTCATAATTGACTTCTTCAAAACAATGGGCTACCCTCTCTTTATATAGGAGAGAGGGGTTTACAAAAATAGTAAACTAATTTAAATTGACAACCGACTTGCTTAAACTGACTCTAACTAATTAATTGACCCAATTTCAAATTAAAATCTACGAAATAAATGTTTAGATCACATGCGATCTCGATTATTTAATTAGACACTTACGACAATCGAAAAAACGTAACTAAAATTGACGACTAATTAATTAGATAAATGTGGCCCTATAATTTGGGGTCACGCTGCATCACCCAGGAACCCTCGATAATCACGAATTACATACAAGACTTAAAGTAATGCTTAACCCTTACACCCATAACCCCGTGTTAATTTCCATCAAATTTCGCGTCAACTACAACGGTATCCGTCAAGTATTTTATATTTTATACCCTTTAACTTTTAATTATTTACAAATAAAACCATTGTCCCATTCCTCCCCCTTCCTCCCTTCGTCCTCCAAGCAACACCCCACCCAGGTCGGAGCGCCTGGCCGCCCCGCTGATGAATACCCATTCATCACTCTTTATTCTTATATTTTAGCTACAAAAACCTATGCAAATGCATGTAGATATGTGTAAATAGGGAAAATTAGCAAAAGCATGCATGTTTGTAAAAATACATAATTAGCATGTTTTTGTGCAAAAATAAAAGAATAAAGAAGAAAAAGAAAAAGAGGGAAATATTTAGAATAAATATTGAGCAACCTAACCCAAGGGAGGGCTCAGCATGGGCCTGACCGCATAAAAGCCACAAGTAGAGGGAGATAGGGGCTCACATGCACATATTTGTAAATAAATAAAATTATATATTTTCCTCACCCAAAAATATGTTGTAAATATTTGTAAATATTTATAAGATATTAAAAACAAAATAAAAATCTTAAAAATAAAAAAAATACAAAAAGACCCTTACACCTTGTACATAGACCACATATCTTATATTTATTTCACCTTGTAAACAAATTTCTTTATTTCCAAAACTTTTTGTAAATATTCCTTTCTATGTTTTGTAAATAGAATAAATAGAAAGAATTAAAACAAAAATCAAATAAAAATTACAAAATTAAAAACACAAAAACATCTTGTATATATACCATGTATATATCATGTATATAACTAACTAATTAACCCATGTGTATAAATAATAAAAATAAAATAAAAATAGCCTTTTATTCCTCATTTTATCCTATAAATAAATAAAATATAAAATAGGAATAAAAATGTATAAAAATAAATAATTAAAAATCAAAAAAATCAAAAATCAATATAGTGTATATATACCTATGTATAGCTACTTTGTATATACCTTATTTTAATTTCCAAAAATTAATTAAAAATCACAAAAAAATAGAAAAAATTAAAACAAACATTTTTCATGTTTTAAGTTTTTGGAAATTCGGCCATTTAAAGGCCCAAAAAAATAAAATAAAAATTCCACCCTTGGCGGGCTCTGATTGGTCCACGGGGGATTGTTGACCCCCGGTCAACACCTCCCCCAGGACCACCAGAGCCCAGACCCGCTCGCCCGACCCGATTTCTTCGCTTTCTCCCTGTTCGATCCGCCTGCTAATCATGCAAACCCCGGGTTCTAATCCATCTGCGCACATCCGAGATCCTCGCCCGGAGGTTCGCATAGGGATCCGTGCTCCGATCTTCTTGCCCGACTTCGATTTAGCCGGACCCCTAGCACTATATATGCCGAGCTCCGCCGCACTTTCACGCCATCTTTGGCTACCCATTCTCTCTCCAGTGAGCTCCATCGCGACCAGCAAGGTGACAGCTTGCCCCCGCCGGTGTCGCAGCGAGGAGGAGGTGCGTCGACCATCGATCCGGCCGCTTCTTGCAGCCGTGCTCCGACGACCACCCGGAGCTCGAGCCTCGGGCGTTGACGACCCTTGAGGCAAGGACCAGGAGCTAGCTGAGCTCCAGCACAGTCTACAGCATCACCCAGGTAACCTTAGTTCCTACCCAGTTAGAGTAATTTTGGATTTCGCCCAAATCGACCGTTCGTCGTGTTCCTTTGATTCCGACCGTCTCGCTTCATATTTCGGTCATCGGAGCATCCCATCACCTCCGCCGTTTCCCCACGCACCTTCTACGCCCACTCGTTCAACCCAGCTCGCCCCGGAGCTGGGAGTCGAGCTCCACCGTCTTCCGCTCGCCGGAGCTCCTTCGCCCCGACCCACCAGCCACCTTCACCCCGCTTCTTTGGGTCGAGGCACTTTGCCCTCGACCCGCGAAGCTTTCTGGTTGCTTTGCAGGTCCAAAGGGAGGTGTCTGAACCCCCCTTACATCCCAGACCGGAGCTTCGCGCCGCCAGCCTCGCCGGAGCCCCTCCAGGGCTCGGCTGGGCCATCGGCCAATACCATCAGCTGCGGGGCTGCACCGGGAACCTGTTCCGACATCCAGAAGCAGCTGAGGAGGAGTGTAGCTCACGCAGGAGGCCGGCGAAGTTCGCCGGCGTCGAGTTCTTTCACCATCCTCCAGAGCCGTCCGATGAAGCCTCAGCTCCAGTTCTAACATCAGCCGTCCATCTTTCGAGGAGCCGCGACCGTTGATCATCCAGAGGACCTCATCTGGACCGTTAGTACCCGAGGAGAGAGGCACCTGAGCCCCAGTCGTTAGATCACCCACGTGTCCTCGTCTCCACCGTCGATCAGGCCCAAGAGAAGAAGAGGAAGAGCGCCCGCTGTCCCGAGCCGTTGGATCCACCACGTGGCGCGCATCTGGCCGTCGACCAATAAAGGGGTAATTTGCTTAGGGCCCCCTCGTAGTTTGTCATTTTATTTTTAGTCCTGTAAATATTGTTAGAACTTTATTTACGTAGGGTTATTTGCACTGTGGACCTCGTGTTTGTTAAGATTTACATGTATGCCCCTGTTTGTATGAGACCACGTGCGTCGACACGTGTAGCTTAGGGTTATTTGCATTTCTAGTCCTGTAGATCTGGGTTGTTATGGAATGAATGAATATTTTTGAGTAATTGCAGTTATGCCCCTGTGAGTGTTTTTTATTACACATGTGCGAATTTTAGTGGGCTTTTTGCAACCACGTCCCTGAGCTTTTGATACGAGTTATCAAAAGGCCCTAAGACTTGGTTTTTATTACCATCAGGTCCCTGTGTGCCCCAGCCACGCGCCACGCGCGTGACTAGCTGGGTATTTTGCACCTGGGCCCCCAGATTCTCGGGTATTTGCACATTCGTCCCTGTGCACTGTGCCCTCTTTACATTTTTGAATAAAATAGTAAATCACCTCCAAATCCAATGAAATTTTGACACATGGCTCCTGCCATGGTGTAGGAATTTCAGTGATTTTTGAGGACATTTTTACTCTTATTTAGTATTTTTAAAAATTCAAAAACAGCCTTTTTAGTCACTGTCTAGGTTTAAAAATACCAAAAAAATATAAAATCACCCCCAAAAATTCTAAAAAAAATTAGATACTGTTGTTTGCTTGCTGTTTGATTTTCTAGCCAATTTTGGCTATTTTTCATCACTTAAAAACCTTAAAAATTGAAAAACCCCTAAAAACCCATAAAAATTATAATAATTCATTTAAAAATCCAAAAACAATAATTAGGGTGCCTAAATTTTCCTTATCTTTTCTAGATTACAGGAAAATTACCTTCAGGGCTTTTTGAGATCCAAAAATATTTTATTTTTGGGTCTTAAGCCTTGTTGGACAGTACCTTTTATTTTTAGCACTGTTTGATTTTTAGAAAATAATTTACCCATTAGAAAAATACCAAAAATTAACCAAAAACACTTAAAAACATAAAAAACATAAAAACAATTTTTCTTGAATTTTTGCTTGCTTTTTGGTGTGTTTAATAAATTGCCTAAGTGTGTTTTTATTTCCTTTCTCTTATTTTCTTAACCTTTTAAAAATCCAAAAAAAATATAAAAATTAATAAAAACCACTAAAAATCACTTTTCTTTTATTTTATTTCGTTTTCACTACTTCGTAGGCCCTAGGCCAATCCGTGCTCCTTGTGTTCGACCCTGGGAGCTATACCAGGTTAATCTTATAGCTAGACCGCTCTTCTTTCGCGCTTGATTATTTTATCTGTTTGAGTGGTTGATTTTTCTTGATATACGTGGTCTGATTGCTTGGGTCACAACGACCTGATTTTTGTACCTCATACCCTAGTGATCGGGCCCGGTATCAGAATGGCGCCGTTGCCGGGGAGCACGGCTTAGTAGTGTTTTTATTTTTCGTTTTTGTTTTCGCGGTTTTTCGCGGCTCTTCGGAGCTCGCGGCTTTTCGCGGCTTTTGTATTTATTTTCTTTTTGTTTTATTTTTGTGTGGTTATTTTATTTCCATTTTTGCACATATACCCTTGTTTTTATTTTCATTTATTATTTGATTATTTTATTGGTCTGACCACTTTCTTTCTTTTCTTGCGAGGGCCCGAGGACCGCGGAGGCGACTTTCGAGGAGCCGGTGCAGCCGCGGAGTTCGGAGGCGGCTTCCTTCTCTACGAAGCCGCAGGAGAGAGCGAGAGGAGAGAGTTGAGTGGTGTGAGGCATTAGGGTAGTTTTTATTTTATTCATTCATTATTGTTGTAATAATACAGGACATTCAGACACTCTTAGACTTAGACCGTAGCGGGTCTGTTTCGCCAAGCACCGGCGTGCTCGGGGGACCCATTAGGACCTGCGGCTTTTTCGCGGTTTTCTCGCGGCTTTTCTTTTTTATTTCTTACTGTCATTTTCCGGATTTTTCACGGTTTTTGCTCGAGCCCCTAGACATAGGATTTTTGTTGATTGTGACGTAGGATCTCTAAGGCCCAACACTTAATAGAATATCTGTTCCTATAGAACGTAATTGGACCTTACTAAAATTCACTGAAAAAGTTAGTTTAATTGGATTCGAGACCACGTGCCGTTAGGAGTCACATACAGCGCTGGCAGGACCCGTTGTGGCGGGCACCGAGTGACTCCCAAGATCGGACTCCGGACTCGATTCGGTTGACTAACTATTGTTCTTCACGATCAATAGAAATTGCATGTTTAGGACTCGGTTTTTACCGCTGCATCATATAGCTTAGTTTATTTTCTGTCTTTATTTTATGCGCGGATCATCTTGCATGTAGAGTGCTGGCGGCAGGTACGCATTTCTTACTCAGCATGCATCATTGATTTCACGTGCATCGGCTTTTTCGTCTTCTCCCCCGTTTTTGGACTTAATAACCAGGAGAACCGAAAAATTCGTTAGGCGATTTTGTTTGCTTGAAAAATACCTAAAAAGAAAAACCATAAAATTGGGACTGTTTAAAATTATTGATCTTAAAACTCGCTCACCCTAAAAATTTTGTCTTGGGGAGAGCAACCCCCTCATTGTTTGGTTTGCTTGTGCGAGAGAGTGACCCCGAACACTAGGTAGAGCCCCCCGTTGCGAAACCCGACTGATTACCGACTCATCCGTGCGGGCCAGTCGGTTGGGTTAGCAGCGGATATCCTAACAGGTCACGTAATCGCTCTGCTATCTTGATTGTTCACCAAAATAAAAAAAGACAAGATAATTTGACCGAACTTTCACGGTCTTCAGCTCGCGTTGCGTTGGTGAATCGGGGGTTTGTTTTCTGATCGTAATTTTTCCAGATCTCATCCGCCTACTCGCCAGATCAAGATGATGGGTAGACGATCTCTTAGGCAGCCTTTGGTTGCGCCGCTTTCGGGCGCGTCTACCACATCATCTAGGTTGGCTCGCGAGAGCTCAGACCCGCTCTCCGAGCCCGAGTATGATTCCACCCTGTTCCCCCTCGACCCCCTTTCTGATCTACCTGAGAGATATGAGCCCGAGGAGAGACTTATTCATTTTACAGCACCTGAGTTGGGCTCCTTCGATTTTGCAGACGTCGAGATGGCCGGCGCAGGAAGTTCTGACGATCACTCCCGTCCCGAGCACTTTGTACTGGACCAGGGAGCGATCAACTCCACCCTGATCGCACAGTTAGAGACAGTCCAGCAGCAGCTCCGCGATCAGGGAGCTTTTATGATAGAGATGAGGCGTGAGATGGAGAGGCTCAGAGCAGAGAGAGATGCACAGAGCGAGCCCGAGGACCCCGATGAGGCACAGGCACGAGCCGCAGCAGCAGCAGCCGCGGCCGCCGCCGCAGCGGCAGCAGCCGCAGGAGGAGCAGGACCACCTAGACCGATGCGGGAGTTGCACAACCCCGGATCTACACTGATGCACCACTGGGTGGTGGTTCCGGCTATCGTGGGGGACTTCAAGTTCCCCCCGAACACCTTGCAGATGCTTCCGCGGTTTCACGGACTGGCTACAGAGGAGCCCCACCTCCACCTACAGGAGTTCTTGATGATTTGCAGTACTGTCCACGACAGGCATGTGGACCAGGATACCATACGGATGATTGCTTTCCCATTCTCCCTAGCAGACAGAGCAGCCACCTGGCTGAAACACTTGGGGAGATTCGTCTACACCTGGGAGCAGCTCCGCACCGAGTACTTGAACAAGTACTATCCACTCGGGCGGACGAACGCAGCGAGGGCCCTGATCAGCAACTTCTCCATGTTCCCCAACGAGCAGTTCCACGAGTTCTCATTTCTGATGGGGGATCTCACTTCATCAACGACCAGGTGAAGGCACTTACTACCGAGTTCGGCATAGACCATCGTGTTGCTACACCATACCATCCACAGACGAATGGTCTAGCCGAAGTGTCGAATAGGGAGATCAAGACTATTCTGCAGAAAGTCGTCCGCCCTGACCGAAAGGATTGGTCACAGCTATTGGACTCGGTCTTGTGGGCATATAGGACGTCTTTCAAGACACCTTTGGGCACATCTCCCTTTCGCCTCGTGTATGGCAAGCCTTGTCACCTACCTGTTGAGCTGAGGCACAAGTCACTCTGGGCAGTTACAGACATTCTCATGGATCCAGATGGTATAGGAGACCAGAGGAGGGCAGAGCTAGCTGCCCTGGAAGAGCTTAGAGATGCAGCTTTCACAAGCAGCCTACATTACAAGGAGAAAGTCAAGGAGTGGCATGATTCACATATCAGCCACAAACATTTTGAGATTGGACAGAGAGTATGGCTGTTTGATGCGAGGCTTAGATTATTTCCAGGGAAGCTACAGAGCAAATGGAAAGGACCTTATCTGGTTCGGAAGGTACACGACAACGGTAGCATCGACATATCCGAGTTGTCTTCTGAGAGTACCTTCCGAGTGAACGGCCAGCGGCTCAAGCCATTTCTAGAATCATGAGCCGCGGGTCGTTGATCTTGCCCCTATTCATTTTGCGTGAGATGTGGTCTTTTGACTCACATCTAATGCATCTCACGCATGAGCTTTACTGACCCTCCGCTGTACATAGATCCAGATGTCTATATCATCACTTTCTTTAGTCCCACATCCCTTTCCTCATCTTTTGATTATGCTATACTTAGGGTGCACTTTACCCTAAGTATAGGGGGGATGTGAGACCCTTTGGGTATTTCTCTTGTTTCTGTCTACCCTTATTTTTGCTGCCTATACTTAGGGGCATCTTACCCTAAGTATAGGGGGGGTAGACCCTGTACATTCTCCACTCGGTTTCCCTTAGTATACAGCCTGCTATACTTAGGATTACTTGATCCTAAGTATAGGGGGAAGACCCGAGTCCCTTTTGACTTTTCATCTCCTTTTGTATAGCCTTCCTTTTCACTTCCCTATACATAGCACGAGGTTATGTCTTCTTCATCGCTCTGACTCCGAGGACATAGTTCGAGCTAAGTATAGGGGGGTGTGTATATATTTCATATATACTTTAGCCATAACTCGTACTTTGTGTGAGTGTGTTAATAAATAAAAAAAATGGCTAAAAACCACAAAAATTAAAAATTTTCATGTACATAATCTTCTTTTATTTTGCACATACATAGCTAGGGTACAAATTATTTTTGTAAAAATGATTTCAAAAATCTTTTGTGTGTAAAGCTGGTGTAAATATTTTCTGTATCAAAATTATGTATATAGTACAAAATTTTTCCAAAATGTTTTGAAAATCAAAAGTTTGCAAAAATCTTGTGTAAATGTGTGTAAATATCTTTTTGCAAAACTTGCACTTCATGCATCATCATTCATGATTTCAAAACATTTTTCAAAAATTTTGCATGATTGTAAAATTGTGTAAATATGCATCTTTTTGTACATATGTATATAGTTTTTCTTGGATGATAGTTGACATTTAAACTAGCCTGGAATTCAAATTGAGAAATGGAGCTTGATTAAGATCTTAATCCACCTAACTCTAAGAGGAACCTTATAGGACTTAGGTTTAAGGCTTTTCAGGTCCATGGTGACTTAATTCTTTGAGTCCACTAGGCTATGATCACATGTCATCTCAATGAGCCTAAGTAGAGCACTTAACAACAACACATGACTCATATAGATTATGGCTTTACTTGGACAACCGCACTATGCACCGAGCTCTCTACGGATGAGGTGGTGAGGAGGCAGTCTTCCTTGGCTTGGGGTAGCATATGAGGGTAGTACTTCTAGGCGGAACCTCTCTTCTTCATTTAGTGAAGGAAGTGCGTCTCAACTTGGTCGGGTCGCCATGAAGTCTAACGACGGGAGTTGTGGGTGCAATAAAGCTTCAAAAGAGGGATAGTCTACTGGCTCAAGAGGAAAAATTCCTTGTATATATGCTGCACATGTACATGTTGTATAGATGCACTCGAAAAAATAAATAAATAAATAAATGTGAAAAAGAAAATAACTCCAAAAAAGTGGTGGGTCTGAGAGAAAATGATAATCCCACCGGAGTATGTATATAAGTGCAATAAGCAAAGCTTGGTTTCATGATCCACCTGTTGTAGCTTGCAGCAGGGAGACTTGGCTACACTGGTCAAGCTCCCAAGGGTACTTGGCTACACTGGCCTTGACCCATTCTCTTCTTCCCCCTCTTCTTGAGCTGGTTGTACTTGAACTTAGAAGGGAATACCCCGCTCCTCGAGGAAAGAGTGGCCAGATTGAGGTCATAAGAGTTACCTTGTTAGGGAGGGTTGTCAAGTTGCCATTTCTGAGGTGGAGAGCTTAGACCTCACTTTCACAGGACAAGAAAAGATTCATGGTCTTCAGGGTTTGTGATTGATGACTTGTTCTGATCTGGAGCATTGAGGAGTCTTGGTTATAGAATAGTGGAACTTAGAGGCTGTTAGGTTTTAAGCTTAAGTCTAAATAAGGTTCCGACACATCAATAATCCAAAGATCTGATTAAGCTCCATACCTTAATTTAATGAAGGCAAGTTTAATAATCAGCCTTGATCCATGTACATTCTCTTTTTCTTTTTCTTTTTCTTTCTTTTGCACTTCTTTTTCAAATAAGTGTTTGCTAAGGGACTAGCAAAGTATAGTATAGGGGGGTGATGAATACCCATTCATCACTCTTTATTCTTATATTTTAGCTACAAAAACCTATGCAAATGCATGTAGATATGTGTAAATAGGGAAAATTAGCAAAAGCATGCATGTTTGTAAAAATACATAATTAGCATGTTTTTGTGCAAAAATAAAAGAATAAAGAAGAAAAAGAAAAAGAGGGAAATATTTAGAATAAATATTGAGCAACCTAACCCAAGGGAGGGCTCAGCATGGGCCTGACCGCATAAAAGCCACAAGTAGAGGGAGATAGGGGCTCACATGCACATATTTGTAAATAAATAAAATTATATATTTTCCTCACCCAAAAATATGTTGTAAATATTTTGTAAATATTTATAAGATATTAAAAACAAAATAAAAATCTTAAAAATAAAAAAAATACAAAAAGACCCTTACACCTTGTACATAGACCACATATCTTATATTTATTTCACCTTGTAAACAAATTTCTTTATTTCCAAAACTTTTTGTAAATATTCCTTTCTATGTTTTGTAAATAGAATAAAATAGAAAGAATTAAAACAAAAATCAAATAAAAATTACAAAATTAAAAACACAAAAACATCTTGTATATATACCATGTATATATCATGTATATAACTAACTAATTAACCCATGTGTATAAATAATAAAAATAAAATAAAAATAGCCTTTTATTCCTCATTTTATCCTATAAATAAATAAAATATAAAATAGGAATAAAAATGTATAAAAATAAATAATTAAAAATCAAAAAATCAAAAATCAATATAGTGTATATATACCTATGTATAGCTACTTTGTATATACCTTATTTTAATTTCCAAAAATTAATTAAAAATCACAAAAAATAGAAAAAATTAAAACAAACATTTTTCATGTTTTAAGTTTTTGGAAATTCGGCCATTTAAAGGCCCAAAAAAATAAAATAAAAATTCCACCCTTGGCGGGCTCTGATTGGTCCACGGGGGATTGTTGACCCCCGGTCAACACCTCCCCCAGGACCACCAGAGCCCAGACCCGCTCGCCCGACCCGATTTCTTCGCTTTCTCCCTGTTCGATCCGCCTGCTAATCATGCAAACCCCGGGTTCTATCCATCTGCGCACATCCGAGATCCTCGCCCGGAGGTTCGCATAGGGATCCGTGCTCCGATCTTCTTGCCCGACTTCGATTTAGCCGGACCCCTAGCACTATATATGCCGAGCTCCGCCGCACTTTCACGCCATCTTTGGCTACCCATTCTCTCTCCAGTGAGCTCCATCGCGACCAGCAAGGTGACAGCTTGCCCCCGCCGGTGTCGCAGCGAGGAGGAGGTGCGTCGACCATCGATCCGGCCGCTTCTTGCAGCCGTGCTCCGACGACCACCCGGAGCTCGAGCCTCGGGCGTTGACGACCCCTTGAGGCAAGGACCAGGAGCTAGATGAGCTCCAGCACAGTCTACAGCATCACCCAGGTAACCTTAGTTCCTACCCAGTTAGAGTAATTTTGGATTTCGCCCAAATCGACCGTTCGTCGTGTTCCTTTGATTCCGACCGTCTCGCTTCATATTTCGGTCATCGGAGCATCCCATCACCTCCGCCGTTTCCCCACGCACCTTCTACGCCCACTCGTTCAACCCAGCTCGCCCCGGAGCTGGGAGTCGAGCTCCACCGTCTTCCGCTCGCCGGAGCTCCTTCGCCCCGACCCACCAGCCACCTTCACCCCGCTTCTTTGGGTCGAGGCACTTTGCCCTCGACCCGCGAAGCTTTCTGGTTGCTTTGCAGGTCCAAAGGGAGGTGTCTGAGCCCCCCTTACATCCCAGACCGGAGCTTCGCGCCGCCAGCCTCGCCGGAGCCCCTCCAGGGCTCGGCTGGGCCATCGGCCAATACCATCAGCTGCGGGGCTGCACCGGGAACCTGTTCCGACATCCAGAAGCAGCTGAGGAGGAGTGTAGCTCACGCAGGAGGCCGGCGAAGTTCGCCGGCGTCGAGTTCTTTCACCATCCTCCAGAGCCGTCCGATGAAGCCTCAGCTCCAGTTCTAACATCAGCCGTCCATCTTTCGAGGAGCCGCGACCGTGATCATCCAGAGGACCTCATCTGGACCGTTAGTACCCGAGGAGAGAGGCACCTGAGCCCCAATCGTTAGATCACCCACGTGTCCTCGTCTCCACCGTCGATCAGGCCCAAGAGAAGAAGAGGAAGAGCGCCCGCTGTCCCGAGCCGTTGGATCCACCACGTGGCGCGCATCTGGCCGTCGACCAATAAAGGGGTAATTTGCTTAGGGCCCCCTCGTAGTTTGTCGTTTTATTTTTAGTCCTGTAAATATTGTTAGAACTTTATTTACGTAGGGTTATTTGCACTGTGGACCTCGTGTTTGTTAAGATTTGCATGTATGCCCCTGTTTGTATGAGACCACGTGCGTCGACACGTGTAGCTTAGGGTTATTTGCATTTCTAGTCCTGTAGATCTGGGTTGTTATGGAATGAATGAATATTTTTGAGTAATTGCAGTTATGCCCCTGTGAGTGTTTTTTATTACACATGTGCGAATTTTAGTGGGCTTTTTTGCAACCACGTCCCTGAGCTTTTGATACGAGTTATCAAAAGGCCCTAAGACTTGGTTTTTATTACCATCAGGTCCATGTGTGCCCCAGCCACGCGCCACGCGCGTGACTAGCTGGGTATTTTGCACCTGGGCCCCCAGATTCTCGGGTATTTGCACATTCATCCCTGTGCACTGTGCCCTCTTTACATTTTTGAATAAAATAGTAAATCACCTCCAAATCCAATGAAATTTTGACACATGGCTCCTGCCATGGTGTAGGAATTTCAGTGATTTTTGAGGACATTTTTACTCTTATTTAGTATTTTTAAAAAATTCAAACCTTTTTAGTCACTGTCTAGGTTTAAAAATACCAAAAAAATATAAAATCACCCCCAAAAATTCTAAAAAAAAATTAGATACTGTTGTTTGCTTGCTGTTTGATTTTCTAGCCAATTTTGGCTATTTTTCATCACTTAAAAACCTTAAAAATTGAAAAACCCCTAAAAACCCATAAAAATTATAATAATTCATTTAAAAATCCAAAAACAATAATTAGGGTGCCTAAATTTTCCTTATCTTTTCTAGATTACAGGAAAATTACCTTCAGGGCTTTTTGAGATCCAAAAATATTTTATTTTTGGGTCTTAAACCTTGTTGGACAGTACCTTTTATTTTTAGCACTGTTTGATTTTTAGAAAATAATTTACCCATTAGAAAAATACCAAAAATTAACCAAAAACACTTAAAAACATAAAAAACATAAAAACAATTTTTCTTGAATTTTTGCTTGCTTTTTGGTGTGTTTAATAAATTGCCTAAGTGTGTTTTTATTTCCTTTCTCTTATTTTCTTAACCTTTTAAAAATCCAAAAAAATATAAAAATTAATAAAAACCACTAAAAATCACTTTTCTTTTATTTTATTTCGTTTTCACTACTTCGTAGGCCCTAGGCCAATCCGTGCTCCTTGTGTTCGACCCTGGGAGCTATACCAGGTTAATCTTATAGCTAGACCGCTCTTCTTTCGCGCTTGATTATTTTATCTGTTTGAGTGGTTGATTTTTCTTGATATACGTGGTCTGATTGCTTGGTCACAACGACCTGATTTTTGTACCTCATACCCTAGTGATCGGCCCGGTATCACCCGCCTCCCCCTACAAGCCCCAGTTCGAGCCCCACCCACTCCCCTCCTCCGCGTGCAACCCCAGGTTGAGGCCCCCGCCCTCCTTCACCCCCCCCCCCCCCCCCCCCGCGCGGGTCGAAGGCTCACCCGCCTGCAAGCCCGACTCCGATCAGAGCCTGCGGCCCACCATGCCCCAAATCCACCCCCCCCCCCCCCCCCCCGACGCGCGAGCAGGTCGTGCCCGCGGAGGCGCCTCCGCCTGCACCCCTCCCCCCCGGCCCGCACCTCCACCTGCCATTGAGTCGCAGCCCCTCCCCCCACTCTGCTCGTGCCTCCGCCTACCAGCCCAGGAGGTGCTGCAGCCTACCCCCCCCCCCCCCCCAGCTTGGAGCCTCCACCCCCGCTCGCAAGTCCGCCTCAAATTAGATCTCCCTCCTGCACGCACATCGGCCCGCCTGCCCCCGTCGCTGCCCGCCGCCCTCCGTGAAAGACCCTACCTCCTGCTGCAAGCTTCGGGATCGAATCCACCTCCTCCTCTCCTTTCTTTCTTTTTTTTTATTAATCTCACCCGTTAGATTATGGATTGGGTTAGATTAACTCAACCATCTGGTTGAGTTAATGAACTAAACTAACGGAAGGTTATGGATGTAAAACGGAACAATTATTCAGGGTCTTGTATGTAATTCGTGATTATCGAGGGATCATGGAGTAATTACGAAATTACTCAGGGTTATGGGTGTAAATATCCCAAAGGAAAAGAAACTCCCCTCGTACGCTTAGGGGTGTTCAAAATATTCGAGGCAAACGGGTACCCGACCCGACCCGATTATGTTGACCCTAAATTTACGGGTACCCGAGAAAGATGTTCGGGCCGGATATCCCTGACCTACTCAATGAAGATGACCCGATGGAAAGCTCCGCTGGAAACCCCGAGTACCCGGCTGGAACCGGAAGGTCGCAAGGCTGCAACCAGCTATCCTTGTCGCTGGAGAGCCCGGGTACGATAGCACCCTGCTGGAGACCCGAGGGGTTCACCCTGCAAAGCCGCTGACCCGCCGGTCCAGCCTCCCATCGGGCGCATGACTAGGGTTTTCTCGGTCACCCACCTGCTCTGTCCTTGCCATCAGTTGGACGGACACGATGTGCTTCGTATTCTACCCGGACTGCGGACTCAAGTTTTGTATTGGCGATGGTGGAGCTTCTCTGGGTACATCAATACGCCAGACCAGGCTGGAGGAGCAGTTCCGTGGGATTGGTATCAACTAGGTCTCATCCCCCATAACTGATTACTGCACGAACTTCACTGAATCCTGAAATGAAAACACCAATCTTCATGTTTCTAAATGAAATCTAACCACATCTATTTAGTTAAATCAACATCTTCGTATAGTTGTAAATCATTATCATATTTGGAAAGTTGATGTCATTTGTGGTACTCACGTAGGATTTGAACTGCTGTCTTTTGACTTTGTACAGCAACTGCTTCTAAGAAAATCAACATCATTGAGATGAGATGCATCTTTTCATAATAGAGGCCTTATGATCGAGTGTTTGGAGGAATCATAATGAACTGAAATTACATTAATATTTACGCACATGAGACTAGCTTTATCAAATTTTCATAAAAAACATTATATATATAGGAACGGAGTTCCCCTATCATAAATATGTATATGATTTTTAAGAACAGGTAATTTTGTGATTCGAATGTTAGTTCTTTTATGATTTGAATCTTAATGCTTGAGATGATACTAGTACTGCACATGTTCATCACATATATATTTCATCCATCAGAGAGGAGGAGTACCAAAGAGTTGTTAGATGGGGAACGTCCTCATCACTCCGGATCCTATAGTATCGAGCTGTTGAAAGGGAAACTGGTGATGCTAATTCTGTCCAACCTTCTTTTCAGATTGATTCCAAGTTAATTTCAGATTGATTCCAAGTTAATTCTGAGTTGCTATCAGCTGCTTGAATAGTGTTTGTCCATTTCAGTTTGATTCCGAGCTAATCATGTTTTGGATGTTTGTTTCATTGACCCACGGGTACCCGTTACCCCTTCAAATAATTCGAGTACCCGTTAGAACCGGGTACCCATTGGAATGGGGCGGGTTGACCCGTTGACCCGGTAATGATGGGTCGGGTCGGGTCATGATTGAACGGGTCGGGTACCCGTCCTATGAACACCCTTAGGTATGCCCACACCCCCTCCCCCGCCAGCCACCAACCCCCTCCTCCAACTTTTTCTGTCCCCTTCGTTGCCCCTCTTCCAGCCAGCCCCCTTCTGCCATGTCCTCCATCCACTATGCCTCCCCCCTCCTCTGCCCCCTACAAAGGGAGACGAGCAGCTGCTTCCCTGTTTCCAGTCCAGGCATCGTTCCCCAGTCTTCCTTGGTATTGTGTGCTAGGGATTTTGTGCTCCCCACTCCTATATCTGGACCAGCCACCCGAAAGAAGGTCACCTTGCAGACCTCCAGTGCGTGGGTTGGATTGTAATCACTGCCTCGCCGTAGATCTCTTATGCTGGAAGCCTTGGCTACTGTTGCTACTTCGGTGCACGCAAAAAGAAGAGCAGAGCAAGAAATAAAAGAAGGAAATGGGCCATGTTGAGGAAGAATGGGGGCATCTTTTGGAAATTTATTTTGTTTAAGGATAAAATTATCAAAATTTGACCGATTCTGTCAAAGTTAATGGATGAAATGGATTGGACTCGACACAGGGTTACGTTAGCTCTAATAGGGATTCTGGGTGTAATTCGTGATTATCGAGGGTTCTGAGTGTAATTACGTAACTACGCAGGGTTATGAGTGTAAATATCCCTTTCTTAAGGAAAAAGGATGCAAGCCTTAAAAATGGTCGCCAAATAAAACTTATACTCACAGTTTAAGTACAGAAGTTACAAAGAACAAAACTCATGCCGGAGTCTTGGCATGTTACCTTACATTTTCAACATACAACCTCTCTAAGGCCCTGTTTGGTAGGAGAATAAGCCCCTGGAATAAGGGGTCAATTCTCCTCCGACACGGTTCTCAGTAGTACGACTATTCCCCATTATTCCATCTCATTTCACTCTTATTCCTATCTTTATCCCACCTTACCTACTTTTATTTCACCTTATTCTCATTACTCCTATCCTCCAGCCGAACAAAGAATAGACCCTTATTCTCCTTATTCCCCATTCTTATTCTTGCTTATTCCCGGACCGAACGGGAGAGTAGGATGACCCATTAACGCCCAATAGACTCGAACATGAACGTATGTTATCATCCATATATCGAATCGAACTCAAACTTTCTTATTAGATAACTCGAATATAGGTTTGTTTGTTAAAGTTTGATTTGATTAGCAGACCCATCTGCAATCCTCAGACATGGGCATACATATCATGGTGTAGGTATGAATATTATAGGTAATCTGGACAGGATTTTCGGGGTGATGATGTAAAACACCTTATTCCTTCCAATTTATGTAAAGTTTATATTACCCTCATAAGAGTTTGTTACCCCTGACTCGGACTATTCTTGAGTTGATCTACTTGTATAAAGCAAGCATGCATCTTGAAAGTGATATGATTGCTGATGTATTTCTGAAATTTTAGCTTACGAGATTTCTTAGCTTATGAGCCCATTTGGAAGAAATGGCTTCTGTATTTTCTATTTTCAGATCTACTGCTCATTGCTCAATCCTGAACTATCTTCACACCTGAACTGAGGCACCCTTTTATTCCACAATAAACATGATAAATGGCTTATCCTTGTGGTTCATGTTCAGAATCCATTGCTAGTAAGCATTCATCATTTCCTCAATAATAATTGATTGCTAAAGAATATACTAAAAACACACATGCCCTCCCATTTCTTGGGTCATTCCCAACCCTCTTCTCCTTTCTTCCCATCCTCCCACGGTGGCTCCTGCCGGAGGAACCGCCCTTGCCTGCGATGTTTCAGCAGATGCGGACGCTCTCGCCATGAAGCTCTCCAGTTGCGTCATCTGTTTCCCTCCACCTGCATCCTCCTGCCACCAACCGTACCCCATCTTTCTCCCCACTACAGCTATCGTTGCTCGTCGCCGCCCTCGCCTCCTTACGGGGGTGCCAACTTGGTAATAAGGTGAGGTATGTCTACACCGGAAGCAGGAGGATGCAGCTGGAGAGCGTCGGAAGACGCGACTTGAGAGTTCCATCGCGAGAGAGACTGCATCTTCTGAAAACTTCCCACGTGTGGGCTCCTTCGACAGGAGGCGCATGGGAGGATGCAGCTCCGTCAGATCTAAGGGGTTGTTTGTTTGGTGAATAAGGGGAATGGAATAAGGGGAATAAGGCCCCGTTTTTCTCCCAACACGGTTTACAGTGGTACGACTATTCCTCATTATTTTATCTTATTTCACTTTTGAAATCAGAGAAGCGGAAGCGGAAACGATAAAACAAGAAATGTAAACATGAACACCAGAGTTTTAACGTGGAACCCTACTCCCTAAGGAGCGGGATGAAACCACGGGAGAAGCCCTCAAGGGGCAGATATTCTATTGAAGTTCTCAATGAGTACAGGAGGTGTGGCGATCCTTATATAGGTGCTCAAGGGAGGAATATTCTATAGGATATTCTCCATAGAATATTCTCTTAATAAATAGCCACAAAGAATATTCTCTAACACTCCCCCTCAAGCTGGAGCTGAGAAAGCTGCAGCTTGCAACAAGAAGAAAGTATACATCACATCTTCACCCAATACATCACAAGAAGAATATGTCTGCTGCTGGTAGAAGACCTCGCTCGAGGACGGGCCCTGCGGCTTTCAGGACATCGGAACGTATCTCTGTCATGCATGTAGAACCGCTGCGATATCAGGTCACCGGAACGTATCTCTGTCATGCCTGGAGAAGAATCGCTGCAGAAGAAGTCCAGTGCAGAGTAGTAGTCGGGTCGCAAAAGAAGAAGTATGCGCCCTGTTGAAGAAGTTGATACTCGGTGAAGACGGATGATCTGTAAAAAGCTGGAGTGATGATCTGTCAGTCGTAATATTATTTATGACTCCCCCTTTCTCCCATGCTTGATAGAATAAAGAGTATGAATCAAGTTGGGAGAAACCAAAAAAACATGCATTTTTTTTGTGCTTCAATTTTTTTTTGCTTAGCCGTTCACCTTTTTTTCCCGGCTATTCTCTTCTCTTCTTTTTTTTCAGCTATTCTTTTTTTTATATATAGCCGTCTTCCTTCTCTCTTTTTTTGTATATTTTTTTTAAATATTTGCTTCCCTCTTTTTTTTCAAAATTTGCCCCCTTTTTTTAGCAGCCAACTTAGGCTTTCTCTCACCTGTCTTTTTTTTAGGCTCTTGGCCACATACGCCTGCAGCAATTTTTTTTAACTTCGGCCTATTAGGGTTCCCTGTGGGAACCGTGCACATAAGAGCCCGCAGCCCCCTAGGGTTCACAAAAGGGAGCCGCCGTTACAGGAGATGAGGAGGAAGGAGAGCCGCCGCCAGGGGTTCCTCTGCCAAGAGGAGGGCGAGGGCTCGACATCGCAGGGGGGCGGCGCCGTTGGTCGTTGTAGAGAGGTGTGCCGCCATGGGAGTCCTGTGCATGTGCGGCTCCGCCTGGAGGCCGCTGGGCTTCGCGTGAGGGCACCGCTGCGGTGAATCGTCAGGAGGGGCTCGCGTCGGCGACAAGGGCGGGTTCTCCGCCTGGAGTTGATGTGCGCGCCTCTCACGCATAGAGGCTTCACGCCACTGGAGAGACCATCGCGGGAGGAGGCATGGAGAGCCTTGATCGCCTGCACCTGGGCGATCTCTTGCGGCAGCCGACTTCGAGAGGAGGATGGCGAGTTGGGGCTGCGCCGCTTGCTGCCTGGGCACGGGGGCGTTGGAGTCGGGAGCGCGGGGGCCTGGCATGCGCGCCTGGAGTGACAGGAGGATGTCCCCATCGCCGATGAGTTCAAGCGAAGAAGAATGGCGCCGCTGCCTGAAGCCATTGAAGAAGCTGCGTAGGTGCTCGGATCTGGAGAACGTTGAGGACTCTTGGATGCGCGTTGCGCCTTGCTGGAGGGCCGCATCAAGGGGAGCTGAGGCACGTGGAGGGTGCGGAAACACACCTGTAGGTGCACGCCCGATCTGTAGGGGCTTGCACGATGATTGCTTTTGTGATTTAGGGTTTCAGAATGAACCCTATGATGATGAATCCGCCAATCTGGATTGATGAGCATCTTTGCAGAATTAGGGTTGCAGAGAACCCAAAAACAAAACTTTCGAATATCGAAAAATAATAATGAACATAAAAGTCCTCGAGAATCGACCCGCTCTGATACCATGTTGAAATCAGAGAAGCGGAAGCGGAAACGATAAAATAAGAAATGTAAACATGAACACCAGAGTTTTAACGTGGAACCCTACTCCCTAAGGAGCGGGATGAAACCACGGGAGAAGCCCTCAAGGGGCAGATATTCTATTGAAATTCTCAATGGGTGTGTTTGTTGGTGGGTTATCCGGGGGTGGATAACCCATTTTTTTGTTAGTGTGTTTGGTTGGTGGGTTAAAGGTTGGGAGGAATTGTGTGATGTGATTGTATTGGAATTTGAAAAAGTTTGTAGTTATTATGGTATGATTGTATTGAAATTTGAAAAAGTATGTTGTTGTTGTGATGTGATCGCATTGAAGTTTGGAATAGTGAGTAGAAGTTGAGTATTTTATGATTTTTAAATGATATGATGGTATAATATATATTTTTTTGGTTGGAAAGAGAGTGAGCCCCACTAGTGGATTGAGAATATGGGTTTTGGAGGGTAACCTACCCAAAGTGCGGGTAACCCAGCAACCAAACGCACCCAATGAGTACAGGAGGTGTGGCGATCCTTATATAGGTGCTCAAGGGAGAATATTCTATAGGATATTCTCCATAGAATATTCTCTTAATAAATAGCCACAAAGAATATTCTCTAACACTATCTTTATCACACCTTACCTACCTTTATTTCACCTTATTCTCCTTATTCCTATCCTCCAGCCGAACAAAGAATAGACCCTTATTCTCCTTATTTCAAATCCTTATTCCTGCTTATTCCCGAACCGAACGGGCCTTAAGAGATCGGGAATGACTTGGGAAATGGGAAGGGAGAATGTGATCGTTTGAGAAGGCTCCCTGTAGCAATTCGATCATCTTTCTATTAATGCTGCAAATCTTCTTGTTTGGTGGAAAGTACCGGATGAAGCTCCTCCTTCCAAGTGTGTGATGCTGCAACCTTTTAAATTCTTCAGATTGCAATACTGTTGCCCTTATTATCAAGATTCTTTTTGTTGTGGTTCTCGAATGATTGGAATGATCACCATGACCACTTCAAAAAATAAAAAGAGGAAGAGTCTCCACGCCTTATGTCGTTGTATAAAAGATCATTGAATGTTCTCGGAATCATTAAGCACTTGCGACGATTATGGACCTTTCTCTCTCTACAACATGCAAGGATTTAAACGGGGACGGTTTTATTTATCTTTGGAATCATGTGAATTGTAGAAATCATAGCATTCACCGACAAGTTTTACGTGTTTAACAAAGGTTTTAAAAATCGGACCCAACCGGTCGGTCTTCATTTTGGTTCAGTTGGGTCAAACCGTCGGTCCAAGTGGATTGGATCTGTGATGATGTCGGCATGACATAATTATTCCTATTGACTCGAAAAAAAACCGAAACAGGTTTAATTTACTAGTCAACCATCGGATCGGTTTTTTGAACTGATAAAATCAAATACATATACGGAAGTATGTATGTATATATAAATGAAATAATCGTTGAAAATATCAAACCTTTCAATAAAATAACATGATTGTCTATTTCGAGCAAAATTGTACAAAAGTTAAACACATTTATCATATATGAATACTATAATTGTAATCATCTATATATAGTTGCTTTTGGAAATGGCTCTAAGAAGGTAGGGACACAATAGACATTCCAAAAAAAAGAAGCATATCAGATATTGTAGAAGTTAAGAGGGGTAGAAGTAATAAAAATCTTATTATTTAATTATTAAACCTTTATTTTTTCAAGAATTACCGAATTATCAAAATTGGGTCAATCCATATCAACTAGGTCCGACCACCGGTAAACCCGATTTTTCTTCTTCTTTTTTTATAAAATGAATTGCACGAAATCAGTCAAACTGACCAGATCGAGGGTCGATTCCCGATCCAATCGATCCGAGCGGTCGATTCGGTACGGTATTTGAAATCCTGATTTAACATGCAGATTAAATGTGGAGATAATTAGATGAATATTACTTTCTAAGATTTTTTTCAATCTTCCAATGATCAAGGCTCTAAATTTGGGATTGGCGCTTGATTACGCTAAGTTCACTCAATTCTAATTATCCATATTTGGATTCACGATTTTTCCCATCTCTTTCTCTGGGAAAATTATGCTAACTTCAATTCGAGATGGTAAATATGATAGAGTGTGATTTTCTTTAATCGTTGATAATAAACAAAAGTTTCTCAACTTATCAGGCCGTATAAGATGTAAAAAAAAGACTAATAGGACAAGGCTGATGACTCTGTTTTAGTCCTATTTATCGTATTCAAAGTAGGACAAGGCTAATAGGACAAGTCCGAGAGGACCTTGTGAATATAAGTAGAAGATATTGTAACACCTTGAACATAGTTTCACATATAAAATTTACGAAGTTTAAAAGTATATTATAAGAGTGGGAGATACTACTTGAGCATTTTTGAATGGTTGTCAACATGTTAAATTGAGCTGAAATTGTGAATTTGGAGCACTAAAGATTGAATTTTAGGTGTTGTTGTGAGCACACATGATTCTCGATTTTTTTAGATAAATAAGTAATAAACAAGCAAAATAAATTCTAAGGAGTATAGTGGTAAGTTCAAAGGTCGAACACATGGACATTATATTTGTCGCACACTTTTAGAGATGAAATAAGACTAGAAATTGACAATTATGTGATACATAATACCCTAATTTTCTCTTAATTTTTCTTAGCTAAAAACACAATGAAAATACCAAAGAATCGTAGACGTTTTGAGGATCTCGCAGGTTTTTTCGATGAATTTTTTAGAATTGTTTTATTTTGGATCATTTTTTGAAATATACAAAGACATAAGTAAAAGACTCAAAATCATGGAGACATATTGTAATTAAAATCGGGACTGTTTTGTAATTTCAAAGAAATTCTAAGAAAAGAGTGCAAATTTGCTAATTAATAAAATAAATGAAGAAATGTCTAATGAAACTAATTAGAAAATAGCAAATGAACCCTTTATGGACTGAAAAATAACTTTTTCAAAAGATATAGAAAGAAATGCAATTTACCGTAATAAAATAATCGACAATGGAAATTTTTCAATAAGTAAACTTAGGTTTTGAGATATTACAACTAAGTCCAAAAGAAAACAAAAAATACAGAAATAAATAAATTGCAAAGAGGTCCCGTGTCTCTTGGACAAGGGGACACTGGAGGTACGGCGGAGCATGGTGGAGAGTGACGATGGCAGGGGTGTTCGAGAAGCGGTGGAGATCAGTGGAGAGGAAAAGCTCCAGGATGTGGAGCACGGTGATGCGAACGGAAGGTGATGGGTTCTTCCGAGGGTTTTGGTGGTCGTCGTTGGTGCTTTCCCCGTCAAGCTCCTAGTCCAAGGACGGATTACATAATATATATGTTTATGTAATTTTTTTTCCTATGAATTTTTAAGGTAGAAGTAATCATAATATTTCAAAATTTTAATGCCTCATTTGGATTTTTTGAGGGTAAAAATCAACGGTCCCTCTATTTTCTTTTGAAAAAGTTTAATATTTTTTATCAATAGGTAATATGCCTCTTGACATAAAATTCCTACGAAAAAATAATAGACTTTACCTCATATCAACCTATAGTGGATAATTTAAAAAGGGTAAATTACAATTTAGGTCTCCATCTACGGGTCAGATCCCAATGGGTCCCGATCTTTAAATTGTAACGATTTGGGTCCCAGGACCATTTAGGAAATGGAAATTTTGGGGTTCATGACGAATATACCCTTGTTGGGAAGAGAATGGGGGTTGAGTTCCAACTTTTAAACAAGGGCATACTTGTCATTAGCCTCAAAAAGTTCCTTACATTAATGGCCCTGGGATCCGAATCGTTACAATTTAAAGATCGGGACCCATTCTGGGATCGGACCCATAGATGGGGACCCAAATTGTAGTTCACCCTTTCTTCAATCGATCAACTTATAATAGATCCCTACCCTAATCTTATCGGTTATCTATTTTTTTAAAATCGAACTATAGAATGAATCGATCTTTCATCCAATCTCGTTATCACTTATACAGATACGTGGTCTAATTAGCAATCTAAAAAAAATAATTTAAAAATAATCATTTCTTGTCAAGTCTCATTGTCAAATAAAATTGAATAAAAAGATATAACTGATTAAAAAATAAGTTCAAAATTTACTATTGTTATATAATGAATAAGTTAAAAATTGATGAAAAATATACGTGAAAATTATAAATATAATTTGTCCATAACAATTATTGTTATATAATGAATATGCTTGTATTGTAATTGATAGACATATTTTTTAAATCCTCGTGCCCTCTCGTCCTAGCTCCGTCCCTGTCCTACTCCCTCCATTTTATAGAAGATTGATGGAGGGGAGGAGATGATGGTTTGGAGGAGACGGAGGGCTGGGCAGTTGGCATTGGGATGGAAGCCAACTGCCCCGACGGTTGGAGAAGCGGGGAGGGGCGAAGCCAACGCCCGTGCGTGGGCTGGAGGAAGAAGAGAGTTTTCCCATACAAGGCATCCCCATCATCTAAATGCCCTGTCAGGGCATCTGACCACAGTATTTCCCTGTCAGGGCATCGATCGGCGAACGGTCCATTTGTCGATCGAAGCTTATTCTGAAAAACTTTTGATTTTTATATTATTAAAAGAGGAAAATGGGGTTGCCCCCTAGGGGGGCTAACTTAGCTCCCCCCGCCTTATTTTCTTCAAATTGATTATTTTTTTAAAATTTTTTCCGTGAATATTCATCACTATATCCCTATATTATGTCATAAAAATTTCGTGTGAAACAGAGACTCTTACGGCCTCCATCTAGACAGTCATTTTTTTAACGGTAACCTGATTTTTTAAATCGACCCCGTTTGGATGGAGGTCGTAGGAGTCTTTGTTTCGTATGAAATTTGAATGACATAATATAGGGGTTTAATAATGAATTTACACGGCTTTAGTTCAAAAAAATAAAAAAAATTTGTGAAAAAAGGGGCGGGGGGAGCTAAGTTAGCTCCCCCTAGGGGGCATACACATTTTACCCTTATTAAAAATAATATATAAAAACATTTGGAATGAGAATCGGCAAACCATTTGCCGATTCTCAATTCCAGATATTTTTATATATTATTTTTAATAATTTAAAATTCAAAAAGTTTTCCGGAATCATATTATATATTATTTTTATGCACAATCGGCAAACGGTTCGAGGCTAGCTCCATAAACGCATTGGCTGACTCCACTTTTGCTCCCATTCCTGACGATATCCGTACTTGCTTACCAGGGACAGATTAGCTCTAGCTACAGAACCAGGGCGGACTTGCTTCGTGCCTTTACTTCACTTGTTTACGGGTATATGTATTATGAAAAACTTGCCGCCGATCAGCGAACCGTTTGCCGATTGATGCCCTGACAGGGAAATACCAAGGTCAGATGCCCTGACAGGGCATTTGAGTATTGGGGATGCCCTTTGGGAAAAAACTCGGAAGAAGGTGTGTGCGGACATCAGTGCCTTAAAAGATGTTGACGTCAGGCTTACGTCAGCTAAATGGTTATGTATTGATTTTTTTCATTGGCAAATGAAACGGTGTGAGAAGAGTGTCCTCTTCCAAACTAGACCTAAAAAAATTAAATAAATAAAATAACTTAGTATTTAGATATGGACTTGGAGTCTATATTTATTGATAAAATTAATGAGAAGATACGGTTAATTTTTGGAGTTTCATTTTACATGGTATTTTTTTTTGCTTTTTTATAAGATTTTTAATGCAATATGCATGCAAAATATAATTGAAAAGTATGCATGAAATCAAGAAAAAATGCAACAGTTACACGTGAATTTTGTTCAAGAAAATATAAAAACATAATGAATCGGCGATTCATCATGAACCCAAATCCCATATTTTTTCATGATCGATTTTTCTCGAAAACGACATTGAAGAACTAAGTTCGGGATATTACAATTATAGACATAGATATAATCATTGATGTGATCATGATATGTGACTATATATCTTGGACTAGGCTTATCATGGGATAAAGTTCACATTGCCCCGAAATAAATGGAAGCTAGCAGGCATCTAAACATGACATATATTCTTGCTTCTTATCTTTTTGCAAATAAAGATGCACACGCGTTAAAGTTTTTTGAAGATAAGGTATCCCTTAATTACATGATCATCGGTGAGGCGAAATCTGTGTATAAAGGGTGCTAAGAAGCTATGGCTTTTGTGCTTCTTAATTCAAATACGTGTGTACAAGAGGTTATACTTTCCACACGGGAAAATCTATCTGGTTGTTACTTTCCATTCTAATCCATCTACAAGGTAAGCCCCGCTGTCTTATGTGAAAAAAGATGGAGAGTAAAATAACCAACAAAAGATCAACATAAAAAATGCAATTGTAACTTTGTCAAAACTGATTAAAATCAAATCATCAAAATAGGCATAAAAAATATCTAATTGTCTTACGTTGCGTTCGCTTACTAGCTTAACCCACCCTAGCAAGGGGTACTCTTGTGAAATTACCAGGGTACCGTGATGGTATCCCTTGAGACCCTGATACTCTCCTTTCTTGAACAACAAGCTCTGAGACATCTATCGATAATCAGATACTCGACAATTCCTTGTTGAATCCCCTGAAAGGATGCAACTCCCTGCTTGACACACCTTTTCTTGAGAAGCTCTCGTTCTTCCTCCTTTCGCTTTTCATTAACCATTCTTCATTGCTCGAATCCTCGACCTGCCTGATGGTCAGAGGCGTCTTCTTCCCCTTCCTCCATGCTTTGCGCGACCCCCTCCTACTTTCTATCACCAAGCGTAGTTGTAGTTGATGGGTTGGCAGATCACATCATTGCTTAACTCACAACCGATGCATGATTTCTTTGTACGGGCTAGGATTGCTCGTTGCACAGTAGTCCGAGCACTCCTTTTGTAATTTTCATTTTTACAAGTCCATTCAAGCAATTTTCCTATCATCTTTCACAAGTTTTGTGCCCTACTCTCACAGTACACTAGCTTCTTTGCTATAGGAGTGGTGATTCTATACGATTATAATTTAATATCTTTTTTGTGAAAACTTAAAGTACAAATGATTAGTCAAGGGTTTATTTTTGTTGGATTCATAAATAGCCGTGGGGTGCTTGAGCATTTGTCGACTATATAGAGGTATCTTTACTCATTGTTGTAAAAGTTCCCTAGTCTAGTCGATAGGTTGGTTGATCGAGTACTTATTATTTTCGCGTAGGTTCGATCGATTTTTGCTTAAAAATACCATATTTGCATTTTTTTGTTTTTTTAAAGCAAACTTATTCTAATACGTTTAATATTTTATTTAAATTCAATTACTTTTTTCTTTAATTATGATGGTATAAAGAGGTATGAATGTATGTAAATTTATAAGAATATATGTATAAAGATGATTTATATATTTAAAATAATTTAAAAATCAAGTCGAGAAAAGCCCAACTAATCTGATTAGTTGCCTGAATGTAGATTAATACGTACTTAGTGATCCAACCGATTGAATACCGACTATCGATTTTCGCAACATTGCCTCTACCCATATAATAAATAGATGAGCTTCGATAGTGGTTTCATAAAAGCATATGGATTTGGGAATACATATGGATACACGTCTTTAACCTGACCCACTACATCCACATGCATAAGATGGGGTGGGAATTTTTGTTATCACTGTGTCGAAAATATCTTAACTTCTTAGGATATCCGTGCAAATTTATTAAAAAAAGCAGTAAGGTTTTTGTGTAGATATAATATTCTTATAGGAGAATCGTACGAGGATTAATTTCTTAAAGAGGGCCTAATTGTTGACTTAAATAAACAAAAGGAAAAATTAATATAAAGTTGCTCAACAAATATTCCGTTGCCGGGACTCGAACCCGGGTCTCTCGGGTGAGAGACGAGTATCCTAACCAACTAGACTATAACGGAGATGGTAATACGGTTTATATGGTAATATATATTCTTTGAATATTAGGCTTTCCCAACTTCTTTCTTGATGTTTCTCCCCTACCATCTTCAAGAGAAAAAAGGGAAAAAAATAGATGTTCCTCTCAACTAAAATTAAACTTAATCCTTCTCCATTCGCATAATATCCTGCCGTTTTCGGGTTTAGGCATCATATTTGAGATGATAAATAGTCCAACATCCTTCCGCATTCTAGAAATCTTGGCATTGTTTGGCACCATCTCGAGTTTCTGTATCTTCCACTTGTTTCGCAACCGGCGCATGCAGATCGAAGTAAATGGAAGCCAAGACTCCAACGGAGAGCAAGCGGGAGAAAGAAGGTCAAACATATTATGAAAACGAGGTTCGCTTTTTCGAGAATATATTAATTTATTTGGGACTAATATAGTATATGTAACTCCTGAAAGAAGACAACAGTGGGGACTATGGAGAGAGAGAGAGAGAGAATCAACTTTCCGTCTTCCCCGTCTTTCCGAGTTCCACATTTGCCAACTATTTCCTCGTGCCCAATTTCTCCTCCTCCGACCAACAACATATCACTCTTTTATATTCTCACTTTCCCAGCCTTATCCTCCTCCTCCTTCCCCTAGATCCACTAACAAGGAAGATCGGCCATGGATCAGAAGCAGACCCTCTTCTCTCCCTACAAGATGGGTCGCTTCCATCTCGCTCACAGGTGAGCCCAATTGGGTACACTCGATTTCTTGGTGAAAACTTCGATGTGGTGTTGTATGACCCTTCGTAACTGCTGAAAAGATTCGATTTTTAAGGGTACCCACTTTTGGTTTCGGGTGTGCCACCGGGGTTCTGTAAATGAGTTATTGTTGCGTGAGATTTCACTTTTATGTTTGGGAAAGTTGGATTTGGGAGTTTGCTGTTATGTAGTTTGTTTGCGGTGCCTCTTTTAGATGTTCTGACATCTTCGATTTTCGAAACCGCCTGTGTTCTGAGTTTATTGTAACCTGGAATTTGGTGTATGATTGAGATATTGGAGACGATAGGCAATTCGTTTTTGTCTGATGACAGTTTTTGATATGTGATGCGGACTTGCTTTTGGCATGTGATTGCAGGATTGTGCTTGCGCCTATGACAAGGTGCAGAGCTCTGAATGGGATCCCGCAGGAGGGAAATGTTGTCTATTACTCGCAGAGAACCACTCCCGGTGGCTTTCTCATCTCTGAGGGGACCCTGATCTCCCCGGCTGCTGGAGGGTGAGAAATTTTCTTTGTCTGGTTTATTGACAACCCCTTGTTATATATTTTGTTTGTTTTGTTCGTGGTGATTAGTTACCCACAATAGTAACCTTTCAGTGCCTTCATTGTTTGCAATCCCTGTGTGGTGCATACTTGTTCTTGAACAAAATTATGCTGTTCTGGCGATACCATCCCCATTGAAAAGGCTGAAAAAGAACCGGTGTCTTAGTGTATTGCAAACCAGAGGCATGTTCTTGTCCAACCGAGATTGATATAGATTCTTTGCGTTTGAGAGAAGAACAAGGTATACATGAAATTTGGAGGGCCAGTTTTGCATTTGAAGGATTTTGATTTTCTTCTTGTTTAGTCCCATAACGAGGAGAAACTTAGTAGTTTGGAAATGTTCTATATGTAGATGTCCTCTTTGGATCTACCTATAATACTCCTAGATGTTATAAAATGTTAGCTATACAGGTATTGGACATGTAATCTATGAAGCATACTCCGGACACCATATTCAGGCAAGGGACTATTCACCACCCTTCAAATTCTATGGCAAGAATGTGATCATAATGTTGACTGTGACATAGCATAGGGATCCATATATCGTGTTAATTTAAAATCTTCAATAGAATGGAGTAATTAACACCCTTCTTCTAGGTGATAGCCCACAATATCGATTTATGTTGAGTGCATCCTTGACCTTTGCATTTCCGGCATTATATTTGCGAACTAAAAAAATTTTGTTATTTGATGTTGCATGATTTCAGTTTTTTATGTCAAAGGTTATCGTTCATTTGGATTTCAGATTTTTTTTATTTCACTCAATGCATCTCCTTGATGCATAATATTGGATATTCTGTTTTTTCCTTGAAAAGACATTTTCTTTTATATGTCTCACTCTGAAACCAGTTCTATTTTGTCCATCCATGCAGACTTTCTTATGCCTGTATAACAAAGCGTGATCTATTGTGCTAAGCAGCCTATTCTAACCTGAAAATTCTTGATATTTTTCTCATTTTCTTGATAAATCTGGGTAACATGTTTCCCCCTTTTGACCCAAAAAAGAAACTTGTTGATATTTTTTAACCATTAAATGTAACATTATTTTCCCTGCAATGTGGTTTTGCTTGGATGTGTCAATAATGGCTTCTGTTTATTCTCGGACTTAGGACTGGATCAAGTTATAGCATGGTTGTTTTTGACAAAATGTTCAGGGTACAAGCCAGATGTTTTTTTTGTCCTTGAAAACATTCTGTAGTAAAAGGAATCTGTTGCATTTAGTAGTAATGCGTAGTGAAACATGTCTGTAAAATAGCATTTTCTTACTCGCTTGTGATTAACTTGGGATCTAGCTAAGAGTGATATTAAATTGCAGTACCAATTAGTAGGGATGAAAACAAATATGAATATATTCGTATCCGATCCGCTATCATATTCATTTTATACATATTTTGACATTTGTATTCGTATTCATTTTAAAGTGGATGTAGATATGGATATCGCTTTGATGTTTGCTAATATTCACATCCGTATTCATATCCCTTTTAGTATATAAATATAGTCATAGATTTATCTATGATTGTATGTAACAACATTTTATGATTGCATTCACCATTATTGATATAATTGTTATGAAATAAATATATCTGGTATATTTATTTGTATTCATTTTAAGAATATGGTAACATATTTTTCATATTCGTTAATATTCGTATATGCATCTGTAATCGTATTTTAAAATGGATAAAGACATGATCATACATATATTTGTATATGTATCCAAGTATATGTTATGACCATTTTGTTAATATCTTTAATGTGCTAGTACTGTTATAACTGACAAAACTGCTTTCTTTGGGAAGATTTCCACATTGCCCCGGTATCTATGCAAAGGAGCAGATCGACGCCTGGAAGAAGGTGGTGGATGCAGTTCATGCCAAGGGTGGCATTATCTTTTGCCAGCTATGGCATGTTGGGCGTGCATCTAATCAAGGTGATTTGCTTTGTAGACTTGCACCCTTAACTTGGTTTGCTTTCGTATTGTTGAGATTGACAGGGAGATCACCTGTCTCTGGCGCTGTCGTAAGAACTGTTTCCTATTTCAGTAATATTCATCCTTATGCCTATAAAAAACAGGGTTCTATGTATTGGAAAAGTGTGTCGAAGGGACTGTGTACTTTGGCGTAAGCCGAAAAAGAATATTATTTTTATGAAATATTTTCTAAAACAATTATCTAGAAATCCTATGTTTTATAGTGTGTTTGCAACAACCTTGTGTTGTGCTTATTTAGTTTGTTAGATAGAGGAAAGCGCAATTGATGAACACTTGAGCTTCTACAATAGAGAAGTTATCACATTCTTGTTGGGGTACTTTGTGTCATATGTTGATCATTTGTTTTCTTCAACTCCTGAATATTCTCTTAGTAAACATTCCAGTTGAACTAGTCCCTTTTTTTCCCTGTATATCATAACATCTTAACATTTTTTGCTTCTTAAATCTGTGTTATTGCCATTGTTGATGCAGTCTATCAACCTGGAGGGACATCTGCTCCTATTTCATCAACAAATACACCAATATCAACAAGGTTTAAAATTCTGATGCCGGATGCATCCTTTGGAAATTTTGCTAGGCCACGACGTCTCAGCACCTCTGAAATTCCATCCGTTGTCGAGCAATACAGACAAGCTGCCTTGAACGCCATGGAAGCAGGTCTTCCACGTTCCTTTTCTATACATCGTGCGCTCTTGATATGTAACAATAAGTCTTATTTGCTGATACAATCTTCCAATCCAGGTTTTGACGGTGTTGAGATACACGGTGCACATGGCTACCTTATCGATCAGTTTCTGAAGGATGGTATCAATGACAGGATGGATGAGTATGGTGGATCAATTTCAAACCGCTGTAGGTTCCTCATGGAGGTGCTCCAATCTGTTTGCAATGCAGTTGGTCCGGACCGTGTTGCTCTTCGCATATCCCCAGCCATAGATCACATGGATGCTTACGACTCGGACCCTTTGACCCTCGGTCTTGAAGTAATCAAGAGACTCAATGCACTTCAGCTGGCATTCAACCAACGGCTCGCTTACCTCCATATCACGCAGCCACGTTACACTGCTTATGGGCAAACAGAGCAAGGCAGGTATGGGAGCGATGAAGAACAAGCAATGGTGATTCGAAAGTGGCGTGATGCCTATGAAGGCACATTCATGGCAAGTGGTGGCTACACGAAGGAGTTGGGGATGCACGCGATATCCAATGGTGATGCTGATCTTGTCTCCTACGGTAGGCTCTTCATATCCAACCCCGACCTGGTTTTGAGGTTCAAGAAGAATGCACGTCTTAACCGATACGTAAGGGCGACATTCTACACATACGACCCTGTTGTTGGTTACACCGACTATCCATTCTTGGAGCAAAAGGCAGTTGTGGAGGTGTCCAAGCTCTAAGCCCAATAAAGATGGGTATTTGGCGAATCTCGACATTCACTTGTCGATTCAAGATAAACATATCAAGTGTTTGTTATATTTAATGTGTCCACTAAGATGGAAATGATGGCATTCATGGTGTTTTCGCCAAATTTAGTGCGATTTTCAGTAGTTGTTGAAGTGTTGGCATGGTTTGGAAGAGTTGCTAGTATATTTATTACTGTTTATCTCCTTTGAAGATAGTGGAATCTAATGAAAACCTTGGAAAAGTTTAAAATATGCCAACATTTCAATTTTCCTTCTCATATTGGATCCATAATATGGTGAGATTATCTAGGGAAGCAGTCTAAAAAAATTCAAGTTGCAATAATATCTTGGGAAAAATGAGACTGCCCCCTTGGGAGCTAACTTGGTTCTCCCGTCCAATTTTTTTCAATTTTTATTTGTTTTTTAATAAATCCATAGGAATTAATTATTATATCCCTATATTATGTCATTCAAGTTTCGTGAGAAACGGTGAGTCCTATGGCTTCTATTTAGACAATCATTTTTTAACGGTCGCAAAATTGTTGAAATCGACCCCGTTTGGATCGAGGTTGTAGGAATATCTGTTTCAGACGAAATTTGAATGACATAATATAAGAATATAATGATTAAAATCCACGGAAGTATTTTCAAAAAAAGGAGGGAAAATGAGGCGGGGGGAGTCAAGTTAGCTTCCCTTGGGAGCATCCCATTTTACCCGAATATCTTTGTGATGTAACATGGAATGTGGCAAAAGAAGCTTTTAGAAGGGCGCTTCAAATTTATAGCATGAAGGGTTTCAGCAAGATTTGTTGCATGGAGGTTGATGATAATAAGATTCCTAAAACTTGAACACGGTCTAAATTTGTTGTAGGGTTTGAAAATTTTATAGCAAGTTTTTGAACATTATTTCATAAATTTATGGTATGCTTTTGAATATATTTTAAAGTTGTATAAGGATTTGTAAATTATGTCAAGTTCAAAATCCTTCCATAAATTTACAAATTGGCTAAAAGTTTAATGGATAATTCAAATTCTGCATTAACATTTGAATCTTGGTATCTCTAACAAACATAATATCTCAATTGATAAAGATAATCACCCAATCTATATATGTTATGCATATTGCATCTCTTGTGTCCCATCGCATTGCATGCCAACTCTTGGTATATATTTCCCCATGCGGCATGTTTTTGATATCCTTGCATGGTCAATACACATTGTGTGTTCCCTTCAAATTAAGTAGAACACAATGTATTGTGCATCTTCGTTGCGAAATAAAATTCATATATGTAATTTGTTTGGGATTAACTCTATTTAGGATAATGGAGTAATAATGTTATATAACTCGATTACAATATTATGAAATTTACAATACTTGGATATGTGAGTACCTATTGGGTGCATGAGTACCCTTGGATATCCAAGTACCCATCAAGAACTATCCATCTTAAAGATGGGTGAGGATAGTGATTTGATAAATGAGTATGGATTTGGAATTATTAATACATGTCCTTGTTGGAGAAGAGCATAAGCAAAATCAACCACTACAAAAGAACATCAGAAAGAAAAATCACTACTGCTCTCTTCCTCTCTTCTCTCCCTCTATTTCTTATTGTTGTCTTCTCTTATGTTGTGGGGGATAACTCCACACATCCAGTCTTTTTATAAGCATAAATACAACCTTAGATTGAATCTTAAATTGACTGTAATAATAAATTTCAATCAATTAATATCCTAGCAAGATTGACCGGATCTAATCTAATCCCATTTAGTGGTTACATGGATGCCAATTCTACCACATTAGGATTCTTATACTCTCAAATAAAAACTTACTAACTTAATAATATCATCCATAAGTTGAATTACATATGTGATCTTTATGTTGCCGTGAATCTACACTGGACAGATCAAGTCTCTCTAAAGTTGTCACTACCTCTGGATGTAACACTCGTTTTGAGTGTCCTTGGCGTGCTTCCTCTTGGGCACATTCAGACAATTGGTATCGTGCCTCTTGACACAGCACCATGTGTCTCTCATCGTTAGAGAGTGTGTCGTCGTCTTTTGGTAAAGCGAACTGCACTTGCTTCTTTTTCTGTCATGATCTTGCAGTAAAGATACCAGTAAACTAGTGTTCTCTTCATGTAAACTCGTCCTTGGGAAAGTCGGAGCTCATTCACATATAATGGTCTTGCCATCGAGTCTGTGCGCCTTGTTCCATCTTTGCGTTCCTCGTATCACCATATGTGCTCCTTTACTCTCTATGAGAACTCCTCCTCTGATGGTATATTGGTCTCATATTGACTCAACCACTCCCGATGAAACCATTTTTTATTTAGGAACACATCTATACATCATCCCATCTAACGTGCAAAATTTAGCGAATCTAACTTCTTCTATGTGGTGAATATCTCCACCAGGATTTTTGATGGTGACTCCATAAAATCATCATAAATATGCCTTCACCTCTCTCAACCATGCTAGCAAGAAATTCTCTTGATTCGAGCCTACATCGGATACCATCTTCTTTCCTTTCTCATTCTCACTTGGATCGACCTCCATAACTCTTCTCTTATAACACATGCTTTAAGTCATCAGCAGAAAACCATCATCATTTGTTGCCTCATCTTGTTGACCTTCGTCAAGACTCATTCATAAGTAGTGAAGCAAATATATCGCCGAATGTGATGATCTCCTTGCCATAGAGCAACGACATTGCAATACGGTCATTCAAAGATGGAAGAGAACTCGACAAGATCCTTGAATAGATATTCTCCCTTCTCAATTTCTTCTCAAGTGTGAGCATGTATGTCAAGATCTTATTGAATTTATCCAAGTGTACCTCTAGCTTGGTCATTTTGATCGTATTTAGATCACACAATTTCTTCTTCAGCTAGAGTTTATTTTCAGATAATTGGACTTGTATCATCCCTCAAGATTTTGTTGGCCTCCATCAAATCAACTACATAGATAAGATAACAGAAAATTTTGTCTGCTAAGAGCAGTTGTATTGTACTGTTCGTAAGATCCATCGTCTCCGTGCACTCTTCCTCATTCATCTTCTCAGTCTTTTCCTATATTTTCTAAAGAGCTTTCACAAGTTCCTCTCGCGTGAGTATATTCTTCACTAATTGTTGGCATAAGGTGGAGCATAAAATCCGATTCTGCGATATTAAGATTCTATTTTTTTCTCAAATATAAAAATTTTATAATCTTAATAGTCTCTAACACGATCTATTGACATTCCTTCCATATTATCATTTCTTTACCAACATCTTCAATACTAGGCGCTCTTTTGGTGAATGGACCCATTGAGAGGTTCCGTTGGCAAGCACTGAGGTGAACTAGTTTTTTCTATGAACTCCAATTATCATTCTTTATCTTGAAAGAAAAAATATTGAAATATAATGTATTTTGGAAATGTTACATTATTAAGTTAAGGTATTTGGTCTCATTTAGAAAATGAATTGATTTTCTGGTAGGTCCCATCGCCCCCATTCAATTATTGAGCTAGTGGGCTATCATTTGAAAAACCAGTTGGTATACTCTGCACTATCACTGGCATTCCTGGGTTGGAATTAGTTGTATGGACAACATAATTTCTTTGTTATAATATATCCAAACAACCACTATTCACAGGAGGTTACTCCATCCCAATTCAACCCAACCCAGTTACCAAACATGTCGTTGAGGTTCACACCTCGTAAACCTCATCTCATCTTGCATGTTGGGATGTTATTCCATTTGGGCATGAGTAATCCGATTTGATCAAATCACATAAGAGTTTCGATTAGATTGTAATTAGTCGTGATAGTCCTAATTTGAATGTCATTTTTTAGTAGTAAACTCGGTAATTTCGGATGTCCGGAACATCCCCTTGGGATTCGATCCCGGATTCTTTAGGTGTAGGCATACTGTACTACCACCAGACCGCTCCTTGGGTTATCATTTTTGTGCTTGAAAATAGACTAGGGTTTCTTACTATAGACGGATGTCTCTAGAGAGGATGTAGAAAAGAGTTGGATCTTTCTTCCATTGGTGACGATTTAACGTCTTCTACTACTATGATCTTTGCCTCACAGATGATAATAAGAGCTGGTTGATATGGATATTATGCGGATCCTTCCCTTTGCAGAAAGAGATTCCATGTTATAGTTGTCCTCTTCATTGTTGCAGAAAGAGATTCCAGGTTATAGATGTTGGTGCTGAAATCATCAAAGAAGTTATAGATTCCGATAAGAACAACATCACCTTCCAACTCTAGCTTTCTTCTTTTATCTTTTGTCTTCCCCAACCATATTGAGGGTATGAAATTGGCGAGAGGATCGTATGTTGTAATACAGCATGTGTTGTATTACAGAGGCCCACCTATCCCCGGTTAACAAAAGAATAAGAATCACTTTTATTTATTTAAAAGTAGTAACACGTATTTTTACCTATATTTTTATAGCCCTGTTTATTTTACTATTTTATTGGTGATTTTATTCTAGTTTTAATATGAACATGTATTATAAATAATATTTTACAAAAATTATAAAAGGGATTTTTACCCGGCTAGACCCCTATAATCTTTTCAAATTACCTCTACGACCTTTTGAAACATCGTAATTA